>OY744533.1:30955280-31187780 GCA_963556195.1 Sepiola atlantica | reverse complement strand
GTTTAACTTCTTTTAATGCATTCGTCCGCTTCCCTTCAACACTTCCATTCTTCATTCTTTTCCCTTTCAACGTGATAACTAACCCACTCTATTCATATTATATCCTAGCCCTTTTATTTACTTGTTGATTAGCCTTATCTACTCCATATCCCATTTGCACACCTCGATATCGAACTCCTTACTGTTTCCACTGTGCACTCTAATTATTCTTCCCCTCCTGTTTTTACTTCTAAATAATTCTTCTCACTTTTTTAATAGCCTCGATTATTCCCCCCTTGTTTTACCTCATCTCTCTCAAACTACTCAACCCCCAACCCGCCCTAGCTCTACATCTTTTAACCCCTATAGTATTTACTTTTAACTGCGATCTCCACTCTCCCTCTGGCTTAATCCTTTGTCACTTTTTTAACCTTGTATATCTCTCACTTCGTCCGGCCTTCACTAACCTATTTAACAATTTTCTTAATTAACCTCTATATAACTTTTTGAATAAAATTTCAAAGTTTATATTTTCCCATATCTATTTGAACTAGCATCCCGTAACTGCTTATTTACTTCAACCCATAATTTCTTCCACCTTGGAGACTCCCATTCCGGATATCCTCTCTAGGTCTTCTTTTCCTTTTTCTTTTTCCTTATTCTAATTTTCATTCTTGAGCTCCAATCTTATCGACTTTTCCCTCATTCTATTATTAGTATCTTATTTTTATTATTTTTTAATTTTTTAATTTTTTTATTTTTTATTCTTTCGGTCAATCCTCAATTTTCCCTGCAAGCTTAAGACTAATCTTATTATCTATTTTTCTTTCTTTATTCTTTTATTTTCTTATTTCTACTTTTTATACTATTTTTATCTTTATTTTTTATCTTTACTCTTTTAAATTTTAACTCATTTTCCTAGTCCTACCCTTCATATATATTTTGCCTCATTTTTTATATCTAAGGTCATTTGATTAAACTTCTAACCCCGAACTCTGTTCTTATACATATTCTGATATTTTAACCCCTTATCCTAACATTCGTTAACTTACCCCCACTCCTTTCTTCCCCTTTTCTAGTTGAATCCTAATTCGCGCTAACTTCCAATTTCAACTTTATGTTTCACCCCCCCCCCCCCACTTTCACACTCTTAGTTTTATCCGCATTCCTTCACCGCATCGCTCCCTTTCTCCTCCCCCTCCCTTTCCTCGTACCCGTCCCTTTCTCCTCCCACACACCACTTACCCGTTTCCTCCCTTGCCCACTGGTCGCATATTATATTCTTGTTTTCACTGTCTTTGCTTTTCTTCATTTATAGCCGGCTTTCTCAACTGGGCAGACTTTAAATATTCTCACTGCCCCTTTTTTCCACTTTAAAACACTTTCCTTTGTCATCTCTGCCCGGGAAGTTTCTTTAATGGCGAATATTTTACATCTTAATCTCCTCTGACGCCTGCCTGCATCATCGAATGTACTTCTTATTGGACTTTTTACCCTTTTTGGATTTTCTATTTTCGCCGTACCTGAAGTTGTGGCTTCTTGGAATTTAACTTTGAAACTTCTCTCATTACTTCTCGTGCCTCTAACGACCTACCTATCTACATCGTATTCTCTCTGCTGGACTCTTCGACACCGGACTTTTTGGCAATCAGACATTTGCTTGCACCCTAGCACAGTTTTGTCCTACGTTTCTTTCCCTACAACTTTTATTTTATTTCATTTTTTCAAATTTTAAATCTTGGCCAATGCCAACTTATCTATCCCAGCGACTTCCTCTGATGATAAGATTTTGATCTTTGAAAAGCCTGGCTTAAGGAAAATTTAACTTGAATAAATTGCCTTTTTGCGGAATATACCTTGCTTTGAACTTTTGAATTGAATTTTGATTTGGCTTTTGCTTTCTCTAATTCCTTTCCATTCTCCTTCATTTCTACCTGCTCTATCCTGGATATTGAGCTGTATACTCTTCACAATAGGGTTTTACCTTTCCTAAAAGTTCGCTTTTAGTACACCTCTTTATATATATATATATATATATATATGAATACATATATATATATATATATGAATACATATATATATATATACAGGGTGTTTCAAAAGTCTTGGGAACATTACAAATGCGTATATCTCATGAACTATTCCAGGTAGAAAAATGAAACTGGTGCCATTTTAAAGCTTGCTTAATCACGTTTTTGGTCATACTAATGATATTCGTGTTATCATTCCAGGTGTAGTAATGGCGTTCTCTAAACAAGACAAGGCATTTTGCGTCTTCCAATTTGCAAAGACTGAGTCGTGGACATGTGTTCAGCGTGCATTTCGCAGGAAATTTAAAAAAGAAGCCCCTGAAAGGAAATCCATTGTCAGATGGCATGCTAAATTTGTGAAAGATGGGTGTTTGTGCCCAAGTAAGCGAGCAGGTCGCCCTTCAACTTCAGAAGATGCAGTTGAGCAAGTTCGGACAGCCTTTCAGCGGAGCCCCCGTAAATCAGTGAGAAGAGCCAGCAGGGAACTTCAGCTTGCTCCAGCAACTGTCTGGCGTGTCTTAAGGAAACGACTGCAAATGATACCTTACAAGCTCAAGTTGGTCCAAAAGTTGAAGGACACTGATAAGCCACTTCGCCGTGACGTTTGCATTGCAATGCAAGAGAAGTTGGAAGATAACGGCTTTGATGACCGGCTTGTTTTTAGCGATGAGGCGACCTTCCATCTGAATGGCAAAGTTAACAAGCATAACACTCGCATATGGGGTACTGAGAATCCTCATGAACTTCTTGAGCACGAGCGAGATTCACCAAAAGTGAACGTGTTTTGTGCAATTTCCAAGAAAGGTGTCTATGGACCGTTCTTCTTTGAAGAGGCAACTATCACTGGTGAATCCTATCTCAACATGCTGGAAGACTGGTTAATGGCTCAGTTGGAACAAGCAGAATCTGATGACTTCATTTTTCAACAAGATGGTGTACCACCACACTGGAGTCTTAGAGTAAGGCAGTTTCTTAACACAAGGCTGCCTGGTAGATGGATTGGGAGATCTGGGCGAGGTGATGACGTTCTCATGCCCTGGCCTCCTAGGTCTCCAGATCTTACCCCGTGTGACTTTTTCCTTTGGGGCTTTGTCAAGCAACAAGTCTATGTGCCGCCCCTTCCAAGAGATATTGACGAACTAAAGGCTCGAGTAACGGCAGTTGTGGGAACCATTGACGTTAAGATGCTGGAACGCGTTTGGCAGGAAATGGACTATCGACTAGATGTCTGCCGTGTGACGAATGGTGCTCATATTGAGCAACTTTGAAGATTCCCCACAAAACTTGAAACTTTAACCTTTCCAACGGTACCAATTTCATTTTTCAACTCCTAATAGTTTTTGAGTTATTAAAAATCGTTATGTTCCCAAGACTTTTGAAACACCCTGTATATGTATACATATATATATATGTATACATATATATATATATGAATACATATATATATATATGTATATATATATATATATATATATATACATATGTATGTGTAGAACGCCATCACGCTCTCATGCACATTTCAACTTTACAGACGCGTTTTCAAATCTAAACTACTTGCCGTTATAATTCAGAAGTAAGCACAACAGTAAAGACACTAAAACTAATACCGCCTGAAGATAATTTGACGATTCAAATCGAAAGTACTTGCAAAAAAGAAAAAAGAATGGAACAAGAAACCCATGGATCATATTTACATCAATTTGACCGAAACCTTAGATGGACAATTCGGAAAATTGAAAAAATAAAAAAAAGTCGCATCAAACAAAACCACTCCGTGTTTTTTAATAATGTTTGCCTAAATATATGTACATATATATGTATATATATATATACATATGTATACATGTACATATGTATATATATATATATATGTACATATATATGTATATATGTACATATGTATATATGTACATATGTATATATATAAATATATATATGTACATATATATATGTACATATATATATGTACATATATAAGTGTGTACATATGTACATATATAAGTACATATATATATACATAAGTATATATATGTGTACATATATATATGTACATATATATATGTACATATGTACATATATAAGTATATATATATATGTACATATGTACATATATAAGTACATATATATATGTACATATGTACATATATAAGTATATATATGTACATATGTACATATATAAGTATATATATATGTACATATGCACATATATAAGTACATATATATATACATAAGTATATATATATACATATATATATACATAAGTATATATATATACATATATATATACATAAGTATATATATATACATATATATATACATATACATATATATATATACATAAGTATATATATATATACATAAGTATATATATATGTACATATATATACATAAGTATATATATATGTACATATATATATATACATAAGTATATATATATATGTACATATATATATATATACATAAGTATATATATATATATGTACATATATATACATAAGTATACATATATATGTACATATATATATACATAAGTATATATATATGTACATATATATATATATATACATAAGTATATATATATATGTACATATATATATACATAAGTATATATATATATGTACATATATATATACATAAGTATATATATATATGTACATATATATATACATAAGTATATATATATATATGTACATATATATACATGTATATATATATATGTATATATATATACATATCTATATATATATGTAAATATATATATATATAGATATGTATATATATATGTATGTATATATGTGTATGTGTGTATATATATGTATGTGTGTATATATATGTATGTATATATATATATGTATGTGTGTTTATATATGTATGTGTGTATATATATGTATGTGTGTATATATATGTATGTATGTGTGTATATATATATGTATGTATGTATATATATGTGTGTATATATATGTATGTATGTATATATATATGTGTGTATATATATACATATGTGTGTATATATATACATATGTGTTAATATATGTACATATATATACATATATATATATATGTATGTGTATATATACATATATATACATATATATATATGTATGTGTGTATATATATACATATGTGTGTATATATATACATATATATACATATATATATATGTATGTGTATATATATACATATGTGTGTATATATATACATATATATACATATATATATATGTATGTGTTTATATATATATATATATATATATATATATACATAAATATATTGTGTATTTTATCCTCATGTATCATAAAATGAAAAGTCTTGTAGACAGAATGTGTGAAAGACAGAAAGGAAAAATAATTCCAACTTAATTTTCATGATAGAAGAACACGTTTCTAATATGTCATGTGTATGTGATCGAAGTCAGAAGGTTAACTAATTTGTATATTGTTTTGCAAAGAAACATCTAATTAATTTACTATTCGTTTTTATTATTTTATTATTTGATGATTTTATTTTCATTTTACTATAAGCTACGGTTCTATTCACGAATATTGTCTATATCGTGGATAAATGCTTAGCATTTAGGGTGAATAGAGGCTCTCTGGTCTTTTCCGGTCAATTAACTTTTGAGTTTTGCAATTCATGGTTCTTTCAATTTGTCCAGGCCACACCGGGACACGGGCCCTACTAGTTAGATATAATTCTAAGATTCGTATTATCTATGAACCAAGTCATCATAACAATCTATGAGGTAAAGCATGGTAACCATCTGTGAAGCCAGCTGTGGTAACTATATCTGAAGCCAGCTGTGGTAACTATATCTGAAGCCAGCTGTGGTAACTATATCTGAAGCCAGCTATGGTAATCATCTATGAACCAAACTCTAACTCAAAACTTAAGTCTGTTTATTCGTCCATATTTTGGCACTGAATTCAAATGATTAGAAATGCAAACGACAGAATAATATTTACCGAAACCTGAAGCTCTAAACCAAAGTGATGAAGCTACTCCAACTTAAATCTGAAGAAAATTTCACTTATTTCAAAAGTTCTTTCTTACGTTCACTTTGGGAGAGGGGGAGAAGGAGGGGGAGGGTTAAAAGAACGGGGGGGGGGGGAGGGTGAAGATTGGCAGAAATAAAGTAGAATCATAAAATTGAAAAATAAATTCTTTGCACCCGAAAGAAAGAGTTGATATTCCTACACAAGAGAAAAACATGTGTATTAATGTTGTGCAAGGAATGTGTGGAGGGAGTGCTCAGAGCCTGTAGACTTGTGCCAGACTTAAAGGGGTATTGTGCACTTTCCACTGTGTGGTGGCATATCAAAAGTTGTGGCCAATGAAAAAAAACCATTCGAGTGGGTAAAACAAGACGATGCTGAAACATCAGCCTCTGGAACCCTCTAAAGTCCAATACTTCTTCACCCTGGTAAGGGGGGGAGTGGTAACGTGGTAGCATTGAACCTACCCGGCTAACAGGGCTCTGGTAAAAATCAAAGCGGAGTCGGCATCAGGATCCGTTGTCCTCTGGTCGTCTCTGCCTCTGTGTATGGCAAGCAAACACATGTCAGGTGTCGCACTGCAAATCAATGGAGTGAAAGTAACAACGTTGCTTCTGCCCCATTCCTTTGTGTGTTTTGGGCCAAACCTTCCCCGACTTCACATGCTATTACTAAGCCTTGCTCTTCTCAGTGTTGAGGGGGAACCTTAAATCTTGCACGTTAACGAATGTCTGTAATCAACGAAGACTTCATGCATACCAGACAATCCTGAGGCACAATCTTATCTTTGTAAGCTCTATGCAGAAGTTCAACTCACTTAACAACAGCAGCTGGAAGATGAAGGAGAGAGGAAGAAGGCACACATGTGCAAGGAAGCCACAGATGCTCTCTTGCCACTGTTGTAGGATAGAACAGTGATCATTGTCTCCTACCCACATGGACGTTTATCTGGATGTAAGAGTGGCCACCATCTTGTGTGACAAGAACATTTTTTGAGCACTCTTGCTCATGAATATACTGGATTTGTCTTTATTATTTGCAGAAGATTATGTTATTGTAATACCTTTTTTTCTGAAGATCCTACCACTTTGGACTGTGCTCAGAATGTTTAAACCATGGTGAACAGCTGAACAAGCAGGATTCAATGGATAGAGCTCTGTTGGGTCCCTTGATTCTATTGAATGTGTTATAGAGAAAGTACTGACATCCCCTTCTTTATATAATGAACTATCCCGAGTAGTATATCAACGACGAATATGTTAGCCTAAAAGAGTGGTACGGTAGTATAAGTACAGCCAGGTCGTTCCCTGTATGCATTACAAGACAGTTACCCAAGTTCCTTTCTCCTTCATCAGGAATGCATTGTTCACTTACAGTAATACACTTTTTTATATTTGTATGTTAGTCATTCAATAATTATTTAATACCTTCGGATAACATTACAAAAGAACGAGAGAGTGTCTGTCAAAGAGATGGAACTCTGGATTAGCAATTGGAGGATTAGAAACAGAGAGATAGGTTGGCTAAACACCAGCAACTATTTCCATCATTCCTACTGTCAGCTTGTGGGGACTCGGCTTATCGAAGAGGGTTATGGATTGCTTTAGGGTTATGGACTGTTCCATTGAAAAGGTGGTGTCATGAATGATTTCTTCTCTGCTTCTATACAATTCAACACTGTACAGATGTGACACATGTCTTCTTCATCATTACTACATGTATTTGAAACAGCATTCATCCAGAGTAGGTTTGGCCGGATCTATCCATCCTTGCCAGTGCATCCCTCATAACGTCTTGGCCAGGAATCACTGACATAAAAGGAGAATCGTTTGCACCAACGCTTGGCAGATCCTTATTTTGGTGCTGCACCTTTTCTCAGATCTTGACCAGAGCTGGAAATTGAGCCAGCAGAAGGCATGACGTACAAGGTCAATTTGCGCTTTCATGCCAGTTCCACATTGACCCGTGTTTGTGATGGTGGTGCCAAGATCTTAAAAACTCAACTTCTTCAAGAACATTACCATTAAGGATGAATGGTGTATTGTCTGTTGGGGCAAAACCGGTAGTGAGCACTTTTGTCCTCGAGGCATTTATTTTCATTTCAATCTGAGATGCAACATACTGAAGCTCATTAATAGCACTGTGAACATCAGCAATTGTTCCACCGAGTAGCGCGATATCATCTGCATAATCTAAGTCTTTGACGACAAAGTTGCATCCAACATTGACAGCAGGAAACTCATTTGAGGCATTCACAATGACCCAGTCAATTGCGTAATTGAAAAGTGTTGGTGAAAGAATACATCCTTGCTAAACGCCAAATCATACCTCAAAGGGTTCTTAAATCTTACCGTACATGCGCCTGCAGGATCGTGTTGAGCAGTAGTATGCTTCAAGAAGACTGAGAAGTTTAGGCGGCATACCATTAGCTTGCATAACTTTCCAAAGGGTAGCGCGGTTGACAGAGTCGAATGCAGCAGCAAAATCAATGAAACAGGTGACTGTCCTTTGCCGGAAGCACCAACGATGTTCAAGGATTTGTTTTAAGGTGAAAATTTGAGCAGTGTATCCACGTCCCAGACGAAAACCACACTGACCTGGCTTCACTCCGGAGTCGTGTTCTGACTGGAATCGTTTTAGAAGAATCGAAGCGAATATTTTGGCAGACACATCGATCAGGCTGATACCACAGTAGTTGGTACAGGATCGCTTATCATCTTTCTTAAAAAATGGTACCAGTGTTGCATCGCTCCAGTCTTGGTGAAGTATTTCAGTTAACCTGACCCAGTTTATAATGTGATGGATGGCAGGCCATAGTATATTTGCACTGTTATCTTTGCCTGCATCTTGGTTATTTTTTAGACTTTTGATAACAGCTACAACTTCTTGAAACGTGGGGGGATTTGTTTGACAGTCATTATGAATTGGATTGACATTACCTGTAGGAGCAGTTGATGGGATCTGTTGATCGTGGTTTAGCAGATTGGCGAAGGCATCTCTCTAGCGGATGAGGCGTTCATTGAGATTGGTGACTGGCTCACCATTCCAACCTAAGACGATCCAGCTACCACTCCAGCATGTAAAGTTTAAATGAGTCCCCAACAGTTGAGGCATAAAAGTAACCCATGGACACGTATTTCTGGCTCACAGCCGTCATCAGCATGGCTAACTTAGACAAGTAGTAGTAGTTAACAAAAAAGACGAACGCTGCAATTACCAATAAAAAGAATTACATAAAAATTCATTAAATATTTAGGTGGTACAAATTGTTCATATTTCTAGGTAGAGCGTTCTAGTCTATTGGTAAGACGCTGGACTATAAACATCAATATCGAAGGTTCGATCCTTGTCTAAGTTAGCCACTCTGGTGACGGCTGTGAGCCAGAAACACGTGTCCATGGATGACTTTTATGTTCGTATAAAATTAATAAAAATATATATTAACGAAAAATACGTCCAATGAAATTAAGGACGACTAATAATGCAATAATAAAAACAATTATATAAATATATATATATATATATATATATATATATATATACTTGCAGAATACCCGTTCTAGGACGAGTATAAATAATATTTGTAGGATTAGTTTTTAATTTTTCGTTCTTGTTATATGGGGTGTACTGTTTTAGATGCCACCCTCTAAATGGTAAAGATTTTAAAAACTGTGGCCACGTTACTCACTGTGTTGTCTAGAATACGTATTTCATAAGTTATCATAAGTTGATTAGTTTAGGAGTTTACCCTGCACATTACTGACACTCATGCATGTACCGATTCGATTAAAATTTTATTACATAATATAACTCACCATTTGATGTAGAGCAATTCTTTTCTGTGTTACATTTTTTGTATCAAGCTTATATTCAAATTTTTTGGGGTGGGGACGAAATCGATTTTAGGGTATGGAAATCCCATAAATTTGAAAGTTTACAAAAGAATGTGCTCATATTACGCACTGTGTTGCCTAGAATTCATATTCCATAATTCATAATGATCGGTTCATTAGTTTAGGAGTAAATTCTAAACATAGAAATATATATAAACATATGTACATATCTAACTTTCTATATAGCTACAAATAATAGTCCAGATATATCATTAGGCATACAATTTATCTTTAGTTTTCTTTTTATATATGTTTATTCACAAAACAAAGGGAAACAGTTAAACTCCATCAATTCATCTATAAAAAGATGAAAGTTATATACTATTTATTTGTTATACAACAATTACATTCAATATAGATATGCATATATGCACATTATACATTATACATATATGTGAAGGTTTGTTCAAAGTCATAAATATCCTATAATATTTAGAGAAATCAAGTAATAAGCAAATAACAATCTAAATAGAACAAGAAATAATTTAACGCTGGGTCATGCTTCTTTAGATTCGATATTTCGTTTCAGTTATGAAACTTAGTCAAAAATAACATTTATTGAACAGAGTTTGATAAGATATACAAAATGTTGGAAGTTGTACTGACATCATTGGTGCAGTAACATCATCCTGCTTAACACTAGTCCTTACTTAAACAGTATCAGATAGCCTAACAGCGATATTAACCCATACTTTCAATAGTTTCAATATAAAAATGAACTTATCTCTATGATCTGTCACAAAGCATTCATATTTACGGCTTCTGTTGTCTAAATAGATAATGATTCATTTCTGTTCCATGCATTTTTCTTGTCTGATATAAAATATATTTTCAGTTCTTCTACCATTTGTTCAACCATACTGTGGTGAGAGAAGGGTATCATTAACAATGTCAATAAAATTCTGTCAATTCCAGAAAAAACCTTTTCAGCTATAGAAAGCAAAGAAATTCCATGGTAGTTTCCACAATCATTCTTCCTACCAAATTCTTTGTAAAGTATGACCATGATAGAATCTTTCCAGTCTTGTGGGACACATTCGTCGTTCCAGATCTTTTGCAGAAGAATAGGTAGACATTGAACTTTTGTTGTCATATCACCCCTATTTAGATATACTATCAGACCACTGTTAGTGTATGGTGTCCAAGCCTCTGATCCATATGTAATATGTGATATCCAGCATCTGAAGAGACCTCAAAGACTTGCTACTTGAATGGTGCAGGCTCTATGGGATCTGTCTTATGAAAGCCGACTAAAGCTTAACCTTGTTTCCATTAAGCGCCGATGCTTATGTAGTGATCTTATTGTGGCCTACAATCTCCTCAATGGCCATTACGATATCCCTCAGGACCTATTATTCACTCTTGCACCAGAAAGATATCTATGATTTCATCACTGATATCTATTTAACCGGAGGAGGGTCGTTTTTCAATCAGGATCCCTGGACCTTAGAATGGACTTCCAGTAGTAAATGTGCCAACGATGCAGCAATTCAAAGCGAAATTTGACAGGTGTTGGGCTACTGTATCCTCTTCTGTGAAAATTTCTACCACCGTTTCCCTACATGACAACTGAAGCATGCTTGTTTTATTTTTTGCCAAATTTATTGAATTGAATTGAACAATGGATTCTTCTAATAAGTATATAATACTTTGACTTCAATCCACTCAGGGAATAAAATAGTAGAAGCTATACTAGTGACATTATATTACTGTAATATAACTTGATTTTTTTTTCAACATATATGTTTGCCTTATTTATCTATTATGCCTCTTCAAGGATATAACAAATGCTAAATAATCACAGATTAGTTTGTTAGAAAAGAAAACGATTCCGGCAAGAAAATTTTTTAAATGTTAAAGCAACTATCAAACAAGTAAAACTATTGAGCACACACACAGCTACTTGAATATAAACAATGATTAATCCTATCCCTTTACTGTAGAGGTCCTTAGATGCTGGCAGATTTTCTACTCTGATACCTTCTTTTCCTGCCTTTGGAATTCCCTTTCTGCTCTCTGTTTCCATGAACATGCTCTTTTGGGCTGAGGTATAGGGTTTGGTAGTCCTAGGTGGTCCACCCTCCCAGGCTTCACCTTCTCATTTTGAGAAGGGATTAGTATATCTCTAATCGCTTGGGCGAACCTGCCGGGGAA
The DNA here is from genome assembly GCA_963556195.1 of Sepiola atlantica. NCBI lineage: Eukaryota > Metazoa > Mollusca > Cephalopoda > Sepiida > Sepiolidae > Sepiola > Sepiola atlantica. Next base: position 31,175,732 of record OY744533.1, on the reverse strand, counting down.
TACCAACAGGACTACTCAGGCATTTTTTACTGGACCAGAGTGGACTACCTCTTGTGCGCTAGCCTATCATATTCCACTTTCCGACCTTGGGTCACATCTTCCGGCGGTGAAACGGAGATAAAACCATCAAGTAGCAGAGAGCTACACTTACAACGTATATCACTCTAACATAACCTTATTCTTCTTTTCAACATCTGTGTTTGCATTATATATTATGCATCTTCAAGGATATAACAACTTTTATATTTCAAGGTTTTTGCATTTAATCCGTCCATATCAGGTGATTTACCATTATTCAACTTCTGAACAGCAGTGTTGACTTTTCCAAGAGCCTCTGCCATCAAATCTGTTATGGGTTTGGAAGGAATTAATTGAATTAATGCTTCGTTGACCAGTGAAGATCTAATTAAAATATCATCAATATGTTATTTCTGTCTAACAACGATTCATTTTAAAATCATGAAGCAATTGTTTCCCATCTCTAGAGCACAGGGTGTTATTGGAGAAGAAGAAGAAGAAGAAGAAGAAGAAGAAGAAGGTCCATAAACTTTACATAAAACATTGTACAATAACTTTCTGGTTTTAGAATCATATACAGATTAAAATTCATCCACTTTTCTGCTCCACCACGTGTTTTGCCACAGATCTCAATTAAGTTTTAGTTGACTGACAAGCATTTACATCTTTCTAAAAAAAATTTTCTGGTGCACTAAACGGATTTTATAGCACACATTTAAAATGCTGAGTAATTTAGATCACGTTGAACTCGTATAATATGAAAGTGATACTCTCTCTTTTAGAGTTCAACTACTGTAGTGATTATATCATCAAAAAAGCATTGAAAAGCTTCGTAGTGGTACAGTTTGTTTCGTCGGCATGTTCCGGCTGTTCACGTAAACAGCCGGGAGATGCCGAATGAAAATGAATCAGCATCACAATCAAACGAGGCGACAAACAAGAAAAAATAATGAAACAACATTTCAAGCTAGAAAAAAAAGTTTGTTTTTTTTTACACGAGAAAGTGAAAGTTTGTTTAATTATTGTTTTTTTTGTTTCAATAAATTGTTTCGTCTTTTATACTGGTACAGCTTTTGATCCAGACCGATTAGGTTAGGGGTAGGTTAGGGTGAGAAAAAAAAACAGTTACTTACATTTTTTTTAGGATTTAGGGTAAGAATTAGGGTGAAAAGAACACAACAGTTTTTAGTATTTTTTCTAAAGTTAAGGTTAGGATTTCCAAGAAAGTTGTTTTCCATTTTTGAAAAAATTTGGCAGATTTTCTGTTCGCGTTAACGCAGACGAATATTACAATTTACTCAATTCACAACTGCAAAATTAGCGCCTGCTGTCTCGCAATCTGATTGGCTAAGTACTTCGTCATCTTCCGGCTGTTTATGAAAACAGCCGGAAGATGCAGACAAACAGTTGGTTTTAGCATGGGTTACAAACTGTACCAGTACCAAGTGTTTGCAGCATTTGCAGTTAAAGAAGTTTTCAATGGCATTATAAATAGCAATCCCAATAAACATATATTCAGGCAAATGTTATTAAATAACACAGAGTTTTTTTTTTGTTTGATGCGACTTACTTTTTTTTTCAATTGTCAGAATAGTCCATTTAGTTTTTCGGTGTTTTTTTTTGGTTTATATGAGTTCTATGGGTTTCTTGTTCCATATTTTTTTTACTATATCTTTTCTTATTTTGCAAATACTTTCGATTTTCGAAAAACAAACACTCATTCCCTTTCATAAACGCACCACATATTTTGAATTCTAACGTCTATGGTTTGTTCAGAAAAAAACAACAAAAACCTTTTTTTTTCATGTCATAGTCGAACCACATATTTTGATTTCTAACGACTATCTCACGTTTGAAAGAAAAAAAGGAAAAAACATTATTTTTACATCACAAACGCACCACATATTGTCAAATATTGAGTTCTATGTTGTTTCTTCAAATCAGTCGTCTTGTGAAAGATGAAACGGTGATGAATATATAATTTTCGGTTTGTCCTTTTTCACACACACGTATATATATATATATATATATATATATATTATTATGATGATGATGATGATGATGATGATGATGATGATGATGATGATGATGATGATGATGATGATGATGATGATGATGATGATGATGATGATGATGATGATGATGATGATGATGATGCTGATGATGATGATGATGATGATGATGATGATGATGATGATGATGATGATGATGATGATGATGATGATGATGATGATGATGATGATGATGATGATGATGATGATGCTGATGATGATGATGTCTCCCCCTTCTATCCCAAGCTATTATCAATGAAAGCATACACTTAGACATTAACGATTTCCTGCTTTTAAATTATGTTCTTTGGATTTTAAAAAAATTTTGCATGTACATTCTTTCCTTTTACTAATATGACATCTATGTATAATTTATATATATATATATCGATTATATATATATATATATACATATTTGCTTACCTTCTTTTCCTACACGTATTAACATTTATTTTACACTAATCACCATATATATTCCAACAACTTTAGATCTTCTCGTCTTTTGCCGTTTTTAGCTTTCACTCTTGAAAAAGCCCATGCAACAGGTGGGTGAAATGTTGAGTTTCAGGTCTTACCCTCATACATATATATATATATATATATATATATATATATATATATATACATACTAAATGTGAATTTAGCAAGTTTTGTTTCTCTAAAGCTTGGAAATGCAAATGTGATATATTTGAATTTTCGAATGAAAGGTTGTGCCTATATTATTCCCCCGATCACCCTTTAAAATACTCTAAAGAAACTAACATTTTATGAATATTTATTAATTGATGTCTAATACCTACTGTTAAAATTTCACAAACATCGGAAATATCTGAATATTCTCGAAGGGCTTTTACCTCTTTGCATTAAACGAAGTTACACTAAATATAGCTCACATTTTAATCCCTTATGCTTAGCAGCTGTATTCCAAAATTCATAATTATCGGTTAATTAGTTTAGGAGTGAATGCTCTACATACACACATACAAACATATACACATACCTAACTTTATGTATGAAGAGTTCGAATGCAAAACACAATAAATGCAATTTGAATTGATACATTCAGCAATAAATAGACAAAAATATGAAATCTAAATTTCGACTAAAAGCATATTTTAATTAAAAGCAAAAACAAAATATGTCGATATCACATTTTGGAAAACATGATTTTGGGGTGTGGTCGAGTGTTTACAGTGCCACATTTGTTCTAATGATAGCTTCGTAACTTTGAAAATGGCGTTTATTGCATTTTGCATTGGAACTCTTCACATATATATATATTGACAGGAATAACTTGGAATACTAATTATGATGATCATTTTTGTCACAGCAATCAAAGAAATCTTTCTCATGAAATATTGATGAACTGACAAAAAGAAGTACCGATTCAATAACTCATCAGCTGAACAATAAATGATATGCAAAGGTTTACAATGTAGAGTCGAGCCTTGAGTTCTAACCGACGGCTCTCTCCTCGAGTTTTTTCTTTTTTTTTTGGGGGGGGGGGCTATGATAGGGTTGCATGTCTTGAAAACAATTCCAATTTGGAGAAAGCGATATTAAAGCATTTACCAGATTACCTCCCATCTTCTTGTAGAGAGTGATTATTATTAAAGTGTATGCTGAAGCAAATTTATGGATGCGCAGAAGATGTGATGGTTAGTTTCATTAACTATGCATTTTCAAGTTGTAGTCGCTTTCTCAGACTAAAAGGTTTTTAGACCCGGTTATTATCTCTGGTCTTATAGTGTAGCCGAAACCATTCCTATGACAGGACACTAGTCTGTCACCGGTTATGCTTCCTAGGAAGGCTGACACCCATTTACATACGTTTACATTTGTGGGTAAACTAATCAATTATTATTTTCATTTCTGATGATCTAAAGAAACAAAAACACCCACCATTGACTTGAATCTAGAATGGATGATTTTCTTCCCAATTCATTTTGGGGGCAGGAGGTTTTTAACTTGCTATTTGCTTTCTTGCTTGAAATGGTTTCGTCAAACAACTTTTTCTACTTCTTAACTTTTGTGTGATAGACCTGATTTATATTTATTTATATACAAATGAATACACATGGGTCTTTATTATAGAGTGGAGGATAGTAGTATTATAGTAGTAGTAATAATAGTCATAGTAGTAGAAAAATAGTAGTAGAAGCAGTAATATTAATAGTAGTAGAATTTTGAAACCTCTGACACAGCCGGCATGACAGAAGTGTTTGATGCCAAATTTGATGCAATTCTGTCAATTAGCTTTGGAGCCTGACTTAACTAGTGTCTTTAAAAGTAGTAATAGAGTTATTAACATCTTACTCTCTCCTGTGACACATCCTGCATTTCAAGCATATTGTCGGACACATTTAATGCAATTTTGTTGAGGCGTTTCGTAGACTATTAACGAACAGATTAAAAATACATAATTGCAATATCGATTTTATCTAATTTAATTTCTTTAATTCAGTAATGTTTATTAGTAATGTGAGCCTTGGCGGAAGTATGCACTCTGCAGAGTCCTATTTGAGTTGTTATTATGTTGAAATACGAGGAGTTACTGAGATTCGTATTCATATGATACTAATCTTGCATGATATACTAAAGTAACCGCTCTATCAGTGAGCCACTTCTGAATCTCAATAGCATAAACATTATGCTGCAATGTAGTCTCAATCATTAGAAGTTGGTATACATGTCATTCTTCATTATTTGGTGATAATAATTCAATTTATAATTCAAGCTTGAGACTACAGTTAGCAGAATAATTTAATTGTTAATTTCTGTTAACACACTCAAAAGTCCTATGTTCTCATAAATTATTCATTCAATGAAAGTGAAATGGAAAGTTTAACTTATTCAAAACTAAAATGAAACTAAATTGCAGACCGCTGAGCTTTTCGACACTATAATCCACCGACTTGTTATTACATAGATGACTTATTGTAAAACAAGAGAAGATAACTCTAATTCATTGTGAAACGGAAATGACTAGCAGATTTGGTGGACACAAATATTTGTAAACAAAAATGGCTGCATGTAACATCAGGCCAAGATAAGTCGTAATTGATTGTGTGCACAGATTTCTTTGGAAACTTCTATCACATGTATTATTCTTATATATATATATATATATATATATATATATATATATATATATATATATATATATATAGCATGAAAATCAATCTCTCAAAATCGGAACAGAGGTTCATTTGCTATGTTAATCAACATAAATAGGACTCTTTAAGAATATTTATTTACATTTCACGGTTTCATGGAAAGACAAAAGTTAAAACTGATCCTTTTCCACTCTTTTATTTACAAACCAAAAATTGGAATGAAAATTACCAAATAATACATTCTGAAACCAATTTAAAAAAATAAAAAATACTGAACGCTATCTACATGAGAACACAACAACCTAAAATTAATAACATCATATATGAAACCAGTGGTAATATTTTAAAATGCTTAACGTAATGCGATTTTGTTCTGTGATGCCATTCCAGCGTCGCTGAATTTAAATCGTTAACGACTTTCCTGAAACAATACAAAAAACGTTCCCTGCGCGTTTCTCTGCCGTCTTTTAAAAAATTATCTTGCTTCTCCAGCGTTTTTGTTCATTTGCTTTTGACACTTTCGAAAAAGAATCGCAAACGATAGATATTACTGTGCCTAACCACACTGATGAGTCATAGAGACGACGAAATACATGTATCCTGATAACTATATATTATGTAAATATATTTATTTTGACAACTGAAATCATTTTTCAAATCAAGTTTCAAATAAAGACATATACAACGGTATTAAAGTTATTTACATACAGGCAGTGTTTATTCAAAATTATAAATGAACTATCACAATTCTTCAACATTAGACTATCTTCAGAACTAAATTTTTGTAGGTGCCCTACAAAAAACAACAATGTCCCAAAAATGTTACAAATTCCACCAGAAAGAAGAAAATCACAAAAGAAGATCCATTCTCAAAATTCCACATCAAAATGCACCTCATCATAATTCAAAAGAGATTCAAAATGCAAAAAATTCGCCATATTTATTTTCCAAAAAGCAGTGGAATTACAGGTAAGGTGAGAGATGATATCTACGTTATGTGCCAGAAGTGCAAGATAATGACCAGTTAGGATTGAAGATATGAGTTGTATAGAGAGAAATGATATGAGAATGAGATGATGAATCTGTAATGTGGGTCTTAATTACAGGCTTTGATCAAATAACCTCAGAGGAAGACTAAATCTGGGTAAGGAGATGTGTGCAGAACAGGAGACTTCGTTGGTTTAGTCACATTGAAAGAATAGATGAGAGTTCTTGGGTTAGTACTTTTTTTTTAACATAGTTTACCTCAAACAAGGTAAGTTGCCACTGTAGATGTAAGAGGCTACTGAGAATTAGGGTGAAAGTTATGAGGGGCATTTAAAATTGGGAGCTGTGCAGTGAGATGCTTGTTCACATTAGTTTTAAATTTCTGCATGTCAGTACAGTCGAGAAAACAGGGAGCAAGGAGGGAGTTTCAAGGGCCAGCAGCACGAGGAAAGAAGCTATTGGAGTAGAAGGCTCTCTGGCATCTGGGAACCTCCACAGTGATTGTCGGGTTGGTCAAGTGTATATACATCGAGGGGGCACCAGAGCAGCAAGTTCATTGGAGAACATTCCATTGAAATATTTATAAAACAAGCACAAGGATGCAACATTGCGGCGATAGGAAAGGGCTGGAGCTTGGTGGATAGTGAGGGACCTATTAGATTAATGACTTTCTTTTGGACCTTGTCTAAAAGAGAGAGATTAGTGGATGATACACCAACCCAGATGTGACAAAAATACTCCATGCATGGGCGGATGGTAGCTTTGTAGAGATATAGGATACTGTTAGGTGTGAGAAGTTTTCTAGCACAGTAGAGGGATTCCACTTTGTTTGCAGCAGCTTTGGCAATGTCTTCTATGTATTTGTTTAAATTCATGTTACCTGTGAATGTTAGGCCGAGGAGTTTGAAAGTTGCACTCTCAGGTAGGATTTTATTTGCCATCACCATCGGTGGTTGAAGGGGTTTCTTGTAGTTGTTGAAGGAAAGGAGCTTTATCTTTGTGGCATTAAATGTTACCAGCCATTTATAACCCCATTCATTACAGACTGGAGGTCACTTTCTAAGGATACAGACATTGTCTTGGATATCTACGCACCCCTTTTGCCCACATGATGAGAGTAGAGTGTGGTGTCGTCAGCAAATATACCCATCTCAGACACAATGTTATCAGGGAGGTCGTTTATGAAATTCAAGAACAATAATGGTTCAAGGATCGATCACTAGGGTACACCTGCATTTATCTCATGCTATTTGGATGAACAGCCATCGAGGACAACCTGGATCTTTCTTTTGGATAGGAAGGATCTAATTATATCAAATCTTCGTCCAGTAATAGCATATGAATGAAGTTTTATGAGAAGACCTTTATGCCAGTCATAAATTGGATATATCAAGCGCTACTATAGCTTCATCTGCCTTGTCCAGTGTGTGGTATATGTGTTCGGAGATAACAGTTAGGATATCTGCAGTAAACAGTGTTTGCCTAAATCCATACTGATGCTCAGAAAGAAATTTAGCATTAAAGAGGTTCTGAACTATCGCTAGATTGATTAAGGATTCAAAGATTTTAGTGAAGTGCGGGAGTAAACTGATGGAGCCATAATTCTGAGGGTCAGTTCTATCTCCAGAATTCTTAAAGACTGGTACCACAGAGGCACTTTTCTAGCTATCAGAGAAGCAAGATTCAGCAAGGCATTTGTTGTAGAGTTTGAGGAGGACATGAAGCCAGTTCAGCAGAGCATTTCTTTATTACTGTTACTGGTATAATATGAGACCCACATGCTTTGGAGGTGTCAAGATTTTTTATGATGTCACGGACATGAGATGGGGTGATCACCAGGTTATCAAGTGTGGCTTCAGTCCGCAATGGGAAATTTGGGAGGGAGTTGTTTGCGGAGTTCAAAGTGGAGTTTAAGGCGAAACACTGGGCAAGTAGTTCAGCCTTGTCAATTGTCGTGCAAACGACATCATTGTGGTTTGATAGCGGGGAAGTTGTATATTGCCAATTGTTCACCACATTATTTAAGATTTTCTTTGCTTCACCTATCACAGTCTTACAATTTTTGCTTGACGCTATAATTTTCTGCTAATTCGTTGTTGACTTATGGTGGCTGAATTGTCGGAATGCTTGCTGCCTCTGAGCAATAGCATCTGTGCATTTTGAGATAAACCATTGTGGAGAGTGGGACTTGCTGTAGAATTTACGCATGGGGACATGTGCTTCAATGCCTGCTTTGACCCATTCGGTTACCTCATTTGCGCACTGATCAGCAGGGAGAGAAACATATTCACTCCATGGGTCGTCTCTGGTGTGATTTCTTATAGAACAGTTGAGGTAGGCTAAGGAAAACATGGGAGGAATTGATAAGAATGGATTTGAGAGAAAGAGGGGTAAATAAACATCTGGCCAGACATAGGTTAGTTTGGTAGTCAATTTCTAAAAGTCGTCCAGCACATGGAAAGCAGCATGTAAAACAGATGTTTACCCGAATATGATAATCATCTGGCTCCAATATACTTCAATGCAAGTAACAACATACTTCTATGGTGAAACATGTGAAAATAAAGCTTACACAACTAAATTTCTGGGTTTTAAAAAGTTTCAATTTTTTTTAATTTAGACCTTATTAGAGCGTATTCAAATAATTTAAATTTTCTCAGATGTTAAGAATTCATCTTTTTTTACCCAGCTTAATAAAACCGGTATCGTCCGGGCCTTTGGGTCTGGATTTACTCCGGTCTATTGGGGGTTGCCTGTCCTGTGCAGTTCTAGGAGGTGCACCCTCCCAAACTTTGCCTCCCCTCTTTGGGGAGGAGTAAGTTTATTGCTTACTGCCTGAGGCGCCTCTACCGGGGAATGCTGACGGGGCTGCCCAGGCAATTTTTAAATAGCCAGAGTGCTCACCTCTCGAGCGCTGGCTTATCTAATCCCACTTTCCCGACCTTGTGTCACATCTTACCTTGTGGGAGGAAGATAAATAAAAAAAAAAAAAGAATTCATCTTGTGTGATATTAGTTTGGTTTAAATCTGATTAAAATCAGAGGTAAAAAGAGTTTAAGTTGGAGATTTCACGCCTTTTCATACCTAATAATATGACCCCTCCCCTTAGGCCAATCGGCATATGTAGAAGATCATTCCTACAAAATCTTTATTTTGCTGTTTTAAGCTCTCATTATGGGTCTCAGAATGGGCACAAACAAAATCCATATACATGCAAGACTTTATTTCTCTTTGTTTTAAATCTATGTACAATGTCATTCCATTGATTGTAAGCCCAAAATTGCCTTAGTTATTAATCATTCTGTTATTCTGGTATACTGTTAAGCGAGATTTACGAACACAGCGATTGGTGAAATGCATGAAATATTTATTATGTAGATTATTCAATGAAAATGTGTTTCAAAAAATAAAACGTGGAGTAGTTTTGTATAAAAATATAGAGTATTAAACTTACAATTGCAAGATTGAAATATGAAATAATAACGGTGCCGCGAAAGTAAATGTCTTACTAAATATCTTCCAAGTGTATGTCGGTGGCAGTGTTAGTAGATTTTTATGTTAGTTGAAAACTCCTCCGACTTTCTTTATGTATGACTATTTAGATTTTATGTGGATTCTCTAATCTTTCGTTTTTAGGGAAAACAAACACACACATAGACATTGAGTTTTATATATATAGAAGATATATTCCTTTTTAAGGGTACTTATTTTTTATTTATAAAGGGAATTTTTTAGGTTACTGCATAATTGTGTTAGGATAAAGAAGCCAAAATTGCCTGAGATATTGATCTTTCTCTAATTCTGGTATACTGTTAAATGTAATGTACAAAGGCAGCGATTGGTCAAATGTATAACAAATTATATGGATTATCCAATGAAAACGCATCTCAAAGAAAACGTTGGTAAATATTTAATTGATAATTACTGAATTCTTCATTATTGCCGTTTATCTAACTTTGCTTCGGATGATTTTCTATCAAACAATGTCTTCAATCGAATATCGCATTGTTATTGCCAAACTTCTTACCAACAATATCAATATTTGTCTTTGCCATCTGTTTAGTTATCCTAAATACCGCTTTAATTGGTGATCCCTTTGTAATATATCTGAAAACCTAGCTTTATCAACCTCCACCTTAGCTTTGAAAATTGCTTTTTTAGCTGTGCCATCAGATATCCTTATTCACTAAACTTTACTCTCCTTACTCCATCGTTTCTGATTTTCTTTTATACATTTCTCAACCTCCTCATTTCACCCTTACGTCTAACCACAAGTTTGCTCTGTTACCTTAACAAATTCTTCAACTGTTTGTCCACACCTCACCAAGTGGATATAGTAACAGAATGCTCAATCACTTCGTCTCTAAACTCGTTTTTCACATGTTCTTTATTCAACTTCTACACATTTCTCCTGGAAATTAACATTTTCTTTACTTAAAGTGTTTCTCTTACCGATTTCTGCTGTGTCATTCTTTCTTCACTAGATATTACTTTGACATCATTCAAGAGCTTTTTGTCCTATTTCTTGTCCAACAAATACTATACTTTAGTGTTGCTATCCCAGATTCGTACATAACGAATTGGCTTTTCTTTTTTCTTAAAAAGGTATTTTCAACAACATATCCATGGCAAGAACAAATTCTAAGGTTCTTTCTCCTTCTGTATTCCTAGGACCAAATCCATTTCCTCCATGCATATCATTAGGCGTTTTTCCAACATGGCCATTCAAATCTCCTGTCCCAGCAAGGACTTTCTTCTCACCAACCTTACTAATTACTGTAATAAGCCTGTCATGATACTCATCTTTAACATCTTTACTCAAATCAAATTGTGGTGCATAAACAAATATTGCTGTGAAAATTTTCCCACCAACCATCAACTTGAACAGTATGATTCAATCACTTACACAATTAAGTTCAATCATGTTATCTACCCACTTTTCTGCAATAAAAATACTGACACCAACTTTTAATTTTTCATTTGCATTCTTTCCTACACTTATTCTGACAGATTTACCCCTCCATCTTGTTTCTTGGACACAACATAGGTCAATACGTCTTCCCTTAAGGACCTCAGCAATCTTTCCTGACCTTCCTTGCAAGTTTCCAATATTCAAACTGCACAGCAGGATATTTTGACAAATTTTCTTTGGCACAAATTTTTGGAGGAAGGTAAAATATTTATAGACCAGATGCCCTTCCTGGACCAACCCAGTGATGGCGACCAGTATTTTTATTGAGACATCATTTCTAGGTAATGGTCCATCACGGCTATAGAGCGCTTCTGAGTGTTTTAAAACTTTGTTTTTCCGTAAAAACTGTACTCCACCACCCACTATGGAATACAGCTTCTTTTGTTAATATGCCAAAGGGGGATTCCCGTCGCCTTGCTTTAGACAGTGATACACAACCAGTACACTCATACCGAGTAGAGTTTTGAGTCGCTACTAGTTACATATTTAGTAACACAAAGCAATGATCAAGCCTTTCTTTGGCATGATTGATCCTCAGCCACCATCTTCTAGCATTTAAAAGTTATATGGAGGGTGGATGCCTGATCGAAGAAGTAGCAGATTTAATAGTACAATTGAGATTATTTCTTCTTGGCAGCAAATATTGCCAAAATTTAAAACTTTCGTTATCAGAAATGATTATTTGGAATATTAATATTCTTCTAAGCCAAAAATGTAAAAGATTTTCTAAGCCTCAAACATTCAGTTGCGTAGGCTCGATTTTGAGATTTTGTTTTATGAGTTGATCATTTTTTCAAAACAGAGAAGTCATGACATTCAATCACCATCCAAAGTCTTTCATTAAAACTTCATAAAAAGCGAACAGAAAACATTTGAAGAAATCTTTAATTCAACAGAAATATTTTTGGACGCCTTTTTTTTCTTTTCACAAATAAAAATAAATTCCTTGAACTGTCGACAGAAAAGAATTAAATTTTCACATGAACAATCATTAAAAGGGGAAAATTTAAATCAAGCAAAATTTTAAGGGGGCCAGAGAATACGAATCGAAAAAGAGAAAAGCAATTAAAAAACAGCTATGAATAAACAAAGGTCAATACGTCATTAAAAAAATGATAATAAAATTTTTATAAAAAAAAATCTAAAAACACTAAAAATGGATAAACAAATGTCATACGTCATTTAAAAAATGAAAATAATACAAATTTTATAAAAAAAAAAATCTAAAAACACTAAAACTGATTACAGATTAAAAGAAAAATATGTTTCTAGCTGATCAATACAAATCATTTATTTATCTATTTACGTAAGTAAAAATAAATATTATGTAGTAAAAACAAAAAAAAAACAAAAAACTTGTGCAATCCCATTTCGACAATAATTACAAAAGTCTGTTTAAATAAGTAAATAATAAAATACATAGAAGATACTGCCATGTTTGCTACAAAGAAGAAAGGATCCCTTTATCAAGCTAAACAAACTTCTCACACCTGCCAGTCTCCTATATCTCTACGTGTACGGAGTATTGTTACCACATCTGGTCTGGTGCACCAATCTCTCCCAATCTGGCTGCTAATTCACAGTAGCCCCTTATGTATCAGTGCCAATGTTCCTTGTTTGGAGTGAAGATAAGTAAAAAAAATAAAAAAAATAAATAAATAAGTAAATAAGAAAATTTTTAAAATTGTACAATTTAAAAATTTTCTTAGTTTTGATTTTTTGTTTCTTTTTGTTTCTTTATATATCGGTCGAACTTCCGGCTGAACTTTCGGTCGAACTTTCGATTATGTTTCAGAATTTTTTAAATGGGGATTATTTTCTTTTACTATTGTGGTCACCACTTATCAAGGTGAAGAACCATTTGAGGATAAGTGTTAATGAAACGGGAATGATTGCCAACTGAAGGATGAGGAACACTATGGAAGTATTAACATTGATCAATGGTATGAACTGAATTTGATTGCTTCTGAGGTGGCCCATGATAGTAACTTGTTGACATTGAATTTAGAGATGACGTAGTTGTAATCAGCAGAAAAGCAACCCCGCAGTAATGTGTACCACAAGGGGGGGGGGGCCATACAAAGAATCTCTGTCTATAGAAATTTCGCCTAACGTGAAGCACATGAAGAGAGAAAGGAAAGACTTTTTTGTTGTAGTAGAAGACGAGTTCTTGCTGTGAATGTCTTACAAGGAGAAATCAAACTCAGTCGAGCACCTTCCATCGAAATAACGATGGAGTAGAAAGAGACTAGCAACGTCTCTTCTATGAGAAAGGAGTTGTAGGGAAGAGAAGAGTTTGCATTTGGATTATTCAGACTACTATCCTAGGTGTTATTTTAACAACGTTTCGGCCGATGTAATCTCCGACCATCTTCAGGTGAATTTGTCGAACTCAGGAATCTATATGGAATTTTGAACTGAACCTATGACCGGGTAGCAGTGGTAAGTAAGTTTTATTTATTCTTAGTATCGCCTCTAGTGAGGATGGAACTTTCAACCCCCAGAAGACCGTCACTAAGAACTGATCATTACTTATGTGTGGCCATGTTAAGACGCACCTGAAGAAGGTCGGAGGTTACAGCGGTTGAAACGTTGTGAGTATAACATCCAAGATGAGAATAGTAGTCCGAATAATCGAAATGATACAAAGTTCAGATTCTTATAAAAATCTCACCTGAAACTCCTAATACTGTCCGTAATGAATAATGCTAGAGAGGAAGCAATGTTGCAGCTATAAACGCTTTATTTAGTCATTTCTTTAGTACAATTATCATAAATCTTTTTCGGGTGTGTGGTTCAAGTATTTTGTGGCTATCTGTGAAGCTTTGGTGGGAAGCACTTTGATCTTCTTTGGTACTTTAGCTTTTTGTCTTCAGAAAAGAAAGTGTCTGTGATCTACTCGAAACTGGTATTAAAAGTTCCCTTTTCAGGGACTCATTTAGGAAGACGGTATCAGGTCTCTCATCTGGGTATTATCTCATTCATATTATCGGTTTACATCTAGTTGTGCTACGTTCTCTATTATGACCAGATATGACATTTAAGTAGCACAGTTTCAGGCTGATATAGTCATGAGTGAAGTATATGCAGAGCTTTGTGCGACGTAGATATAATCATACTTGACCAATGGTTGACATAACACCCATCATTTTCAGCCACAAAATGGTCATTGCTCATTGCCTTGAGAATTGAAAATATTTTTGTTTGCTTACAGCCACTCCTTATTTACATGAAACCTTCTAAACATAAAACATAAACCTTCTGAGATAAAAGCCCCCCTCCCCCCCTGAAGTGAATGTAAGCCTGCTATACCCTGAAAAACGAAAAGACAATTACATTCATCGACATTATGTCAGGGTAGGAAATGGAAAATAAGAATATTTGTCAATAATTGTTTAGATGTATTCGTTCCAAATATTCGCTGAAATCATCATCATCATCATCATCATCATCATCATCATCATCATCATCATCATCATCGGTTGAACGTCCGTTTTACATGTTGGATGGTTTTTATGAATTGACTTTCAAACTAACCTATCTCTGGACAGGTCTTTATTTATCCTCTTTCTCTCAAGTTCATTCTTATCACTTCCTCATGCTTTTTTTGGCCTACATATACCAAGTGACCCTACTACCTCAACTGTATTACATCTACTTACCCAAGAACTGTCATCCATTCTTACATGTCGCTATACAAACAAAGTCTCCTGTTCTGCACACATTTCCATATACTGTCCATATTTAATTTTCCTCTGAGGTCATCAGAACTAAGCCTGTCTTTAAGACTCACATTACACATCCATCGTATCATTCTCATAGCATTTTTTTCCATGCAACGCATGTCCTCAACCCTCACTGGCCAGTTTCCACTTCCATACACACTTCAAGCACCCCCTTAAAATCTAGATGAACCCTTTCAAAAGTTTGGGTAACTTTTACAATCATTCCCTTTTTAGAGCTGAAAAACCGAGGTTTACATTCTCTATAAGTCTCCTATTCATCAAGCTGTTTTTTTGATTGATGCTATTTTTATGCAGATAACATTACTAAACCAGCGATTATTTAGTCTGCAGAGCTGTAAATAAGCAAAGAATATCACAAAGTGAAAAATGAGACTCATACTTTCAGTTTGTAATATTCTTTGCATATTTTTTGTTGGATGTTAAAAATCGTCTGTGTAAGTTAAAGATGTAGACATTTTTGGTTGTAAAGCTGAACACATTTGGGACTGTTAACTGCAGCATTTTCTTTTCCAGCATTTTCCAGGTGATGGCTGACATTTAATGAAATACAAGAAACTTGCTTTCTCAACTCCACTATGTTTCTCATTGTTTCCCTCGTGCAGATATGAATTCAGGAATTGATAGATTCATAAGGTGTTTCACACATTCATTGTCTGCTTTCATTTTTTTTATTAAAGTCAAATGGAACATTATAATCTTTAAGGTTGCTATTATGCTCTGCATGGTCATGGTCACACTCTGTTGCACTAGTAATGTAGGAAAAAGAAATGTTTAATTTTTCTCTAGCTATTATTCGATCTATAATTCTCTGAGCCTTTGCTATGCCATTTGTTAACCCAAAAGGAATTCTGCAAAACAGTCAACTACACACTTCGACTGTTATTATTTCGTCTCCTGCTTTTATTGTGACCTGTTCAAATGTGCTAAAAATATGGTATTCAGAAATTTTTCTGATCATGTTATAAAAGACTTGTACTTTTCTTGGGGACCGACTTGGTTCTATAATAAATTCTTTGAGCCTTCTGGTCATTTCAGTTTTAAAAACCTGTTTATTTTATTGCTTTGCAGTTAGAGAGTAAATTTGGATAAAAAACATACATAGAGTATTCTAACGGTTGTCAGTCCACAAGAGAGGTTTGTGTCAACAGAATTGTATCTCACTAAAAGAGTGGTGCTTACAGAAGTTATGACCAAGTATTGCATCACAATATAGGTTCTTCATTATTAACAGCTATAAATCTCTGAGTATAGTCTCTTAAAATTTCAGGTTGATTAGACAAAATTCAATTATGACACCATGATTTGTGCCACACGGTGACTGACAGTGTAGGTTTTGTTTGAAATACTTTGAGATGTCATACTTGCATGAAGGAAATGTCACACCTGCATTTCGCCGGGATTTTAATTGTCAAAGTGGAACTCAAAACCAAGGGTTGCTTTTAATGTGAACTTTCAAAAATGTTAAGCGACGTCAATAGTTGTTAAGATTGGTCATGTGATGTGAGAAAGAGGGTGTTCTGTATGAGATATTTCTGAGGTGAAAAATCAGTATTAATCTGACAACGAACACAGAAAGATGTAAAAGTCTGGGCTCTAAGCCTATCTTATATCTTAGTTCGGGAATGGAGCCACAGTGTTAGTTAAGTTATAATAAAGTACATTTTTAAGACAAAAATGTCTTTATCATTTTTGTATGCAAATATTTATGCCAGCTTATAAGTTGGACATATCACAATGGAGGGGCCTGTCAATGGATTGAGACAACACTTTCTTTGATCAAAGCAGAGAGGAATTGCCAACCGACTACTTATTCAAGTTCCTGACTAACTGCGTTAAAATGAAAGTTCTGTGGAACTTGGTCACAAAGCGAGTGGTAGAACAACCAGTCAGAACACATGCTGTTCTCATGGCATTGGACTACATTTTATTTCTTGGCCTTTTGGCTAAGATCAAAGTGTAGTATCTGTTCCTATGGATACTGCACCCCATAGACTGGTATTGTCTTGGCCTTCGGGGCTTGATTTACGCCGGTCTATGGGTCTGTCCTGTGCAGTTCTAGGACGTCTACCCTCCCAAACTTCGCCTCCCCTCTTTGGGGAGGAGTAAGTTTATTGCTTACTGCCTGAGGCGCCCCTACCGGGGAATGCCGATGGGGCTGCCCAGGCAATTTTTAAACCCCACTTTCCCGACCCGACCTTGGGTCACATCTTACTTGTGGGAGTAAGATAAAAACTGGCCTTGTGCCTAACTCCTGGAGAGGAGTAAATCAATACTCAATTGGAGCAAGAAAAATATCTCTAGTTCATCTTTGCAATACCGGCACCAATAAAATTATCTAAGCTACTAGTGTCAACGAAAATGTTCATAGGTACATCATTAACTTTCTTCATGATTGTTTATGCAGCTGAAAATGTGCAGGAAGCAGTGACCGTTCTTTTACACTCGGTTTGGCAAACCTTTTCCCGGTGACCCTTTTTCTACAGGAAGAACAATTGTCATGCTTTGCTGGGGATGACGATTGCGGATATCACAAAAGGCTAGCAGAAGCGGTTGTTACTGTTCGTTTAGAAGTTTTGGCCATCAGAGTGGGCTAAAATGAGATTATTCAAAAACCGAGAACTTTGAGGAAGATGCAGGTTTTTGTCATTAGAAAAACAGAACCTAGTGGCATAAAACTTTCAAAGTTATGTTGCACTGTTACGACTGAGTCAATCCCCTCGCTTGGCCACTTCTCTAAGTAGCCGAGCAGGGGGGGGGGGCGAGTGAGGCGAGGAAGAGGGAGGTGTTGAGGAAGAGCGAGGGGGAGGGAAGCGAGCCTCGCGAGCCTCGCGAGCCTCGCGAGCCTCGCCCACCGGACTGCTACTAAGAAAGGTGGAAGGCATATACCTGAAGAGTAGTGACCATTGCATACTTGGCCCTTTCCTTCCCTTTACGTCTCTCGCTGCCTGACAGCTACTAAGAGAGGTTGAAGGTATATATACCTTAAGAACAGTGACCAGAGCGCGCTTGACACTTTCCTTCCTTTTCCTGTTTTTTGTCTGCCTGACTGCTACTGAGAGACAAGGAAGGTGTACGTTAACACCAGTGACCACTGCGTGCTTGGCCCTCTCTCACTTTTCATCTCATCTGCCTCACTTGTTTCAAAAGAGCGTCCCGAAAAACGGATATAAAATAATAAAGAATGATACAAGTGATCATATTGTATAAAATGCTAATTCCCGGGCCAAACACCACGGCGGGAAATTAAAGGATTTTTGAATAAGAAGTCAGAGAAAAGATGTCAAAGTGTTCACTGGGTCGAGAAACCCCTTTTATAAAAAAACTTGGAGTCGCTCGCTAACAGGATTTGAAGACGGAATTATCGTTTTTTCTCCACTAAGTTGAGATTTAATAGGGACCAGTGGTATGTCAGAACTTCCCTCAGCTAAGTATTTCTCTCTATACATATTCGCACATTGGCTAACAAACTTTTTTTCCATTTATCTTGATATTGACACACACACCACATCACGTTTCATTTAAACAATAATACGTCTATCTCTAATCCTTCGAAAACCACATTTCTAAAATGAAACTTTCTTCAGTTTTATATCTATATATTATTGTCTGTGTTTTTCTTTCGCCGTGTATTGTATTTCGTGTTTTTTTTTTTTTGCTTATCAGTTATCGTCCGACAGACACCTTTTCTGGACAACAAAATATTGTTAGCTAGACTGATGGAAGTGCAAAAAAAGGCCAAAATCTAAATATCTTTATTCACGAATATGGGTTGTGACAGCGCTTGCTTGTAAGATTGAGAGAGGGTTAGCCTTACAATTACCAGTAGTCTTCGTTGTGTATTTGTAAATAAGAGCCCATTAATGAATACATCCCTAACGAAATAATCAATATTGTTTAGCTGAATGTGTTGCGTATCAACCTGTTGTCACATACACAGCTACCAACTTTCCAGAAACATCATATAGAATCAAATTGACACTTACCGGCATAACAGGCTTCAATATTCCATATGCAAATATTGCTTGAATGAAGCAATATTTAAATAATGAATTATCCACTCGTGGACTGGCAGCCAATCAGAGTTCAGATAATGGGCTTGCCCATCTTGTCATAATGAAAGATTCCAGCTTTCATATAAACCGGAGTTTTAATGTTCCTTCAGTTTTTACTTATTTTGTTACTCAACTGGTCACACAGTTGAACACTAAGTACTAAAGTCTATATTCACAAATTGTGTTCCTACCTTTGGTCGCTGCATGTTCTGCTTGTACGCACTTCTGAGTAGTCCTCTCTAACAAGGGGCATACCACTCAGTAGATAAGCTTCTTTCATACCTTTAAAAAGGGCTAACTTGAGACAAGACTGATGGAAGACAGGAGATATTTATTCAACTTGATCATTATCCCAGAGAGAGAGAGAGAGAGAGAGCGAGAGAGAGCACGCAATCACTAATTATATTTTGTCAAACCATATCATTTCACACATCCACGCACTGCATGCTTCTAAACAAACTCTTTTGTTTCTTATCACACCCTCTCTTTGAATCATGTAATGTCATACTTGTTTGTGTTATATTCTCACAGCCTATCAATATTAACCTTGGGATCACTACGTTGACCCAGGCTGAACTCTCAGTGGTTTCCATTTCCTGTTTCAATTAACGGTTTTATATACCAGTTAATTTACTCACCGAATATCTAACAAATGTGCATTGCTTGCTAAGTTTATGCAAGACCCAAGGAAATTTGTCTCTGAAGACTATTGACTGAGAAGCAAATATCAGGGAGGAGGGACTATTTTGTATTTAGTTGTAGTATACATCTTCTTGAGAAATGTGAGATATATATGTATGTTGTTTGTTTCAAATAAAGAAAAAAAGTTAGAGGTCAATAATTATGACAACATGTTAAAAACAAACTTGTAAAAAAGACATAACGTCAACACCATTTTGAAAAACATGACATAATTTTTAGACTATTTCTAGAAAGTAACAAAAACCGAAATTAAAAGAGAGAGGAAATGGTAAAGAAGGCGTTTTGAAGACTATTGCACAAAAGACTAATATGCAAAACTATGATCAAAATTAAATGAAAATAATGTAAAGGAAGTAAAATATGATAATAGGAACCAAAAAAAAGAGAAAAAAATAATTAAACAATATTCACAAATTAAAAAGAAAAACGTTGTATCATTTCGATTATTCGGACTACTGGTTTCATTATCATATAGTTCCGGCTGATGTAACCTCCGATTTTCTTCAGTGCACCTTGTAAACTCAGGAATCTGTACGGAATTTCAACCTGAATCCATAGGAGTAGATTGTTCTCTTTCTGTCAGCCATGACCAGATAGAAGTTTTAAGTAGTTTTAATTATATTCTTAATATCGCTTAGAGTGAGGATTGAAACTTCAACTTCCAGAAGACCGTCACTTACAACTAATTATTAATTAGCATTTTTATTTGTTGCGCCACATGTCGATTAGGTGAAACGTTGTGAAAATAATATTCAAGATGAAAACAATAATCCGAATAACTCAAATAATACAAATTATCAATTCTCAGCTCAAACATTCGGAAACAAAATAGAAAACATTAGAAACATGAATAAAAATAAATATTCACAATCCCTTAAAATAAAGAGTTATATATCCGAATTGATTTTTTTATCTCTGCTATACAAATTGTTTACAAAGCTTATTTGAAAGATTTTCTAATTTAAAATCTTCATTTTTTATTTTATAAAGAAACGTATAATCACTTATTGAATTTTCATTTTGTCTTCTAGATTTTTTCAGAGATTTTATTTGATTTAAAAGAAGATAAAAAAGAACATTCAAGGATCAATAATTATGTTAACATTGCTGAAGAAATAACTGTTTTCAAAAAGTATAAAAACGACTGAGGTCAAACGAAAGAAAACAAGACAAGAATTTATAATGAAGATACCATTTTGAAGAAATTATACAATTTTACGACTATTTCTAAAAAGAGTAAAAAAATAGAAGATAATATGAAAAAAGAACAAGCAATGACAAGGCGCATTTAAGACGATTGTAAATGGCTAATGTAAAGAAATAATAAAGAAAACAATGAAAAAATTCTAATGTAGAAAAAAAGGAAAATAAAACTAATATCTAAATTGAGAGAAATCAATTAAACAAATTTCCATGAAGTTTAAGAAAAAATAATAAAAAAGATGATTGCAATAATAAAAACACTTGTTTAATCATTCTAGTTGAGCACTTCAAATAATGAAGAAAACTCCCTTTTTATTAGTAATTTCCATTGAATCTTTATTTTTATATCATAAAATGTATTGCCCATCAATGATTGAATTGTGTACTTCATCACTAAGCCGGAAAAATCCTGAAACTTAATCAATATCATCTTTATTCAAAATGAACTGAAGAAATAAAAACGATAGCTAATGGTAAAGAAGTACAATGTTGCTGGAAAAATACTCGTCAATAGACGGGCTCATAAAATAGCTGTTCAATTACAAGGCCTGTCTCAAAAGTATCCGACCATTATTTTTCCATGCAAAATAGAGACGATAGGGCGGCGCCACTGTACACAGCGAAGGAAGACACCTTCATGCGCATGTGTGGATTTTATCATCGCCTTCCTGTGCGTTAGTCGCTGCCTGTCGGTCGCTGAATGAGGTACTACACAACGTGTTTGTCGGATTACCGATTCTCTCAAGATGACTAGACGTGTTGCGCAAAGGTACTGCATCAAATGTTGTCAAAAGCTTGGTGATTCTCAAGGCAAAACAATTCGTAAGATTCAGCAGGTGTTTGGAGAAGATGCGATGGGTGTAACACAAATTAAGGAGTGATTCAACCGATTCAAAAATGGCCGCACATCAGCGGAGATTGACCAGCGTTCTGGCAAGTCCCAAACTGCTCGGAGTGCAGCTGCTGTTAAGAGGGTGCGAAATTTGGTGATGGAAGATCGTCGTTCAACCGTGCATAAGATCTCCCAAGAGGTTGGACTGAGTAAAGATTCCGCACATGCAATTTTGCGTGATGATTTGAACATGTACAAAGTGACGGCGAAATTTGTGCCCAAGTTGTTGTCGCAGAGACAAAAGGACGTCCGTTTTCAAGTTGCACAGGACCTTCTGGAAACCGCCAACACTGATCCTGGGTTTCTGAACACTATGAGAACTGGAGATGAGTCATGGGTGTACGGATACGACCCAGAAACAAAAAGACAGTCGTTGCAATGGAAACATCCTGAGTCTCCAAGGCTAAAAAAAGTGTGACAGGTGCGAAGCAAAATCAAGGTGATGCTGACTGTTTTCTTTGATATCTGTGGAATTGTGCATCACGAATATGCACGGAAGGACATACAGTGAAAAAGGAGTACTATCAAGATGTTCTCCGGAATCTCCATGACACAGTTCAGCACAAAAGACCAGACATGTGGACTGCGCAAAACTGGCAACTGCATCGCAACAACACCTTTGCACATTCATCCCAATTAATACAACATTTATTGGCCAAACATGGAATTCCAGTCGTTTGCCAACCTCCCTACTCTCCAGACATGGCTCTTTGTGACTTCTGGTTGTTTCGAAAATTGAAGACGCCACTGAAAGGTTTCCGTTTTGAGACCAAAGAAGAGATAATGTGGAAAGCGACGGCGGAGATGAACACCATTCCCAAACAAAACGGCCAAAGATGTTTCCGGCAGTGGATAGATCGGTGGGCTAAGTGTGTGCAAGCACAAAGGGCCTACTTTGAAGGAGATTAGGGTCCCAAGCCCGTCACGTATTTGAAATATTTTTCTGGACTAAGGTCAGATACTTTTTAGACAGGTCTCATACAGTATATTTCTTTAGATTTTGTCAAACTGATAAAAACAAATAATTTACTTTTTTCAAACAAACTACAACCGAATAATGTATATTTCGTCAAGAGCAAAAATCTGAATATTTTACATATTTTGAAACAGACTAAATCCAAATAGACTAAATTTGGTCAATCAGACTAAAACCATTCGATAGAATAATGTACATTGTGATCAAACGAATAACCTATATTTTATAAAACAAACAAAAATCAAATAATTCAAATGTTAAACATATAAAAACCGAATAAAAAACATTTAGTGAAACAGACGAAAACTGAATAATCTACAAACATACTAAACCCGAATAATCAACAAACTGCAACCGTACAATCTACATTTTGTCAAACAGACTCAAATCGAATCACCCAAACATAATCGAATAATTTACTTTGTTTTCAAACAGATATTAAAACAGAATAATCTACATTTTTATCAAAAAGATTAATGAATAATCTTGTCAAACCGAATAAAACCAAATAATGTACATTTTTCAAACAAACCAAAATCGAATAATCTACATGTAAAACGGACTGAAACCGAATAATCTCCATTTTGTGAAACAGGCTTAAACCAAATAAACACATATAAACGGAATAATCTACATTTTTCGAATGAACTGGAATCGAATAATCTCCATGTTGTTAACCAAACAGAATAATCTATATATTTTCAAACAGATTAACACCAAATATTCTACTCGTTTTCACACAGACTAAAACCGAATAATCAACATTTTGCCAAATAAACTGCAACTGTACAATCTACAATTTGTCAAACAGTTTAAAATCGAATCACTCAAAAATAATCAAATGATTTACATTTTTTTTAAAACAGATATTAAAACTTGCAGACTAAAACCGAATAATATACATTTTTAAGACACATTCAAACCGAATAATCTACACTTGATAAAACAGACTAAAACCGAATAATACACATTTTTAAGACACATTCAAACCGAATAATCTACACTTGATAAAACAGACTAAAACCGAATAATACACATTTTTAAGACACATTCAATCCGAATAATCTACACTTGATAAAACAGACTAAAACCGAATAATACACATTTTTAAGACACATTCAATCCGAATAATCTACACTTGATAAAACAGACTAAAACCGAATAATACACATTTTTAAGACACATTCAATCCGAATAATCTACACTTGATAAAACAGACTAAAACCGAATAATACACATTTTTAAGACACATTCAAACCGAATAATCTACACTTGATAAAACAGACTAAAACCGAATAATACACATTTTTAAGACACATTCAATCCGAATAATCTACACTTGATAAAACAGACTAAAACCGAATAATACACATTTTTAAGACACATTCAATCCGAATAATCTACACTTGATAAAACAGACTAAAACCGAATAATACACATTTTTAAGACACATTCAATCCGAATAATCTACACTTGATAAAACAGACTAAAACCGAATAATACACATTTTTAAGACACATTCAATCCGAATAATCTACACTTGATAAAACAGACTAAAACCGAATAATACACATTTTTAAGACACATTCAATCCGAATAATCTACACTTGATAAAACAGACTAAAACCGAATAATACACATTTTTAAGACACATTCAATCCGAATAATCTACACTTGATAAAACAGACTAAAACCGAATAATACACATTTTTAAGACACATTCAATCCGAATAATCTACACTTGATAAAACAGACTAAAACCGAATAATACACATTTTTAAGACACATTCAATCCGAATAATCTACACTTGATAAAACAGACTAAAACCGAATAATACACATTTTTAAGACACATTCAATCCGAATAATCTACACTTGATAAAACAGACTAAAACTGAATTATCTACATTTTGTCAAACAGACTTAAAGTAAATAAAAAATAGTTGAAATTCAAAAGTCTAACAAGAATGTTAGAATTGATCGATATAATAATAATACGCTTAGGCATTTAGTCAGATTAGCAAATAATTGATGATTAATCTGATGTCGCTAATCAAATGATGTCTTCCTGCCAACAAAAACAGCACAATTTTAAAGAAATACATTTCAAAAAGTGGCATTCGTTTTATTCATTTGAAGAATACTTAGCTGACAATTATTTTTATGAGAATATTTATTGTTTTAAAAAGACTAAAATTGCTACAATATTAAATAAATAAATAAAGAGACATGTTCGTTTATTTATCTAAATAATATTTTAGCTGTCAATGACAATTATTTTTACAGAAGAAGAAATAGTCTTTTTTTCTTAATATTACTGACCTTGCAGACATTTATTATTTCCAAATGAATATTATTATTAACAGTAAATTATACAGATTTATGTAGAAAGCACCATGGGATTTCCATGAGGTCTCAATAGTAAACATTAAGGCACTTATTTCTCACACATAAAAAACAGTAGTTAGAACTTGAAAACCTCAAATGATTGTTGAAGAAATTAATAAAAAAAACAATTTAGCTTAAACCAACCAAGATAAATGTTTTTTTTCTAGTAATGTTCGTCATTTTATTCTGAAATTTTAGAAAGTATATTAAAATATCTGGAGATATGTTTGAATTCGAAACAACCGATTTGGCTTTTCATGTTGATTAGATCCATTTTATTTAAATTAAAAGAAAAATATATTATTCTATTAAAAAAATCTTATTGTGTAATAAATTTAATTTTTGAAAGTTTTCCTGCCAATGAATTACCAGTGCGACGATAAATATTAGAAAGTGTTTCATATTTAGAAATCCTATTAATTATTTTGAAGGCCTCAAGTAAGACACGTTCTGATTCTTCTCTCTAACAAAGTAGTTACACCTAAGGATTCCAATCTAATTTTTTATAATTGTGATCATTTAATCATCTACACTTTAAACTTTTAATGTATCTAACGCTGACGGGTGTGTCTCAATCAGAACGGGCGGAGCTTGACGCTTCACTTTAGTTTTTCACGATGTCGATGTGTGTGAGTCAGGTCAGGTTGCTGTCTGAGCCGATATGATGCAGAATCTGAAATCGGCAGTGCGAACGGTGCATCACTGAAGACCACTGTTTATCTAAAAATGTAATTTGCAATTAAGCAATGGGTCAGTAAAAACTACGATCAAGCAAAAGACTATGTTTAAAAGTTCTAAAAGTCAAAGCGGTCGTAAACAGTCCAGTAGGTAAATTAATACAAAAAAAACGGGATAAAAAAAGTCCAATCTTGCACTCATAAAAGGGAAAACGCAATTTTGCTTACTAAGCTAAGGAATAAACTGCATTCATTAAACAAATCAACGACTTTTGTTGACAGAAGAAAAATTTCTTATTGCCACCTCCCTCTTCGTATGGATGGAATGAAGATTAGCATAATTTTTCTGATATTTAAAGTAGCAAAAATAACGAAATTTATTAACCAAAGTTAATAAATTTCGTTATTTTTCCTTTGGCAGACTCTGCACAAAACAAGCTTTTCGTTACAATATCCGAATTCTCATGTTATTAGCTGTTTTATTCTGACGACACTCTTCTGATGAATGTTATTTGAAAGAAGATTTAAGAGACAACTTTACCAAAATTAACTCGCCTTTATTAACTATTTTTATAATTCTAAAACTGTCCCGAAACAAAAATTAAATTTTATCAGTATGATTCGCTCAGTTACACAAATAACTTCAATCACTTTATCTACCCATCTCTCTCCAATAAAAATACCAACACCACATGTTCCCTTTTCATTTCCAATCGAAAGCAGCTTATATCTTACATTCTTTCCCACATCATTCTAGCAGATTTACCTCTCCAACGAGTTTCTTGGACACAACACAGGTTAATACATCTTTTTTTCAAGAAATTCAACAATCTCGCCAGACCTTCTACACAAGCTTCTAACATTTGAACTACATAGCTTGAAATGCGACCGATTTTCTTTGCAAGTCATTTCTGCGAGACAATTTTACCAAAATGATCATTAACTATTTTTATAATTCTAAAACTGTCACAAAAAATCCCACATAAACACCAAAATAAGGAAAATTGTACTTGAGTGTTAGAGAGATTTATAAAAACATTTTCTTTATGACCAGGTGTCTCTACTGGATTTAATTCACTTAAACTATAATAAAATAGAGATCAAAATCTTGTAATGATCTGTCAACGGAATGAAAATTCATTTTTCGTTCAAATATAAGCCAACCCCTTTTTATTATCTTTTCTTACACTGTGTTTGTGTAATCTAAATTAAATCATAATTTAATGGTTTCTTTCCTTTAATTCTTTGGCGTATTTTATTTTATTAGCCATTTTATCGCATGTTTATTTTAGCTTGAAATACGTTTTCTGTCTTCAAGCCACTTTTCAAGCTCTTAATTAACTTGTGTCATTGCACAGTGTTATCTCTTCTTTGTGGAGAGCTCTTTTCAATGCAACCTTTTTTGTTTATTGTCAGCTGTAATCACTTCATTAGATTTATATTTTAGAAGATTCCTTCATGAATCTATATTAGAAGATGCTCTGTCCATCGGTCGGTCGATCTCTCACGTTAGCCATGAAATAAAATGTTCATCGATTTATTTCCTTTTAGAAAATACTTTATTCGGCTAGGAATGCATAGATTGAAGGAAATCAGTGAGGAGAAGGTGAAAGAAACGAAATAGTTTATCAGATGTGTCCGTGCATCTCTCAGGAAAGCAATTCCATGGTAACATGTTCCACAGATGGGAAGTTCTTGGAAAGTATAGTTTAAAGAAATAAATATTTATAAAATCTATTAGTAAATTTATATTAAGAACAAATATCTGGAAGAAGAAGTCTAGTTAAGTAATTTAAAAAAAGTAAATTACTCAGTCCATAGAAGCTAAACAATTCAGACTACCACGATGTCTTTTTTATTTCGTATTGGTGTTTTTAGCTGTAAGAAATTGTGGGAACAATTGCGTGTCGATATTGGAAGAGGTGTACAGAGGGAGGGCAAGAGAATTTTGTTGTATATCTTTTATACTTTCTCGTGTTTATAGACACCAATTTATTAAGCAACAACAAATAATAGTTGATTAATAAAATGTCCTTTTTCAAAACCAATATGCAAATATCAGGAGGTTTCATCAGATATCAGGCTTGGTCGAAAATATGCACATGGCGTTTCTTTGAATAGTGGCGATCTATGCACTAATTAAATTAATGATCTTTTAAGTTTCAAATAAGATATTGATAGTCACACTTCAGTTTGAGAGAGGCGGCTGTGGTGAAGTAGATAATGGGTCGGCTGACGACTTAGGTATGGCAAGTTCGAATCCTGTCAATTCCATAGCACTATCTTCAATTATGGATGCAAGTTCCTGATTCGAGAAATAATCGATCGAAACCAATGGCAAAAAATAAATGTTGTACCCTGCTGATTCATACGAATTTACTTTAATTAAATTTAAAATCGCATTTTTTTTGCTAAACGCATTTTATTAAAAGCATCCATGCAGCTCTACACGTAGCTATGTTCGTTAGTCTGTCTATCACCATCTGTTCGTCAATTCTGTCGACGTAAGTTTCAAATGTCATTTTCATCACTGAATATGCAAAGTGAATAGATGCATCCATTCTTGTTTAAAAATGTTCACCTTTGTTAGGTAATGCATTCATCGAATGAGAGCAATCACAATCGGCAGCCTTGTACCAGACTTGTACAGGTACACACGGAAAATAAAACAATACGAGATTGGCATTTAACACAGGATACGAACATAAACTGCCTTAGTAGTGTGTACACTGCCTATTCCTTTTTTGTCAACCAATCACATGTTTTTATTCACATACGAAAAGATAAACTTCCAAAACATCATAACCTTTTAGAAGTTTATAGATTAGTTGAACAAAAATCATTATTTTATCCATAGCTGAAGGGAGGGGGTTCATACATTTCCGAAAAGTATTAATACGTAATCAAACACAACAGAACTCGGCATAGGTGATTGCATAGTTTAGGATGGTATCTATTAGGCAACTCATATCTATTCTCAGAGTTTCTTCTTCTTATATCAAATGCTTAACATTGAAAAAGGGTGTATTTTGCACGGCTTAATGGAGTGCCTGTCTTGCTAGCGAATTACTAGCATTAGTCACAACTCCTGGTTAAACACTTGTGTATCTTTCCAAGACTTGTAACATAATAACCACCATTCTCACCAATGAGAATTCCCAATCCAAGGGGAGACAACTTGAAAACTTCAAACAGAGATAAACTACTACTCAAATTATTTAACCATTTGAATTTGTTTGTTTGTCTGACTCATTGCTGGTGCTATAAGCTCATACCTACCGGTACCTGGTACGGCATTCATCCTGGGCGGGTTGAACCAGCTTTTTCCAAAGTGGAAAGTTTCATGAGAGTATGAAATT
This sequence comes from Sepiola atlantica, assembly GCA_963556195.1. Taxonomy (NCBI): domain Eukaryota; kingdom Metazoa; phylum Mollusca; class Cephalopoda; order Sepiida; family Sepiolidae; genus Sepiola; species Sepiola atlantica. The sequence goes on along the minus strand of OY744533.1, from coordinate 31,146,593 downwards.
CACAAGCAGTCCCCAGTCACATGCATATCCCGATTAGGGCAGATTACAACGTTAGATTTTTGCAGGAAGGTGTTGACGTCCTCCGACATACAGTGCCTGGTATTCCTAAATCGTCACCCATCTGGTAGTGACCAGGCTCAACGTTGCTTACCTTCGGTGATCTAATAGGAACTGGTGTGTCAATGTGATTATGCAGCATATAGGCTCATGCCCTCCTTTGAATCAACGATATATCGACCCCCTTAAAAATAGTCTTTGTAAACGAGCCAAAAACTAGAAAGCCCCTCTGCATTGCCTGGGAATAACAAGGAATGAAGGAGACCCATTATGTACCCCTGCTTCCATACCTAAACCCCATATTAAGATTTTGATTTTTATAAATCAAATAAAACGTTGTATTTACTGCTTATACATGTCTAACATGAACATAGATTCCGAGATATTATTGTAAAATCCTGAATATAAAATCATACCAGCATTGGATTACTCGTGAAATTTGTTTAGTGTGTTTGATCTTGGTATAAGGCTTTGTTGTCACCTGAACCCCGGACAGAGAGACAGATAGAGACACCATAAATCTATATAATAAAGATGAACTACTGTACATATTTTTATGAAATTTGAAATATGAATAGTAGATATAAAACGGAGTCTTTTAGGCTATGTACAAGTGAAAAGACAGAGGTTAGAACGTCTTCTCCCTTGAAGGTAAATGTACACATAGATTAAAACTATTGGTTAGATTTTATGAAATTTAGAGTTAGACTGGATCTTGGAGTAATGGCAACTTAGCAATGACTCCACACAATCTGCTAAAACTCTCAAATTAGAGCCTTTAAGATCAGCACTAGATTAGTTAAATGGGTAGAATGACAAAATAAGAAAAGCATTACCGACTCCAAAGGAATCAGAAAGGCACTGCAAGCCATCCATATATCAAAAAGGCTTGTTATGAATAATTTATTTTATTCGCATGTTTTGTCAGAAAAGTGGTTTCATCAAAAGGATTAGATTCAACTACATTTTTCAATTTTAATAGTATGCTTGGTACTAAATTAAAAAGACAATTCATGTTTGTATACATTTTATACTTATATAGTTATTATCGGCCAATTTATCATCATAATGGTTAGAGTGTCCGCTAATGGGCCTCGAGACCAGGGTTCGATCCTAGGTGTCATACCAAAGACTAAAAAAAAATGGTACTTGATAAACACTCAGCATTATAAAGTAAAGATCAAGGGTAAGTGGAGTAATTCTGGGAATGAGTGGCGCCCTCCCCTACATCTTGGTGTGATAGCCAATGAAAATGTTGCCTTCAAGTCGCTCTCGACTTTACTTATGCCTTCTTAGGGATATTTTATTTTAATAAAATAATCTTATTTCAGCTTAAATTTTTTAATATCTCACAGAATATATAATACACAAATCAAATATCAAATATTTCATCAGATAGACTCCAATAATATCTTTGTACATTCATTTTTTACTAATTTGTTTAATTCATTTAGTTTATTCTTAAAATGATTTACATTTGATCTTATTTTTACATGGATAAACATGAATTGTTTTTTTTTAATAGCAAACCGACCCATTGGCATAATGGTTAGAGGGTTCACTAATGGCTGAGAAACTTGGGGTCAATACTCGGTCGAGTCACACCGAGGACTCAACAAAATGGTACCTGATACCTCATTGCGAAACACTCAGACTTATAAGGTGAGGTTCAAGGGTAAGGGCAGTAATCCTGAGAAAGACGTGTCGCCCTCCTCTACACCACGGTGTAGTAGCCAATGAAAAGGGAGTCTTCGGGTCACTTTCGACTATGGTCGACCATATTATTTTTACTTTCACCTAATTGAGCAATGTGTTAGAAAAATATATCATTCTATTAGAAAAGAAATCTAATTCTGTGGTGAATTTAGTTTTTGAAATCTTTCTTGCCAATAAATTTACAGTGTGAGAAGATATTGATGAAGTTTGTTTCATATTTTAAAATCCCATTATTGATTTTGAAGATCTCACTTAAATCACCCCTCATTCTGCTTTCTAGTAAAGTAGTTAAACCTAAAAATTCCGACCTATTCTGAAATCTTTTATTTCTTTTATTAGTTTATTCATATTTCTTTGTGTGCCTGCCAATTTTTATATTATATTTCAATTCCCACGTCTAGCTACTGTTGCCAAGGATTGAGCACAGTATTCTATATGAAGTCTTATTAAAGTCTTAGATATTCGAATAATTAACATTTACTAAAAAAACTGTAAAAAAAACTTTATTTCACCCCAAACATGGCCTATTGCCACTGAGACGTAAGAGGTTACTCTGATTAGGGGCAAGATATCTAGTGGGGGAGTTGTGCAGCAAGATGCTTGTTTGCATTACCTTTGAATTTCTGCATATTTGTACAGTCCGGGTAACAAAGAGAAAGTGGAGAATTTTAAAAAGAAGTGGGCCAAGAAAAGAAGCTATTTGAATAAAAGTTTTCGGCATCTTGGGACCTGTACAGTGAAGGGGTGGGATTTACTGCTAGTCAGGTTGGTTGGGGATATTTGAGTTGAGGGGGTCAACAAGTGCAGTAAATTCGTCTGAACATATTCCGTGGAAGTACTTGTAAAAAAAGTATACGGATACAAAACTGCAGTTATGGGACAGGAGCTGGAATTTGGTAGACAGCACGGTACCTATTAAGTTAGAGACTCTTTCTTTTGCACTCTGTCCAAGAAGGAGAGACTAGTGGTTGGTGCACCAGTCAAGATGTTGCAGCAATACTCCATGCATGGGCGAATGGTGGCAGGTGTAAGAAGTTTTCTAGTCCGGGAGAGGGTGCCCACCTTCTTTGCAGCAGACTTGGCAGTATCTTCTATTTATTTATTTCAATTTATGTTGCCTGTGAATGTTAAAAATTTCTAATCATCTAGCCAACCATTTTATTTGCCTTTAAGATAAGAGACAACATGAGATCTAAATTTACCATTAAAAGTTACTCCCAAATCACATTCGTCAGTCACAAATACGCTGGTCAACTTTGTCCACCTTGTGTCTTAAACTTCAGTTGAATTCTCTTGTAAATCTAACAAATAGCTCTTCTTTTCTAGAAGTTTGCTGACTGCTGACATAAAGCAATCAGACAGGTGCAGTACGTCTGACACATATTCGGAATGCCCATCATGCACTATGGCAATGCATATTACTTGACACTTATGGACTGTGGTCTGACACACTTCTCTGTGTGACAGCAACTTGCTCAATTGTCAATCATTATAGCATTATATGTCAGCTGGAGTCATTATTTTTCCATCTTTGAAGATCGTGTACACATAGATATATATTACTGTTTCATATACATCTATTTACATAAAGTTAGCTATGTGTATATGTTTATATATTTGTATGTTTAGGATTCGCTCTTAAACTAATTAACCGATCATTATGAATTTTTGGAACACAACTGCTAGACGTAAAGGGTCTTAATGCGGGCTATATTTAGTTTAATTTAGTTTTATGCAAATGAGGTGAAATCCCTTCGTTAATATTTTGATAACTCCGAATTTTGATAAATTTTAACATCAATTAATAAATATTCCCTAAATTTCAGTTTCTTTTGAGTATTTTAAACGCTTTTAGGGGTATAATATGAGCATAACTTCCCATTTAAAAATTCGAATATTTCAGATTTGCATTTAATTTGATCCATTGTCATTAGACACCATTTAAGATTTCATGAATTTCAATTTCTTTTTAAGACCCCTTAAGTTTAAGCCTTAAATTTTAGACATGTTCTAAAATCAAAATAATATAATTGGAATAAAGATTCTTATGCCAAGCAGATGTCTTTCAAAATCCATGATGATCAGTTAATTAGTTTAGGAGTGAACATAGAAATGCATAAACATGTACACATGCCTAACTTTATATAAATAGAGATCTTTTACATTCTCTTATTAAATGAATAAATGTTTTATTTCGATTAAAAAAAGAAAACCTCAGATTATCTTACCCAAATTCACACACACACACACACACACACACACACACACACACACACACACACACCTGCATTCGTGATGACTTTTCTCTATCTTGAAAACAAAGCCCTATACCATGATCAAACAAACTTTTTTCAATTAAAATCCAAGAGAAAAAAAAGAATAGGCAGAGTACACATTACTAAGGCAGTAAGTTTTATGATATCAATACCCAAGTTCAAATCTCATAAGTGTAAAGGTTTTTTTTTAAAACTGGATACGTGTTTTAGAAATTTAAAGAAATTAACATAACATACTAACATAAAAAAAACATTACATAAATATATGTTTTTAAACTCAGTGACTTTTTTTTGATAATCCGTAAAAACAGTAGACATAAGCATATTCGGCATTAGCTCAAAGCGAGTATTTTTGCTAAAAAACATAATTTCTAAAAAAGTCAAGATGAAGAAGAAAAAAAAATTGTTTTTATTTTTATTAAAATAAAAAATATCTGCATCTAACACATGGTTTTTTGAAGGCATTTTGCCTCTTTCTTTAAGTTTAAAATTATAAAGATGCTTAAAAAAATGAACTTTCCCAAATTTATACCTACCAGCGAACATGCGCGATTTAAGTTCAATTTAAAAGAGACATTTACACCGTTAAGTCCACACAACATCGGATGTGACTTCTACAAGACCAGGAAGGATTATTACGAAAAAAAAATTTAGGTTAATACCTTTTATTTGTCAAAAGCTCTGTCGAGGCTTGTTATATCAAGCAAAATATTAGATAAAAAAAGTCAAGATGAAGAAAAAAAATATTGTTTTTATTTTTTATTTTTATTTTAATAAAAAATATCTGCATCTAATACATGGTTTTTTTAAGGCATTTTGCCTCTATCTTTAAGTTTAAAATTCTAAAGATGCTTAAAAAATGAACTTTTCCCAAATTTATATCATTTCTAATGTTATTTGCCAATAAAACAATACGTAAATATACTCATTGTAGTTACTTACTCTCTCATGCAAATGCTAAATAGCATATTTTTTTCCACGAAATTTCAGAAATATTTTTCTTCATAAACAGTAGAAGCTAGATAAAGATTGAAAGTGACATACCCAGGTACTGTACTAACACCGCTGAAGGAACGGGTATTAACTAATTGGTGATATTAATTTTGTATGAGGATATTATTTATGATAATAAAGTAAGGTCTGGGTTTGCATCGGATATCAATAAATAGCTAAGAAAATATTTTACTTACGGTTTTGTCTACTTACTGTACATACACGGTGTTAGCTGGAGACATTTTACTTTCAATTTTGTTTCTAATCTTTATTATAAAATTAGTCGATGTAAATAAATTCTAAAACTTTCAATCTTTTAACGCATAAGAATTTGTTAAAAGTTTTACAGCCAGAAATTACTTTCCATTCGACCTCTCTACTCTATCGTTATCTCCATTGAACTCCAATCTCTGGTTCCTCATAATAACACATTCATAGCAAGAACGTGTTTTTCTGACACACAGAAAATAAACTTTCTTTTCTTTTTCCGTGTCAGGCAGTATTTCTACTAACAAAGCTTCTTACACAAGGGCTCCCCTTCTGTGGAACACATTACTACATGACTGCTTTCCTAAAGATTACAACATGGTCGCCTTCAAATCTAATGTCAACAAATTCTTGTCATAAACCGTACCCATAAGTAATAAAACTTAGCTCATTCCATTAACCATTCTCAATCTTCTCATAATATTCTTCATCTTTCAACTGACAATCATTCAATCTCATTAACCATTATCCTCGAGTTTCTTTTGACCTTAGTAAAACAAGTTTAAATGCTTCCAAATTCCTTTCAAATTACGAAGGATCATGAAGCAATTCATTCTTTCTTTTTTTAAACTATTGGCCAAATATTAAAATGGCTGACTTTTTTACAAAGAAATGGAAAAGACACTCTGATGGAATTAATTTCGTCATTAAATTATTTTTTTACATGAAATTTTTAGAAAGTTGGTTTTAGTACTTTATGCTATTTTGAATAATTATAATACTAATAATTATAATACTAATAATTATAATACTAATAATTATAATACTAATAATTATAATACCAATAATTATAATACTAATAATGATAATACTAATAATTATAATACTAATAATTATAATACTAATAATTATAATACCAATAATTATAATACTAATAATTATAATACTAATAATTATAATACTAATAATTATAATACTAATAATTATAATACTAATAATTATAATACCAATAATTATAATACTAATAATTATAATACTAATAATTATAATACTAATAATTATAATACTAATAATGATGTGTGTGTCTAAAAATGTGATACATACATACATACATACATACATACATACATGCATAACAGAAGAAGTGTTAACATAATTTTATTATTCGACATGACTTGATTTGAAAATTAAAGAAATCAAGAAATAATGATAATATGGAGTTCAGTACGAGAGCAGGAAGCAACAGGGTTTCTCATTCATTCCCGAACAATGCCGTGTGTGTCTGCGAATTACAAATATTTTTCAAGAAACGTTATTGTGTAAAATCTGAGTCTTGCGAGAAAAAATATTGAAATTCTGTAGAATGTTTGATTAGTGCTTTCAAATAGTGCACTGAATAATTATTTCGATTTCGTCATCATTAGATATTGATGATTTTCATGCTAATTGACTGACGCTCATGAATTATTTATTTGTTTGTTAGTTTTATTTCAAATTCAATTCAGGGAGAGGGCGTTCATTATTAAAATAAAAACTAAAATGATATGCCTGTGTCATTTAGTTTTTTTCTTTCTTTCATATGGAACTTTTGATTATTACACACACACACACACACATATATATATATATATACAATATATATATATATAATATATATATAGGGTGGGCAAAAATAAGGGTCCTATTTTTAAAAATTCATAACTTTTTTATTTATTGATTTAAAAAAAATTTTTTTTTTAGAATAAGTAAAGGACTCCTTCCGAAGCAAGCATGAGCCGTATTAGCCCTAAGGAACGTACCCTCATTTAGAAAACATTATTTTTGCTTAAAAAACTCAAAACAGTGTAAAAAACAATACTTTAGTTTTTGTAAGTTTTAAGAAGTGTTTTTCTGCTAAAATTTGTTTTGTTTATTTCAAAAAATCTCGGAAGGGTCAGTCTACACACACATAAAGTTTGGTGAGTTTAACTTTTATTTTGTGGAAGTTATTCAAATTCAAGTTATTCAAATTTAAAGATAGGACCCTTATTTTGGCCCACCCTGTATAATAATGTGAAGTCACTCGGATTCTCGAAGTTTGTCATCAATACGTTTCGCCCTACAAAATCAATATTTCAGTCTGCAATTAATTACAGAAATATCAGCCTATGTTCTTTACATAGTAAATGTACTTCTAGTCGATTTCATCAATTTAATATTCTATCTGGCCCGATAATTATTTCAGTAACAGACACTTCCTGAGATTCATCGTTAATTTTACTTTCATAATTAACAGATATAATTATCCAATGAAATCACTGTTTGTTACAAACGAAAAATGGAAATAACGTCCGAAATCGCATTTTAAATAATTATTAAGAGCTTTTCTTTACTTTGTTTGTAGTCAAACAAGTAATCACATACACTCGGAAAGTTGTCTTATACTTCCATTAATATAGACATTAATTATTTATTTGAAATTTACTATAGAAATTATGAACAGGATATAAATAAAAATCGCAATGTTATTGACATTTCAGAAATATTTTTTCTGCTAAACTAAACAACAATTAACAAAAATGAAAACGGTCTCTATTTCGCTACACAATACTGGTAAAAAAAACAAAAGGCACTGTTAATAACAACTCGGAAATAAAATCTTCTTGACGCGTGATCTTTTGCTTTGTATTCGTATGTAAACATTTAAGATACTATCGGTTGTATTTATTAATTTAAAAAAATGTCTATTCAATATTGGGTTTTTCCCATTGTGTCCAACAATTGAAAAAAAGGGTGATAAAACAAAAAAACAAATTGGCAACAAATAAATGTTACGAAACGCAAGATAAGATACTCTTCCAACTACCAGGTTATTTTTTTTAGTGTTTTAACTTATTTTAATGCGTCTTTTACTTCGGTCAAAAGGTACTGTCAAAGAAGTCTCGTTAGAATCGAAAACATATAAAATGGCGGCTGCTGACCAGTCGAGGCCTCGATAATTGCCCCAAAATCGGAAATTAAACAAAATTACAGCTAATAACTGCCACAAATCTGGCGAAAATTGTATGTTCAAGCAAACTATATATTTTATGAGCTGTATTTTTGTTTAATTTCCGAGAATCTTGATTGAACACTCGGATATCTTATTGAAGTAAAAAAAAAACAATATATATATATATATATATATATATATATATTAAATTATAACTTTACTTTTGCTCTGTACCTACATTGAGCTATCTTACAGAAGGAATTTCTATCAATGATGATATATCAAACTCGGATCTACCATATATATATATATACATATATATATATATATATATATATATATATATATATATATATATATATATATATATATATATGACAAATAAAAAAAGCAAACCGAAAATTGTTTAGATATTCCTCGACGTTTCATCTTTATTCAAAGACTTTCTTAAGAACTAACTCTTTGAATAAAGATATATATAAACAATTTTCGAATTTTCTTTTTTGATTCCTCATTATGTTGGATTAATAATTCCATAATTATCATATATATATATATATATATATATATATTATAATTATTCAAGTTCAAATATATTTACATAATAGACACAGAACCAATATTTTTTTCAAAAGTGCTACAAAGTAGAGTTTTTAATATTTTTAAATTTATATATATATATATAAATATATATATATATATATATATATATATATATATATATATATATATATATATGATAATTATGGAATTATTAATCCAACATAATGAGGAATCAAACATGAAAATTCGAAAATTGTTTATATATATATATATCTTTATTCAAAGAGTTAGTTCTTAAGAAAGTCTTTGAATAAAGATGAAACGTCGAGGAATATCTAAACAATTTTCGGTTTGCTTATTTTTATTTGTCATATATAAGTGCTCCATCGCTGAATTGTGACAATAACACCTCTAATTCTGGGTGTTGTAATTCGAATTCAATGTGCCTAAATCAGCAGCCAATCATATGACACTGAATATTATGAATGTCCAGCTCCCGATTTGTATTTAATATGGCATTTGTGGCAATAAAAGTTTAGCAGGAAATCTTCAATCAAAACTACTGAAATCTGACAAATGATTGTTTACCATTATCATAATTGAAAGAAGAAAAACAGCTGGAAGGTAGTGGAATTAAGGAACCACATTAGTATTCAAGATGTCTGCCATCAATCATGCAAATTAGTCTGAATTGATTTGCATATTTTGAGTATCTTTCAAATATGCAAAAATATTCATATCTATCAAAAGTGTCCAAGAGCAATTATCATCTTTAAAATAACATATCTATGATATGAAGAAAAAACCCAGTGCCTAAAGGAATAATAATACTAACGATAATGATAATAATAATAATAATATTATTAATAATCGCAATAATAATATTAATAATATTAATAATATTATTAATATTATTAATAATAATAGTAGTGTACTCGCTTCGGCAGAACATATACTAAAATTGGAACGATACAGATAAGATTAGCATGGCTCCTGTGCAACTATGACACAAATTCGTGAAGTGTTCCATATTTTTAACATCATATACACCCAAGGAAACTTAAAGAAATGTTATAAACTGTGCCTCCCACCATAAAAAAAGGCATCAGCCTCGGATGATACCACACAGAATGGATGTGATGGGTTTTGGAGGATGGAAGGATGGAAGGACCGAGGAGGGAGAGCACTAACCAGACCTCTATTGGAGGAGTGGGGAGAATGTTTGGATCTTGGGCAGGCTTATTGTCACCCAAATCCCAGTGAAGACCAATTGTCGTTGCCAGAAATAAATCAATGGTAAACGGCTGTTGCAATAATGTAAAGTCATTTGCAAAGGTTATCAAAGGTGAAGAGTACTGGAAACCTGGGGAGACTTGTTGTCACCCAGACCCCAGGGAACATCACCGGTTATTATCAGTTAGTAACCACTGATGATGACCTGTGTGAGAACTTCTAGTGAGTACAAATAATAATAATCCTGTTAAGTGGGAAATTTGGTGTCTTTCTGTAAATTAAAACTATGTCAAATACTTTTTTATGTTTTTGGTGTAAAACTTTTCATTGTTACATATATATATATATATATATATATATATATATATATATATATATACATATATATACATATATATATATATAATATTGAAAACTCATGAGCTAAGGACGTTAAGATACTTTGCTTGAACTTTGAATTTTAATAAAATTTGATTGACACCTTATTTTATTATTTCATTTCATATTATAATATATATATATATATATATATATATATATATATATATATATATATATATATATATATATCGTTTGTATGGTTGTTGGTTTATAGATGTTAACCCAATGAATCTACTGTCTTTATAAGATAGTGCTACATAACAATTAGAGCTGTATTTCAGTATATATCTTATTATAAAATGTTTGATATATATATATATAATTATCCACGTACACGTGTTTCATCGTCTTATGACTTATTAGCATGACTTAGTGAGATTCAAAACCGGGACCTCAGAGACTGAAGTCCGACGCTCTGCTACTGAGCCAAACCTCACTAGTGGAAGTAGAAGCTCACTGATAGAGCATTGGACTTCAGTATCAAATCTCACTAGGTCTAGCCAGGCTTATGAGTCGTGAGACGACGAAACATGCGTCTGTGATGATTATATTTTAAAAATATATACACTCTCATATATGGAAGAATCAGATTGGGGAAGGGAAAAATTATTTCCATGTAGCAGTTAGGTAAAAATGCTTTTCCCTATAAATAGTTGAATATGTTGAATTATCGCAAATAAAATATAAATATAAACATATATATATATATATATATATATATATTAATTAAGTTAAAATATATTGATAACATGAACTTAAAACCAATATTTTTTCAAAAATACTTAATACAAAATTGTATAAGTAAAATTATATAAACATTAGAAACAGTCTATGCAGATCAACCAGTGTTTGACCGTAAAGTCTTTGTAATTAAAGGGTAGTAATCCATTATATCGAATTCAATGAAAGTACAATGGCCCTTTTCTTCGATTTCATTAAACCAATCAATTGGTGGTGTTAATCCATTGGTTTAGATGCAGCTTTTATTTTATGGCCTTATTGGTATTTTCAAGGATAAATTCATGATTTTTCCAATTTCAGGCCTGGTCCAGACATGTTAACGTCAAACGCTGGTTGATCCGCATAGAGTTTTTCTAATGTTTATATAATTTTACTAAATTAATATATATATATATATATATATATATATATATATATATATATATATATATATATATATATTAAGTCAATCGGATTTTAAAAATTGGATTTAAATAGCATTTAAGCTGACAAATCAGACTTTCATTATGACTAACAAATTTTTATTTGTTATTGTTGTACCATGTTATTGGCAAAATAATAACGTAAATGCCACAATTTATTTTTAAAAAAAAGTAATTAGTCCCTCTCGGCAACGGTTTAGATGGAAACAATCGTAAAAAATCACAAAAAATGCTTTATGTGGAGCAATTTCACTCGATCAACTGCTAATGTTACATGAGCCATAATTGTTGTCATAATCGATCATGAACAGAGATAAGTTAACAATGCTTCTCTCACCGATTGCTTAGACTAAAGCAAATACCGATTACTTCATAGAATTTATTCATAATAAAGTAATGTGAACAAACATCCGCTGCACAACTCCCTACGTAGGATGCCCCTATAAATCTGACCCCTAATTTCACAGTGGGCCCTTACATCTCAGTGGCTTGTTTGGGGTGAAGAAAAGTAAATAAATAAAAAACGTTATATGTTACAGACGATCAATTCTTGTGAACTTTATCTTTATTATTGCTTCCATACAACTTTCCGATGTTATTCTCCTTCGTCCAAAATATAGTTCCAACTAAATACAAAAAGAGGAAGAAAAAACAGACTGGCAGCAAAGATCTCATTTCAAGGTTAAATTGAATTCATATTTATGCAATTGGCAAAGTGATACTTGGATTAACAGCAAATCACTTAGAGAGACAGTACTTTATTTTGTTTTTCTGATTTCGTGTAAAATTGTAATTATTCAGTTAAACTTACAATATTATGCGATTTTTGTAATTTTCAATTTATTCCTTTCTTTGTTTTTTTTCTTCTTATTTCAAAGACTTTTATTGCCACATATTCGATATTATATACAAATATTACTGAAAAATGTAATAGACTACTGATAGATTGAATAATTCTTTTCAGGGTTCTTTTAACAAAGACAGCAATTTTTTCTTTCTATTTAACACAGCACGACAACTCAGGAAAGTTGGCATTTATTTTTAATAAAATACAGTCGTCGTTAGCTTTACACTTCAATAATGTTTACACAAATTATATTTAATAAAAAGTGATGTAAACGTTGACTTTTAGAATATAATTATTTATATATTTAATAACAGTCAAAAAGAAAGGCTTCAAACTGAATGTCGCAAAGATGTACGATTAATTTCAAAATAATATTTTGTTGAAAAATACTAATTCAAATAAAAATACTGCTGGAAAACGCCTGGTCAGGACAGCTAGTATATATATATATATATATATATATATATATATATATATATATATATATATATATATATATATATGTAAAATTAAACAGAGATATCTTTCCTAGAATTACTCGTCTGTGGAACACAATATCGCGGGGCTGCTTTCTGGCTGACTATAACAGTCGTTTTCAAGTCCAATGTGCACAAATTCTTGTTGAGACGTCCTCTTAAATGATCAAATTCTGCCCAATTTCAACCATCGTTACTAATCATGACAGTGCTATCTCACCGTCCACATGACAAACTCATTAACCTCTATCCTCAAGTGGCCTTTGAGTCTTGATAAGTGGTGACTGTTTGGTAAAATTAAAAATATGTATATATAAAAAGAAAGATAGATAGATGGATAATCATCTACAGACAGACTGTTTCGCTGTACCACAGCTTTTCTGTGTGGCTAGACAGATAAGCGCTTGAAGTCAAGACTCGAACTGAACTATTTTTTTCGAAAATTGTCATTTCTAACCGTTAGACTATCAACAGCAAGCCACGAGTAAGTGCAATCTTAATGTTTATATAAGCACTATTAGCACCAATTCGTGCTAATGGAGAGCTTTGCATTATCACTAATTGTAGCAAGCGATTTCACTTGCTACAGTGCTTAACCTAAAACTGGTGGCGAGCATATATAGTCATCGACCGACAGTTCGTTTCGCTGTATCACAGCTCTTCAATGTGACTAGACAGGCAAGGATTTTAAGCCAGGATGAGGTACTATCTGTTTATTTCATCTGTTGGTCATTTAAAAATTCTAACATTCTAAGGAATTTACTGAAGTCAAATTGAGGTGAAAAAATCTAATTAGTAATTTATATCTAATTATAAAACTTTCCCTAAAAACAAATTAGTTATAATTTAGGTTTTCCTACCCATAAATGTTCATAATGAACCATAATACATTCAGACTTTGTGATAATTACTTACATGATCACGTCTATATGTAATGAGAATGAAGTGACGTCATGTAATCTCCTTCAATTCAATTTTTTCTTTTCCATTAAATGTTAAAAAATATCTCCTTTCATTCGTGCTCAGGGTATAAACATATTAACAATTAAATATTGAAGTTAATTACCAGAGGAAATATGTGATTCAAACTCGATTGCATTTTTATGGCTATTCAACCTAGTTTATTATTATTACTTTTACTTAGTCATTAGGAGTTTTCACATGTGTCATTATCAATGATTGCTCACTGGCAACAACAAGTGGTGTTCCCTGGAGTACGAGTGTCAACAAGTTTCCCCAGATTTCCAGCATTTTCTGCCTCTTTTGATAACTGCAGCAAAGCATTTTGTATTATCGCAACAGCCGTTTACTATTGACTCCTCGCTGGCAACGACTGTTGGTCTTCAATGAAATTTGAGTGGAAATAAGCCTCCCCAAGATTCCAGTGTTCTCTGCACTCTTCCAGTAGAGGCCTGATAGGTGCTCTTTCCATCCTCCTTAACCGTTCACGACCATTTTGTGTGGTGCCAACCAAGGCTAGTTCCTGGTGTCACCACATGTGTGTTTTATTATTATTATCATTATTATTATTATATAAATTTTATTATTGGTAATTTTTAACTAAAAAGTTTATTCCATGTATGGGGATTTTGCGTTTCATGTCAGTGTGTAACTGACTGTTAGAAAAAAGAAAAAAATGGTTACAATGGAAATCCAAACTTCAAACAGAATTCCTGCTCCTCAAACGCTAAAATGAGACTTAATACATTTCTAGCTCAAAGCCCACTGTCTGCTTTATATCCCTCCTTTCATTTAAGTCAGTTGGTCTCCACGCATGCAAATTAGTTATTCACATATGCAAATCAGTCCAAACTATAAAAATCTACCATTGTGAATATCTCATTCACTTTTCAGCTGTCGTTTGCGTCTCTATTGTCACACAGTGTTTATTCTATACCCCCCCCCCCCTCTTAACGTACGAATTTTGGTAGCATTACCAAATGAGAATTAAATAGACTTAAATTGTATTTATATAATTTAAAGATGCAATATATAAACAATGACTAGACAACAAAACAGTCATCTCTTGGATGCATAAGTATTCACCTACCCCCTCCTCTGAGTAAATACTCTGTAGAACGACCTTTGCCTGCAGCTTCTGGTCTTTTACGGTATGTCTCTGAGTTGTGCAGAGAGATGTTTGTTCACATTACATTTAAATTTTTGCATGTTGGTACAGTCAGAAAACAGGAAGAAACGAGGGAATTCCAAAGGCAAGCGATCCGAGGAAAGAAGAATTTGAATAGAAAGGTTTTTGGCATCTTGGGACCTGTACAGTGAAGGTAGGGGATTTATTGCTAGTCGGGTTGGTCGCAGGGCATTTGAGGTGGTAGTGGTGGTGGTGGGGGGCGAGTACAGGTACATTAAGTTCGGCGGAGCACATTCCATTGAAGTACTTGTAAGATAAGCACAGGGGTGCAACATTGTGGCAATGGGGCAGGAGATGCAGCTTGGTAGATAGTGTAGGACCTAGATGATTAGCGACTCTTTTTTGGACCCTGTCAAAGAGGGAGAGACTAGCGATTAGTACACTATCCCAATACTCCATGCATGGGCGAATGGTGGCTTTGTAGATATATAGAATACTGGCAGGTGTGAGAAGAAGCCAACCATCCTTGCAACAGCCTTTTTTCTATGTATTTGTTCCAATTCATGTTAGCTGTGAATGTTATGCTGAAGAATTTGAATGTTGGACTTCTTGTGATTGTTAAAAGGAAAGGAGCTTTGTCTTGGTAGCATTAAATGTAACCACCCATTTATGGCCCCGTTCCACTACAATTGGATAGATAGAATAGAAACCATCCATGATGAGAACTTTCTAAGTCTTGCCACAGATTCCCAACTGCATTAAAGCCTGGTGTTTGACTGCACCATCTTAACACATGCCTTAATTCCACTTGTAGCTGTATATTAGGGGTTATTTTCCTGATGGAAGATGAACCACTGCTTGAGTGTCAAGTATGTTGCACACGGCAAAAGTTTTATTTGTTTAGGATCTCTCTGTATTTGGCTTGATAGGTAACCCTGTTAACTCTAAGCAGCTTTACTGTTCCTGCTGAAGAAAAGTGTGACCACAGCCTGATGTTTCACCATCATGTTTAAAGTTAAGGGTGGTATCCTCAAAGTGTTAGAATCACGACTTGCAGGGCCGGTGCTAATAAACGCAGGGCCCTACCAAAACTGACGATCGATGCCATATGCTTCATGCAGTATACCAATCCCAGCCAAAACCATTCAGCAATTAAGGCTCTACTCTTTAGTTATGATAATAATATACTAAATGTTGAAAGCCAACATAAAAGTTATAAAATGGTATTGAAAGTTACAGATCAAATTGAAAGACGTACAATGGTGGATTGAATAGTTTCACTTCTGTAACTACTAAGAAAATAGGTTCACATTGGACACTCAGTAATTAACTATCCTCTAATTGTACGAAATGATCCTTCAGGCTTCATCTCCAAGTAAACAAATATGTCTAATCAGTTTAAAACGTTTCATGGCCACACATATCGGTTTGCATGAAGGCCAGAAAAACTTAAATTTTGGTCTCATCTGAACAGAGTACCTCATTCCAAATGTTTAGTGTATTTCCCACATAATTTGTGACAAGCTGCAAATACAATTCTTTATAGATTTCTTCTAACAATATGTTTATTCTTGCCACTCTTCTTTAAGGCCAGAGTTTTGAAATATATGACTAATAGTTGTCTTTTGGGCCAGTTCTTCCATTTTAACTCTGGATCCACAACCCTTCCAGAGTTTTCAAGTTGCTTGCTCTCCTTTCCTCTACTTTTGGTTGGTTAGTAATCGTGCTATACTCTTTCCATGTTTTCAAGTTGCTTGCTCTCCTTTCCTCTACTTTTGGTTGGTTAGTAATCGTGCTATACTCTTTCCATGTTTTCAAGTTGCTTGCTCTCCTTTCTTCTACTTTTGGTTGGTTAGTAATCGTGCTATACTCTTTCCATGTTTTCAAGTTGCTTGCTCTCCTTTCCTCTACTTTTGGTTGGTTAGTAATCGTGCTATACTCTTTCCATGTTTTCAAGTTGCTTGCTCTCCTTTCCTCTACTTTTGGTTGGTTAGTAATCGTGCTATACTCTTTCCATGTTTTCAAGTTGCTTGCTCTCCTTTCTTCTACTTTTGGTTGGTTAGTAATCGTGCTATACTCTTTCCATGTTTTCAAGTTGCTTGCTCTCCTTTCCTCTACTTTTGGTTGGTTAGTAATCGTGCTATACTCTTTCCATGTTTTCAAGTTGCTTGCTCTCCTTTCCTCTACTTTTGGTTGGTTAGTAATCGTGCTATACTCTTTCCATGTTTTCAAGTTGCTTGTTCTCCTTTCCTCTACTTTTGGTTGGTTAGTAATCGTGCTATACTCTTTCCATGTTTTCAAGTTGCTTGCTCTCCTTTCCTCTACTTTTGGTTGGTTAGTAATCGTGCTATACTCTTTCCATGTTTTCAAGTTGCTTGCTCTCCTTTCTTCTACTTTTGGTTGGTTAGTAATCGTGCTATACTCTTTCCATGTTTTCAAGTTGCTTGCTCTCCTTTCCTCTACTTTTGGTTGGTTAGTAATCGTGCTATACTCTTTCCGTGTTTTCAAGTTGCTTGCTCTCCTTTCTTCTACTTTTGATTGGTTAGTAATCGTGCTATACTCTTTCCATGTTTTCAAGTTGCTTGCTCTCCTTTCCTCTACTTTTGGTTGGTTTGCAATCGTGTTATACTCTTTCCATTTTTTATCATCTTGAAATCTTCAAAATATGGAATGGTTTTTATAACTTTACTTTCCTTTATACTTCTCCATAACTTCATCCCTGATCTGTCTGGTGAGTTCCTTGGTCTTCACTATGCTGTGCATTCGGTAATTTTCTCTAACAAACGGTGATAATAGAGATCAGAACTTACTAAGGTCAAACCAACCATGCTGAGTGGCCTGCTGGGTGGCCATTTACAATAGGGAAAAGGGACATTCTCAGGTTCTGTAAGTGTTGGTGATTTGCACGCGTAGACACGGACCGGGTGAGATATGACAACAGCGACGGAGAAGGACATGAGCATATGAGAGAGAAATTTTTGCAGTTGAGAATGTGTGTTTTTGTAAGTTGTGTTAATATTGTTTTGGTGTTGCCTGAACAAGAGTTCCTCTCAAATTGTAGACTGTTGTGAAGACCTAATTGTGCTATAAAGGACTTCTTCAGTTTCTTATACAAATTCATAAGACCTTCGTAGAACACATGTATTTAACTGGAGATGCATAACCAAAGATTCTAAATCTTTTTCCGTTACGTCCAGATGCTTATGGCGTTGTGAGCAGGTACACTGTCGTGGTGAAGAAGAAGATAAGGTGTAAAGAAAAGCATGTGAAAAGAAAATGCAATAGTTGCAGAAAGCTAAGATTACAGTTATATACTTTTCGCTCATAGCTTACAACGCACATCAAGTTTTGTTACTCTTTTAACGCATTTCATTCTACCCGGCATTACCCGGGAGTCTTTATTTGTATATTTGTTTTCCTTTTTCATTTTTTTAACTCTGCCGTTTTTTAACCAATTTATTTAACTTTTTTTAAATAGTATTTTGAAAATTAAATTTTATAAATATAGAGATAGGTATTGTGTCCTGGCATGAAATAACGAAAAAATAGTTGATATGTTGTTAAACAGATGAACCAAAAGACTGCCAAAGTGACTGTTTCATTATAGTAAGAAACTATGAATTAAAAGTTTCTTTTCTTATCGTTTGGTAAAAGTCCAGATGCTACTTCCATATACTAGAACTGATATTGCAATGGCTTCAAGGCATCTTGGCATTAACTAACCCCAAGGGTGTTAATACGCAGTAAAATAGACAGACCAAATCACTCAATGAATCATTTGCAATAAATATCGTGTTTCTGAATGAAATGCTACTCCATCGTTATTTCCATGGAAGATGCTTGACTGATTCTTAATCTCTGGTTCCTCCTTGTAAGACATTCACAGCAAGAACTCGTTTTTCATCACCACAGAAAAAGTCTTTCCTTTCCTCCTCTGTGTGCCTAGTGTCAGGCAGAATCTCCATGAATAGACCTTCTTTGCAAGGGCTTCTCGCCTGTGGAATGCATTACCGTGAGACTACTTCCCTGCTGATTACAACATAACCATCTTCAAATCAAACGTCACCTAATACCTGTGATAACCGCCTATTAGGTAATCAAACTTAGTTCATTCCACTGATTGCTCCTCATCTTTTGACTGACAATATCTCCATCTCATTAACCTTTATCCTCGACAAATAAAGATGAAGAGATATCCTACAGTAAGAAAAAATAACCTTAAAAGAGTTCATATGCTAGGAAAAAGATAATATAGTGAGAAACCATGAATTAAAATGGCTGATTGTTTACGAATGAAACCGAATGCATTATGGTAGATGTAAGTTTGTAACTATAGGTAAACAAGCTAGCTGGTTGAATACACAGCAGTAGCAGTTCCGTATGGCAGAATTAAAAGTACTTCTTTTATTTCTGTCTAAAGTTTAAAAAACGTGTGTGTTTACTGAATAATACAAAATGTATCCGATGATGTTGCAACAACGTAAATCTCTCTTCTTATATTCACAAAGCCGATAATGTTTATTGGTGAAAAAAAGTGTATAAAATGACAAAGAAAACCGACAAGAATGCTCATGTAAAGTCAAGCAGTTGTCGTTGTATTTTACTGTCTACCATTTCGTTATATGGGGGGATGGGCAGATGTGTGGAAGGCGGTGATAATTCAAAGATTACCAAAGGGCCATTCATTGGAGGCCAAAAAAATAAAATAAAGATACATGTATGGGGAAAAAAAAGAAAGAATATCTTTTGTTTTCAAGTTTTTGCATGGGTAAAAAAGGGAGATTAATTTCTAGTTGAAGGAGAACATTTTAAATGGGTTCTCAACGAAAAAGGATTCTTCATCTAATATATAAAGTAAAGTCAGTTTCCCCTCTACATTAGTGCTCAATAGCTTTCATAACTAAAGTTTGATATATAAATATGTTTGTTAATTAGATAGGGCACATATTGGTCCGTGTTGTTAGTAATGAAAATTTTACTTTCGATATTTCTTTGATTTTTATATTTTATCCTGCTCCCTATTTGTTTTCGTTTTGTTTTATTATTCAAAGAACTGTGGGAGAGGGCTACTCACTCTCTATATCTTATCTACTCTTCCTCTCATCACTTACAGCAGGGCACTAAATAATATATATTTACATTGTGTTAGTTTTTTTGTATTTTTTATGCTTCATTTTTGCGCGATAGGCATAATATATTGTCATGACCGCCTTCTTTGACTGGCGACTTTCTGGAACAAAATTTTCGTTACTTCGACAGAGAACGGTCAGGACATTGATGTAAATAATTCCTTTTTTGTCTTTCTTTCATAGTTCTCTGAATTTGTAAACTTAAGGACAAAATACATAATTAGTATATTTAGTAAAATAAATAAAATTAAAAAAATATTCGTCTATTTAATTAAATAAAAGCTATAATTACACGCCATTATAGAATTAATGAAACGAGTGAAAGACTTATTCTCTCATTCTATCATCTTCTGTTAATGATTCATACTTATAGTCTCAAAAATCTTACATAAATACAAGAATAAAGCTTGATTTTATTCCTACACACTGGTACACAAATAATGAATAGCTCAGCGATATTCTTTATTTAAATAAAAACACTTCTTATCTGTTAACAGCAAAGACAATGGAGGCGACAACTACTACTATTGCTTTAAAATGCGCCGACGACTCGAATCTCCATAAACATTTTCCCTATTCTGATTAAAAACGTCGAATATTGGATGCTGTTGCCGTGTGTACGTTTAAAGCGTACCAAATTATCTTTCCAGCTTCTTAAAATATAATTTAAGACACTGAAAACCTACACCAACCGGTTATTGGATTCTAAACTTTAATATTATAAAATTAAATAGAGACAGAAAAATAAACTCTTCATTAACCCTTAAAAAAATTAGTTATAATTTTATAACAATTTAGTTAAATTGCAAACTTTACTAAACTTTCTCAGACATAATTGTGTTTTGGAATTAGGAAATATTTCAGCCTGTTCTGACCCAATGGACGAAACCCAGCTAACTCCAGTGGACACAGTAATGTATAGTATTTAAATAAAATAATTAAAATTACCTCCTGTATGACTTACGAGCGAGCACTTTGATGTTTTTTCTACCAACTCATGATATATATATATATATATATATATATATATATATATACAAACTTGCACCTACCAGCATTGCCCGGAAATATTAATAAGAATCTTGTGTACTCATGCTCTCAGCCTATTTTTACCAGTGAGCGATCACTGGGAATGACTTGTGTAAAATCTATTAGTGAATAAATAAATAAAAAATAATAATAACTTCTGCTACTTTGAAACTGAACTGCGGCGTGTATAAATTATTATACACATCAGTTGATA
Source organism: Sepiola atlantica (assembly GCA_963556195.1). Lineage (NCBI taxonomy): Eukaryota > Metazoa > Mollusca > Cephalopoda > Sepiida > Sepiolidae > Sepiola > Sepiola atlantica. The sequence goes on along the minus strand of OY744533.1, from coordinate 31,125,269 downwards.
ATCCAGGTCGTCTTCGCCGTCTCAAATATCTCACATGAACATAAAGATTCATTCAAATGGTAGATTTATTAGTTCCGACTGAATGGACAATTACAGGAAACACACACATATATATATATATATATATATATATATATATATATATATATATATATATATATATATATATATACTTTAAAACATGAGCTACTGCATGAGAGAGAGAGAAAGAGAGTGCTTGGGCGGTGAACTTTTTAATTTACATCGTGTAGTCATCTGCACCATCACTAGGTTTTTTGGGGACTGTGACTTTTTCGTGTCTGCCCTGCTTGAGTCTGGCCGGAAAAAGGGAAAATGACTCTTTTCTGGATATCACGTGTTTATGTCACTTCCATTCATTAAGGTCAACTTTTGAACCCAAATCAGTCAATCATTCTCGCTATTCGTTTAAGGTTTTCGTTATGTAACAAGTGTTTAGGTGTTTGGGGAACCTGTCACTTGGACACTAATAATACTACTATACTCCCTTCAGCTGCTGAGAAATCATTACATCCGAGATGGATTGTGCTGGAGCGTGGAGATTCTACTATTCTAGTATTACAGCTGTTAGTGTAATAATAATAATAATAATAATAATAATAATAATAATAATAATAATAATAATAATAATGAAAACAACCACTCAAATTATTTTATAATATATGTGTACACACTCATGAGAACACACAAACATACAGAACCAACAAGGAGTGTGCTAGGATATTGAGGAGACTTTTCAATCAAATTCTATCAGCCAATGTCTGATGGTATAAAAATGAATCATCCGAAGGAGTCTACCTTCTGCTATTATCCACATCCAAACCAGCCTGCCTTCTACTGGTATGAAAGTGAACCATCTGAACCAGCCTACTTTCTGCTGGCATGAATACGAACCATCTGAAGAAGGTCACCTTTTGTTCGTGTGAATGTGAAACGTCTAAAGATTAGCCTGCTGGATAATGTATGTCATTTGAATTTAGACTTGGGAAATACATGAGTGTATTTCTTTTGTTATAAGCAATTTATTGCACAAGGCATGAGTGTATTTCTTTTGTTATAAGCAACTTATTGCAAAATGCATGAGTGTATTTCTTTTGTTATAAGAAACTTATTGCAAAATGCATGAGTGTATTTCTTTTGTTATGAGAAACTTATTGCAAAATGCATGAGTGTATTTCTTTTGTTATAAGAAACTTATTGCACAATAGGAAACCTTTAACTTTTTGACGACAATGTTTTTGTGTCTGATCATGAATCAAGTTGGATCTTGTTTCTACCTGCTGACCCCAAGTCTCTTGGTATCATCTGTCATACGTTTCTTAGAGAAGGGAAAGGTGTAGTCGAAAACAAAATAATATAGACCTATGAGTTGTAAGATGCCAGGAACGCTAATACCGTAATATGACACTCTAGCCATCTAAAATACATCATTGGAACATTTTAATCTTATGATGGCAATCCATCATTGGTTTAGCTAAAATCATAGAAGTGTATAGTGGCTGTCAGAATAACAAAAGGTGGCTCCTATTTTTAAAAATTAATAATCTTTATAATAATGTTTTTATATGTTTTAGACACGGTTTTTCTGAGTATAATTTTTATATACGTCCACATATTATTATTATTATTGTTATTATCGTTATTATTATTATAATTATTGTTGTTGCTATTTACTGACTAGGAGTTTTCACACAAGTCATTATTAGTGAGTGTCCCCTTTCGTTGGAGGTCTGGTTAGCACTCTCCCTCCTCGATCTTTCCTTTATCCTTGAACACGGCTATTCTGTGTGGTTGTGTGTTACCAATTGAGACTGGTGTCACCATTTATTTATTTTTTAGAGTAGAAGGTGTCAGATTATCGGATTTCTAGTAGTTTTGTTATATTATGAGGGGCCCCGTATGCCTAAAAGCGAGTAAGTCCACTAGTTTTTATTGTTAGAGGGGTAAACTTAGTTCGAGTTCGGTGCAGTTCGAAGGGACATCCATTTTGGGACAAATAGATTTGTCCTCAGATGAGTAATCCCAAGAAGTCATAACAACTGTAGAAACCTGGCCAACTTCAAAAGGTGATGTTCAATAAAGGTCAGCCCAGTTCTGGTTATGATCTGCATGACAGGGCAAAGGACTATGACGTCACTCCTTCTTTCGTGAGAAACTAAGGTTTGAAAATGAGTTACTAGTTTGGCAGCGAGCTGGACGGTCGACCCTCTCTGTGGGTCCCCAAATGAAAGAGCTACGGGGTTGGAAGCGACCAGGACGGTTGAAAATGTAATCGCTCATCGTAATGGCTGGATCTTTTGGAGATCCAGTAGAAATCTCCGTCGCACTCCCCAGCAGGAAGAATGAATGAGGATCGAGGGACTGAATGGAAGCAAAACCCTTCCACAACGCAGTAATAAAAGATAGAATCTCTCTCAAAATCTTGTCTTCGAGCGTTTTTGTCTCTCGTGCATGATGACAGAATTTGCCCACAAAACAGGTACACCACTACGATCACGAGCCAACAACGGAGATGAGTGTGCCAGCAAACCCACGACCAACAGTGAGGCAGAAATCTGTAAGGTAACTTTTTTTGTGCATAACATTTTGGGTCCTAATCTGTAAAACGAAAAGAACTAAAAATCGAAAGAAAAAGTGAACAATGCTGAATTTGATATGCCTAACGAACACTGTTTAAAATGTTTAAAGTGTTTAAATGAGGTAAAATGGTTAATAAACTGTGTTTAATGAGAAAAGAATTTAAGAAAATGTGTTTAACGAGGAGTATTGAAAATGGACCGACAGTTTAAAGTCTTAAAAGTGCCATGAAAGTGCCCCTTAAAGAAATATATTAAAAGTGCCTTACAGAAAAGAGTGTTACAAAAGTTTGAAAACGCTTCTAAACTTTCGTTATTGCTTTCGTTTTATTGGAGACGTTTAATAGACTTTCGTGGCTTTAATTTTCATGTGTGTTATACAACAGTTTCAGTTCCCTTTATTATTATTATTATTATTATTATTATTATTATTATTATTATTATTATTACTATTACTACTACTACTACTTACTAGGAGTTATCACACAGGTCATCGTCAGTGATTGCTCACCAACAACAACCGGTGGTGTTCCCTAGAGTCTGAGTGACAACAGGCCTTCCCAGATTCCCATTATTATTATTATTATTATTATTATTATTATTATTATTATTATTATTATTATTATTATTATTATTATTATTATTATTATTTACTCTCAAAGAAGTTTTCACACAAGTCATTATCAGTGAGCAAATACTACTAATAATAGTGGTGTTCCTTTGAGTCCGAGTGACATCTCCCTAGATGTCTATCACTCTCTGCTTCTTTCGATAATATGTCAGTCGGTTACTATGCCAGTTGGTCGGTCAATTTCATTTTGTAAATAGCAGTTTCGTTTGTCTTTCACACTGAAGTTCGAAATTGTATTTTGGGATTTTTTCCCTCTGTTAGAAATTGTATTAAAAACCGAAATACCATAATTTCTGCATCTTTCTCCAACGATGGTAATTTGCCATTATGGAGACGAGTTATATAACATTTTATCTGCTTAACAGAAGCAAGTTGTCACAGCCAATAACAAAGTGATCTTATTTCAAGGGTTTTAAACAAGTCTATTCTACTATTTAACTCATAGCTGGAGAGTTGACAGATCGATTAATATCTTTTCATGTGGATATTAGTAGAACTGACAAAATATCCCTCAAAACACTCGAACAATCTACAGTCCTTGATAAGAACCAATGCACCACCGACATTCTTGAAATCTAAAAAAAGGTTATTGGAACCCTTTAATTATGTAATGGCAATCAATATTGTATATATATATAAAGCTAATATGCCTCTGTCTTCCCATACACCAGTTGTCTATATTCGGAATCAGCATATTTCTACAGAAGTTTTATCTTGGTTTTAAATTATTAAAATTATTTTTTACACTATAACAATCTTTATATTAATAAAATTATTGGATGACTTATCCTGTGTGTGTGTTTCTCGCCTTTACGTGCTATGAATATTATTTTATATTTATTATTAATTGAATTTTTTATAATAAAAAATGCAATACCATAAAATAAAACGAATTTTTAAAATGGTAGTTAAAAAAAAATGAAATTAAATCCACCGTAATGTATTTCATTTCTTCGGAAAAAAGTCTTAATAATTTAAAAAAGAATGAATTACTCATGACCGTTCGTATTTGAAAGGAATTTGGAAGTATTTAAACTGTCGAATAGAAAATCATTTATGCCTGAAAAATTCTTATTAAAACCTCGTGCATAAAAAAATGTTAAGTTTTGGAAACTATTTCCATCCAATAATTTTATAACTAGTTATGAAAACAACATTACCTTAAAGTTAAATATAGCTTCATAACTATTTGCTTAAATTAATAATTTTGTGACCAAACGAAACTGTAATAACTAAATTTTATTTTTAAAATTCTATTTAATTAAATAATAAGTTCCTAAAGAAACTGCATATTTAGAAAGTAAAAACAAAGCAGAACAAAGATAACGGTACAGATTCCCGGACAACGACGGGTAGATACAGATATGGTATAATAAAAGATGGATTATTCTGTTTAACAATATATTAACTTTTTGGGGTCATTTGATTCTGGAAACGATTTTTCTAAATAAATATTTTATTTTTGTAAACAATTGTTAGAAGAACAGTGTTATTACATCCGCCAAGGAGGTTATGTTTTTGGTCGATTTTGTTTGTGTACAGCCCAGCGTCCACGTCACTTGACCAATTGTCACCAAAGTTAATCAAAGTATCGGTCATGGTCTAACTTAGAACTGATTTAATTTTGGGGTATCTAGGTGAAAGATCAAGGTCATGATCATTGGAAATTGAAATGTCATTTTTTTAGTGATAACTTCTGTTGTCTTCATCGTAGAGACTCACTACTTGGCCCATATTGTAGGCAAATAAATCCCTAATCTTATAGGATCTTGATCTTGACTCTTGCCTTTGATCTTTAGAAGTTTGGTCAAGGTCGAAATTTTGACTTCCGACTTTAAAAACTTTTATGTATCGATCTGATGCTCTTTGATAACAGTAACCATCGTTTACGTTATACAATATGGAGAACTAACACCCAGATAAGATGTAGGCGTATCCTTACGTTGTCAGACGGACGTATGCAGTCTGATGACTGACTAATGTTCATGTTAGTCATAAATCTGCTCGTAGGCTGTTAAGTCAAATATTGTTTAATTCTGTCAGAATAAAGTAGCACAATATAATCGGCCATTTGTCTCTCAAGGGAGAAATAAGAAATACTAAAATCAGAAAAAATATACCAATATTCTGAGAGAAGCCAGAAAAAGAAGTTGGGATACTGGGTAAAGGGACAGAATAGTTAACAATCAAAAACTCGTAAATAAAATAAAGACAAAAAATAATGTATAGTAAACGCAATAGAATTTAATCTTCTACCAGCCAATATACCTTAAACGTGTGGAAACTGTTTGAAAGATTTTTTTTTTCAGAATTTTATTTCAATGTTCGTGTGCTTTATCGCCACATGAAAAACAACCTGACGGACAAGATTATCATTTAACTTCACTAAACTTAGGCGCTTCAGTGTAGTTTCATGAGGGTTTTTGTTTTACCACTCGAACTTAACGTTAACGGTAGGATAAGTAATGTTTTTTACTATCGTTTTAGCATGAAGTTAACTGAAGCTAGGTCATTACTTGGGCCGCCATTTTGATTTTCGTGTATCAATAAGCCATACGAATATCGAAATAAAATTGTGAAATAAAACGTTGAACAAATAGTTTCCACACGTTGAAGTATACCGGTCGTTAGGGAATTTAATTCTACTGCGTTTGCTATAAATTATTTGTTGTTTTTCATTTTTGTTTACGAATTCTCAACTGTTAACTAATCTTGATTTTTACCATCATACGATATGATATACTTAATATCTATATGCATCTAGAAATTCAAAACAAACTCCTCGCATTGAGGAAAAAAGATAGAAAGAAAGAAATTCAAACAAAACGCATCCTCCAAGTTTTATAAATACTAAAAATTAGAAGCAGAAACCAATTCTTAGATCCTTCTGGAAAATGAAACATTCACAGACATTTTCAGCAAAAGAATAATAATTATTTTTAAAATAAGTATGGCACAATGAAACCAAAAAAAATTAAATACCCCAAACATTTTAAGAGGTTTTTTTTAAAAAGAATTATTATTTAATTTTTTTTTCTTATTCTTGTTTAAAAAGTTAGAAGGAAGAAATAATGATTATTTTAAATAGTTAAATGATATGAATCGTTGTTATGGTAATTGTTTGATGATGTATCAGGATGATAGTTAACTTTTTGTGTTTAATTTAATTGTGTTTTCAATGGAAGAGAATTGTGGAATTGTATGTAATTCCATAGCAAGCATTTGTCCAAAAACCCAATCTCTATTCTTGAAATACCTGCCTTTCTCTGGGTCAATCTTTGGTTCATTGTTGAACTTCTTCAAGAAATATCTCACCACCATAAAAAAACAAGCGTTCATTTTTTTGGGTACTCCTATGAATGAAAAAGAAGAATCTAAGTAACTTTTGCTTTCAAATATGAATTAAGGAATAGAGAGGGCAGGGGTAATTAATATTAAAAGAAAAAGAATTAATTAAAAATCGAGGGATTATCAAATACATTAAGACGGTGAGATTAGAAAGAAGAAAGAAGCATTTGCAGAGTTTTAGAATTTCATGTCACTTTCTTTAAACAAAATTAAAAGAAAAAGTGAAAAAGAAGCGAAAAAGAAGTGAAAAAAAAGTATATTTTTTAAATTAAAACTATGAAGAAAGAAAAAAGTATTTAAAAATTGGGCCATGTCTCCATCAAACATCCCAAATTAGTAAAGAAATGAAAATATTTTAAAATATCGTTTGATATCAGATATTTAAAGTAAAATAAGTTCTTCTACAGAAAAGTCAAGTTTGTATGTTTTAAGTATTTCATTAACTCTATTTTCAGTCACTATTTTGGTTTGTGTACACCCTAGCGTCTACATCGCTTGACCAATCGTCACCAAACTTTATCAAAATATCGGTTATCTTCTAACTTAGAACTGATTTAATTTCACGAGATCTAGATCAGAGGTCAAGATCAAAGTCATAGAAAAAGTGAAAGTCACACTTTTAGCAATAACTTCAATTCTGTTCATTTTAGAGACTCGCTACTTGGCCCATATTGTAGCCAATGAAGTCTTATATGATCTTGAAAAGTTATTTCATGGTCGAAGTTTTGACAGAATTTTAACTTACGATTTCTCCCACTTTGATGTATTGATCTGATGCTCTTTAATAGCAGTAAGCACGATGCAAAATGTCAACCTGATTATGTGAATAGTTTTTGAGTTATCAGAATTTCCATGGCAAAACTTCGGAAATAGTTTATACCAGTGGTCCCCAACCGGTGGGCCGCGGACCGGTGCCGGGCCGTAGACCAATTGGTACCGGGCCGCGTAAGAAATACAGTTTAGAAATATAGTTTGCATACATGTGCGCAGTTTTTAAAGCTCTTTATCTCAGTTTGTACGCTTTGTCATAAGATTAGTCATACGCTTTGTAAGCTTAGTCACTAGTGTTCTCATTGACTTGGTGTTCTAGTAATGTAAAAATGTTCATGCACTTTATATTCGTTTTTCTGGTGTACCTGTATTTTATTTTGAAAGGAATGTTTAAAGTAAATTTTTAATGTAAACTTTTTAATGATATATTTATTATTATTTCGAGGCTTTTATTTTCATGTTATGTTGTTGGTACGATGCTACATGTAAGTTGCAAGTAAACAATCTACCCCCGGGCCGCGGTAAAATTGTCTAACGCTTACCGGTCCGCGGCAACAAAAAGGTTGAGGACCACTGGTTTATACAATAGGAAGAAGTCCCCAATAAGACTTTGGCCCCCCCCCCCTAACATTGTCAGATGGAGGTATGTAGTTTTAGGACTGACGTATGTTCTGCTTTACCAATATGTTACAACTTGGTTGTTATATTCACAGCCAACTCGAAGTTCAAACGAAACACTTTAATCTATTGTACCCCACTGTTCTCCAGCATTTCTGCCTTTTTAATATCTCGTATCAGTTTCTTTAATTCCATTAGTGGGGTTCAAAATTTATCAGTTAAGAAATTCCCATAAGGCTAGTGACTATGATATATGATGAAGAAGGTCGCAAAGTACACCGGCTGAAACGTTGTGAATATAACAATGGAGAAAATTGCTGCTTTCACTCTACAGGCCTCTATTATAAAGTATCTTGCACAATGACGTCTCAACTGGTACGGCCACGTCACCCGCCGTCAGTCACCCGAAATGCTCCAAAGTGTGTCCCACATTGAGGTTAAGACATGGGGGGGGGATTAGTTGATGATGACCTGATTCTGGCGGGCGGCACAAGCGAAATGGCAACAGACAGAAAAAGTTGGAAGTCATTCACAAAACACCTCATTATTAGATAAGACGAAAAATTAAAATATAAATAATAAGGATATCAGTTCGAAACATCTAAACGTTTGATTGACTGTTTAAGTTCTTCTTCAAGAAATACCTCACCATCATCAAAAGAAGTGTTTACTTATTATTATATAATAATATGCTAGGACAATTTCATTTTTGTACGTACGTTATCACCCTTCACCCCTATTTTGAAATGTTGGAATTGCCCGATCAGCGAAGACGTAATGCAAAAAATGTAATTAAAAATTTCGTCTGATGACACTGTTGTGTAGAACGTGAAACTGAAACTAAAATACATTTTTTGGCGATCAGGCTATGATCAAAGTGTAATATCTGTTCTGTTCAAAGATGATACAATAATATCGTAGCATCTTCGTTCATGTCGGACGTCTATAGAATGGAAATATATTACAAACTCCTACATTGACTGTTTAAGTTCTTCAAAAAATATCTCACCGCAATAAAAAGAAGTGTTTACTTATTATTATTATCTTATTATTATTTCTATTATTATTTTTATTTTTACTATTATTATTTTTATTAATCGCAAATATATTTTTTCTAGTATATCACCATCCCCTCTCTCCCAAAGTAGAAGGTAGTCCCTGGGAGGATGGTATCATGATCACAGAACATATACCACACTACCACCCTAGAAAAGGAGGCGGTAATGTCTTAGAGAATGGTATCATGACGAAGAAACATTTACTACAATACCTTTCCAAAAGAAGGAGGTAATGTCTAGGAGGATGGTCTCATGACAAATGAACAGATGCTATCTCCCTCCCGAATTGAGCATTAAAAGATAGTATAATAATGCAATTAATAGAAGTAATAGTATAGCTTCGGCGTCAGACAGACAGATACCAAATCTCCATTAGAAATAGATTATATTATTATTTTCTCACGAGTCATTGTCAGTGATTACTCACTAGTGATAACTACTGGTGTTCCCTGAAGTTCAAGTGACAAAAGTCTCCCCAGATTTCCAGCACTCTTTCAATAACCGTTGCAAATCATTTTGGGTTATCGCAACAGCCGTTTACCAGTTATTTCTCACTGGTGACGATCGTTGGTCTTCTCTGGAATTTGAGTGGCAATAAGCCTCTCCAATGTTCCAGTGAACTCTGCACCCTTCTGGTGGAGGTCTGGTTGGTATTCCCCCTCCTCAGTCTTTACTTCCTCCTTGACCCTTCACGACTATTTTGTGTGGTACCAATCGAGGCGTGTGCCACCATTATAGGATTTCAGTTTCTGTTATTATTATTATTTATTTGTTATATCTCTTTCGGGATCATCACCCTTTTTAACTATCTTCTCCATTTAACCCATAGAAATATTGTTACACAAATATTTATACTATTAATACATACAGATCAAATTTGTTTTAAATATTTCATCAAGAAATTAAGAGGAATGTTGGAAAATATCAATTTTCCAACATTCTTCTTAATTTCTTCTTTTTAGCAATTTATTTAATTTCATCTTACAATCTTATCCACTATTTTTCGTTTTAATCTGATCTGGCAATTTTCAACCAAAATATATTACTCTATTAGCAAAAAAATATGAATTGGTTAATAGATCAAGGTTTGATGTTTGCCATTCAGATCAAGTAGAATTATTAAAATAATGTCCACCAGAGTAAGTAATGTGATTATTTTGAACATTTCAATTATTAGAAATATTACTCTTTGAATAAAAAGGAATACTCTATATAATTAAACAATAGAAATAAGGATTATAGTTAGTGGGGGTGAGGGGGTAGTTAATCTTTAAAGAAAAAAAGGAATCGGTTAAAAATCGATGAATTACAAAAAAAGGAAAACAGTGATTTTCAGATGATGAAAGCGATGGTGAAAAAATTCAACGGTTTTGAATTTCATTTCAATTTTTTAGACTAAATGTAAAATAAATCGAAAAAGAAGAAACAACAAAAAAGAAAATATGCTTTTCAAATTGATTTACAGTCATGAAGACAAAAGAAGAACAACACAAAAAACATGTCATCATTGTGTATAAAAGTATGGATATAATATAGGACCACTGTTCCATCATACATCCACAATTAGGAAGGAACTGAAAAGATGAAGATGATGTTTATCATCTGTTTATTCAAAGTAAATAAAGACATCCATAGAAAATAAAAAAGTTATTATTTATCATTTTCTAACTGGTTTCCTCATCTTTCTTTTTGTTATCACATTTTGGCCGTTTTGCCCTTCGACCTTCTTCAGCTACCTTGTGTCAAACTTGAGAACCATGAATCCCACTCTGCATTGGAGTCCGGGGATGCCCTACGCAATACTTGTGACACTTTTTTCACTTAATTTATTAAATCATATTGCTGCCTTTGCTCATTATTAAACCGAGTATACCCCCAGGCAGACGTGTGCATAGGGCTGGTAATGTCTTTGTGATGCCCGAGTCCAACTCTTTGATTGTATACCCCAAAGACTCAATTATAAGTACTGAGAAATTTTATAAGAAAGAGAGATAGTTCGAATATGATTGGATGTCCCCCACCACCATCAATTTGAGTGTCCGGTGCCACTGTCACGTTACCTCCCCCTCCTCTGCATGACAGTGCCAGCAGGGCTCCAATAAAATGTCGGATTCAAAATTCTATGACAGTTTCCATGTTCGACACAAAGCACCTGAAGAAGGCAGAAAGTCAAAACGGCCAAAGCTTTGTGGTAATAACAACCAAATACGAAACCAGTTCGAAATGATAATAACAATGAAAATTCCTCATCTCAAAATAACAGTCAATGAATCAAATTTGTATTTTTGTTTAGATAAATTTAAAAAAAAAATAGTCATTTGACTGTTTACATCATCATGGTAGTTCACGTATTCACAAGTCATGTTACTCTCTGGCTTTCTCCAGGCAGAATCTGTCAGTTGGTTATGTTCTAGCAATTTCCAACTGAACCCTTTATTAACTCCATACATTTTAGATATCTTGTATCAGTTAACTACTTTTTAAGTTCTTTTGTAGAGGGAATGGCAATATCCTGGATGCTTACCGACTATGACTAAAGGAACCTGGAGAGAGGGTCAGAAAGAACAAGAGTTAACACTTTGTGAATGCAACAACAACTATGATGAAGATAACAGTCTGAAAGATGTAAATCTTCCGTTCAATATCAAGAAATATCTTACCACCATTAAAAAAATAAACGTTTGTTTTATTGGGTATTCCTACGTTTAAAAAGAAATAATCTAAGAATTTTTTTGCCTTTGCCGTTACGTTTTCAGTCGCGTTTGTAACTTTGTTTGTGTACAGTCTAGTGTCCACATCGTTTGACCAATCGTCACTAAACTTGGTCAAAATGTCGGTCTAACTTAGATATCCTAAAATTGAATTAGTACTAAGTCAAAGTCAAGGTCACGAAATTGGTGAAAGTCACACTTCGATTCTGTTCATTGTAGACTTGCTACTTGGTTCATATTGTAGCCAATGAAGTCCCACATCTTATACGACTTTGACCTTGCAAAGTTCCGTCAGGGTCGAAATTTTGACAGAATTTCAATTTCCGATTTTTATAAGGTTGGTGTACGGATTTGATGCTCTTTGATAGCAGTAACCATCATGAAAAATTTCAGTCTTATCAGATAAATAGTTGTTTGAATTGTCAACGTTTCCATAGCATAACTTCGGAAATACTTCATACAATATGGAGAAGTAAGTTTCAGATAAAACTTTGGCGATATTTACGTTGTCAGGCGGAGGTATGCAGTCTCGTGACTGACTTATGTTCTTGTTTTAAATAGGAATTAATGATGGAGAGTTTATATACGAAAGAGAAAAGATTGTAAAAAAGATCAAAAGATTATCAAAGTATGATGGCAACTTTCAGAAGATGAAAGAAGCATTTGTGATCAAAAGAAACATATTCAAGGTTCAAATTTGAACATCTAACCTGAAAACAAACCACTTGTTTATTTTCAGTAAAATTTGAAATATTACTTTTCTGCAATAACAAATCTGCATAACATAAAATAAGAATCCTATTTACTGAGGATTGTTATCTGAGAAAGTGCCAAACATGCCCATTTATACACACAAACATATTAACTAGTCGCCTTCGCTTGCTATCAATTCGTAATTTAATTCCTATTTACTACTTGAAATCAATGAAACGAAACTAATCGATAAGAAAAAAAGACAAAACTACTGCTATTGCTACCTCAAACTTAAGCATGCTCTCTCTCACACACACAACCAAAGAAATGTTACATTTTTCGAAAACAATTATTTATTATAAGAAGTAAATAAAATCTTAATTCAACTTTTTAAAAGGTAAATAAAATATTAATTCGCTTAAAACCTGCTATTGCTATTTCAAACTTAAGCAGCAGCAGCAGACGAAGACGAAGACAAGCCGGAAGTTTAAAAACTGAATTTTGAATTGTTGACCGGTATCAAGCTTTGAAAAAATATACAGTAACCACCGCTACTCTGCCTACTACCTTTTCTTCATAATCTTATTCGTTCCTCTCCTCTCACCTGCTCTCTTTAACGGCCAATCGGGCCGGACACATATATACTCACTTTTATTATATAGATGAATCACATATTTATTCTTAGAAAACATTTAAAACGAAAACATCGGTTTTACTTCAGTTCAATTGGTTCAGATCTGCAGCAATTACAGAGATAGGTTTGTATTTTTAAATATATGGCGATTTTTTTTTTAAATTGTGAATTTATTGCCAATATTATGAATTAGTCTCAACCATTACTGCTTATTGGGCTTTATAATTTTCCTGAAAACAAACGGATTACATTGACATGATTATTAGTAGCCATTCATTGATGTATTTTGTACAATGACCCCTTTTACTAATTTCTATACTTGCTCTGAGGGTTTCGTTTCATGGTCCTGGATATGTCCTTAAACTGTTGGTAAAGTAAAGTAAACTCATATGAATCACCATGGGAACCACAAAATATCTACCGCCGTCACTTTCATCTCTTGGGGTTGCTCCAAACACTTCCTCACACCTTAGGCTATTCTCAATCAGACCATGTATGGAGTACTGTTGTCATATTTGGGCTGGTGAATCTCTGTCCCATTTGAGGGTTCTTGATAAGGTGCAGAAACGTATCTGTAATTTGATTGGCCCTACCCTTCCTTCTTCTCTACACCCCTCTCTCACAGACGTGATGTCTTTTCTATAAATACTATTAAGGAATGTGTTCGTCAGAATTGTCTGGTTTATTCCCTTCTTCCTTTGTTCCAACTCGTTTGACTCGTTGGTCTAGTGGTCGTCACAAATTCGCTGTTTTGATGCCTCGTTATAATACAGCTACCTATTCCAGTAGCTTCTTCCCAAGAACTGCAAGCTTGTGAAACTCTCTTCCTGCTGACTGATTTTCCAAGACGACGGTCAATAGGCATCTCCTGTCTTTTCGATAATCATCTTTCATTATTTTTAGCTCCTTACATGAAGTGGTTTCATGTCTTGTCTGGAGCGATTATCATAAAAAATAGAAGTAAGGCAGCATTCGCTGTCCATATTTCTGCTTCATGGAACAACCTGCCAAAGGAGATTGTGACGATGACTACCATATCCAAGTTTAAAGCGGCCAAGGACAAACATTCAGACTGTATGTGGATTAAATAGCTTATAACTGTTGCTTTACATTGGCTTGTTGCACTTTGCTAGTTTTACCAAATAAATTTAAATTTTGCCGGTTTGATTCTGTTATTGGCATTAGTTTCCTCAATTCTTTCAAGAAGAACAATGTGAAGGTTGCCAACATCCATATGTGTATACGGTGTTATTGAATCAACTGGATGCTAATTTGGCTCACCTAGTTTGTCCGTATTAACTAGCCTCTCTACGAGAGCAGAGTTAGACACAAGGTGGGTATTTAATGTAGGGAAAACTACCCCACCAAAATGGGGCACTCTGGATTGAGGCAAAAATAAAAATGCCTTCAGTCTCGAAGGATTTATCTTACACTGACCGAGGCAGAAAAGCTAACAGCTAAAGACTCAATTATAAGTCCTAGTACTGAGAAATATGATGAATATAATTGGATGCCCTCCCTCTCGTCTGCACGCCACTGCATATACATTTGCATCATGAATAACTAGTGTTTGCCTCCATCACACGCCTTCATCACCCAACTCTTTTCCCGTTCTTTCTACTTTGCTTTTTGCTTACCCTATTTCCTAACACTATCAATATATCAAGCTATCTCTATCCTCAACTGTCCTGGGTCTGACACAAGGACGCAATTTGTAAGCTTTAGGGAGTGTAGAGTTACCCCTTAGTTGTCATTGCTCCCAGGTCCAGTTTGACCCGGCATGATAGTACCTGCCAAGGACCTATCTATGGATTTTATAAAATCTATCGTTTACAGACATTTTGCTTACAAAAATATATGCATACATTAATCTACAAACCAATTGTATATAAAACTTATATTAATGGTGCAATGAATATTTGAAGATATTAAGAACTTGAACCATAATATTTTTCACCAAAATAACTGGATTCGACAATAAATAACAAAAAAGAGGTTGATATATCATAAAACAGCAAAAGAATGCAATCTGATTTAATAAAACAATGTTACTATGTACATAGAGGAGTCATAGAAGGCCATCACAATGCAAGAAATGGAAATATGTCGGTGTTGAGAAGGAGGGCAAAAACGAAGCGATTAAGAAAAATGCAAAACCACAAGGGTTAAGTTAGGATTAGAGTTAAAAAAAAAATTTAGCCCCTCAAAAAAAAAAAAAAAAAAAGAAAAAAAAAGAAGAAAAAAGGTGAAAGTACGGTTAAATAGAAAATTCCCACTTCATCATGGCCGCCAAATCTGAAATCTGAAATTTTGACCAGTGTTAATCAAAAATATTTATATATTTGGCTGCTTTGTCTTTCTTCGGCAATATTCTTTTGTTTTGTTTTTTTTCTAAACTTAGTTCACCCCAAACAAAGCAAGTTGCCATTGTAGACATAAGGGGCTACTGAGAATGAGAATAAAAGTTTAAGGGGTCATCCTAAATTAGGATATGTGCTGCAAGATCTCTGTATACCTTCTCTTTGCTTCATCTATTAGTCTTACAATGATTTCTGTCTATTTGTAGTTGACACGTGGCGGTTGAATTGTTGGAATGCTTGCTGCCTCTGAGCAATAGCAGCTGCACAGTTCGAGGTGAACCATTGTGGCAAGTGGGGCTTGCTGTAGAATTTTTGCATGGGGAGATGTGCTTCAATGTCTGCTTTGATTTGACCCATTCGGTTAGCTTATTTGCACACTGATCAGCAGGGAGAGAAAAAGTTTCACTTCATCTGATGTGATCTCTGATAGAATTCTCAATCAGCTCGCTTGTATTGGATACGTCATTATTATGATATTCAATTTGTTAGAACCTATTAAAATGTGAATTTATAATATATTTTAAATTTCCATTCATAAACAGTTTGAATTTATTACTTGTTAATAATTGTTTGTTACTGTTTAATTTAATTATAATTGATTTATAATTAATAATTAAACTATTTAATAACATATTTTCAAAATAAAAAATTCTAATTATTAAATCAGTGTGATTTTATTATTTGTTAATATTATTAACAAATTGTTGAAAACAATACTTGCAAAAAAGAAAAAAAAAGTCGCAAAATTAAATAAATTCTAACCAAAAAATTTAAAAAGTTGTTTCATTTAATGTCGGTACTAATTTACTGTTCGACGACGGCTCGTCTATTTCCGGTCTGTTCCATAAATTGCAACTAGAAACATTTCTGTCAATAGGGATTCTGTTGTGTAGAAGTGCAGTTTTATTAATATAGGGATTAGATTAAATAGAAATTACCCAAAGTGTCATAGCGTCCAAATCCCCACACGTGTACCTAATGCTGATGGACATTTTGCAAGCCTTCTTGATATTTTTCTAATAACTTTCCCGGTACAGTGCACATCTATTGTACTGTCTCCACTGGGATCTTCCGATCACTCAGTTGTCTCAAGTAAGATTAAAACGAAGCTCAGTAATTCCTCTAATGTCCCTTTCCATCGCAGAGTTTTCCGATACTCAATGGCGGGTTGGGTCAGTTTAAGATCTTTCAGATCTGAAATCCCCCGGAAAACAATTTTCAAAAAGAGTCTGTCCTATATCGCATCCGATATATCTGATTGGATAATTGTTGCTATTGCGAGTTTCAAACCATCTGAAACATTCCAATAGATATCAAACAGCCAGTTCTGGTACACTCCTGAATGTGCTCCCACTATGACCAACAGGAACCAGTCTTTCAATTGCTTTTAGCAAAATAGATGCTCTGAAACCAAAGCCTCCTTCAAATCTGCCCAAAACCACTACAAAAGAGTCATAGAAAACACTAAAGAGTCCTATGCCAAATCTGTTAAATCTGATCAAATGCTTGGCTCCCATGAGTTTTGGAGAGTAACAGACAGGGTCCTGAATAGATGTAAGACCTTTATTCCAACTATGATTAATAGACTAGCGATGATCTCTTCAGCATCTGACAAAGCACGAATTTGTGCAAAGCACTATGCATACACTTCCACCTTTTGTGATCAGGGCCATATATATATTAAAATGTTTCGGTAATCTTGCAGTATGGTTAACAACCGATAAATCGAATATATATATATATATATATATATATATATATATATAAATATATATATATATACAAATAACTATTTCCATTATATATATATATATATATTCGATTTATCGGCTGTTAACTATACTGCAAGATTACCGAAACGTTATAAATATTTAATATATTTAATTAAAAATTGTCTAGAAGACAGGAGTCTTTTTTTAAAGCGCTTTGTCAGCAAAATAAAATAAATTGGTGTGAAATATCACCAATGACCAAAAATCCAGACTACCTTTTTTATTTAATTTGGACCGAAACTGATTTCATTATATCCTGGTTTTGAGCTGCAATATATGTAAATTGTTGCAGACAACAATAGACTTTTTCTCTGATGTATTGATAGATAAAGAAATACATTTAAAATAGTTTCCCTACTCCCTGTTTAGAGAGTTCTGATTACAAAGAATTTTCCTTTGGCTTCTTTTTTATTGATTTTATTGTTCAGTCTTTTCAATTAAGGTACAACACAAGCAAATAAAATAAAAGAACATCCATCACCAGACTTTTCATTTACAAAACTGGCATCATGGTAGAGCAGTAGACTGGTAACTCAAAAGTCTGAGATTGTATTCCAAATTTTGGATGTGCGATTCTTACTGGGCTTGTTTACTGCCTATGTTCTCATTTCATAAGCGGACGGAGGATCTGTGAACTATACAAGGAAACTGTTGCAAAATTACTATGAAAAATTGTACTTTGGAGATCAACATTTGGCTACATGGTTCGTATTATACAGAAATCGGAGCTCTGGTAGCAGAACGGTACCAAATTGAAAGCTGAATTTGGAATGCTAAAACTTACAAAATCAAAAAATGATCTCAAATTTACGGTCTACATTTTCTTTCATGTACATTATACATTAATTACAATTACTTCATGTACATTAATTACAATTACTTCATGTACATTAATTACAATTACTTCATATACATTTTCTTTCATGTACATTATACATTAATTACAATTACTTCATGTACATTAATTACAATTACTTCATGTACATTAATTACAATTACTTCATATACATTTTCTTTCATGTACATTATACATTAATTACAATTACTTCATATACATTTTCTTTCATGTACATTATACATTAATTACAATTACTTCATGTACATTAATTACAATTACTTCATGTACATTAATTACAATTACTTCATATACATTTTCTTTCATGTACATTATACATTAATTACAATTACTTCATGTACATTAATTACAATTACTTCATGTACATTAATTACAATTACTTCATATACATTTTCTTTCATGTACATTATACATTAATTACAATTACTTCATGTACATTAATTACAATTACTTCATATACATTTTCTTTCATGTACATTATACATTAATTACAATTACTTTTTAAGAAAACATTTTTTACTTTTATTTCTCATTTATTTAAAAATCAACGAGATTGGAAACAATTTTTTTTTAGTTCATGTAGAACTCCTTAACATTAGATTTAAGTTAAAGGTTATCATATTATTACAATGAGAGAAAATGTCGACCGTAGATGTGAGACCATTAAATTGACTAAAATGACATTATAATTCGACTAGACTAATCTTATCTTTTTTTTTTTTAAAGATCTGTGCATTGTAGTAATTTCATTGTAATAATATAATCAGCTTTAAACGATAACTAAAAAAAGGTTTTTTTCCACTTCTGTTAAAAAATTAAAAAGAAAAATTGTCGTCTTAAAAATTAATTATAATTATGAATTAATGTACATTAAGAAAGAAAAAGTAGACCGTGGATTTGAGACCATTTTTCGATTGTGTAGGTTTCAGTGTCCCAAATTTACTTTTCAATGTGGTAACGTTTCTGGGGTCATATAGTTCTCAGGCTGTTGATCCCATTTAAAAATGGGGATTTATTGTCTGGATATTTGCAACTAAAACTCCAAATATTTAATTAAAATATGTGGTTTTAGAAAATAAAGGACTCTTCATCTACACAAAATCCTGTGGCATAAAGAGAAAAAGCAGGAAGAAACATTGAGAATCTCAGTATATAACTACCGTTCTTCCCTTTTGTTTTCAATTCTCACAAACATTCTAGGCTTCTTTATCCCTTTTTTCAGATGTCTCAGGTGGTTTGGTCATGTACAGCGTGCCACTTCTTGCATCAACTCCATAACACACCTGGATATCTCAAGTACTAAGCAGTGTGGTAGACTGAGATAAGCAGTGTGGTAGACTGAGATAAACAGTGTGGTAGACTGAGGAAGACCTGGCTTGGGTGCGTAAGAAGTTATTTGACTGCATGCAACATGACTGGTATCAACCTTTTGGATCAGACCGTAGAGATGGCGAGCAGGCTCAAGATGTTGCCTGGTGTTGGCCATCCCAGAGTTTGGAACACTCGCAGCACCGTAAATATAAAAACCGGATGATGATGATAATGATAATGATGATGATGATGATGATGATGATGATTCCACTACTTCCTATCTTGCTTCTTTTCTCTTGTTTGTTTCCTTGTATTCAGATAGTCACAGGTCTTGTGTCTATTCAACACTGACCCAAAACAAAACTTGTCTATAAATTTCTCTTTTTTCACCATTCAGTGTCATTTCTTTTAACCAACAGAACCGACAGTCCTTCTATTCATTCAATCAAATCATAGATTTGTTCCCTGCTGTTTGAGATTGAATATAAGTAAATAGACACCCTAGAAAAATAATTCATAGATTTTTTAAAGTTTCTGTTTCATTCGTCGATGGGCAGCACTCGGAGCCGTACAAAGTAGGACCAAAAGTTTAAAACATGGATATTTTATACTAATTAAAACTTTTGGCATTTCAGATATACAAAATATCTATCATAAATTACCTTTTATATATGACATGGAACAAAGAAGCATTAGAATTCACAGAGTTTCAGAGGAGCTATATTATAGGTCAATCTAAAGGTGTATTTAATCGGCCGCAACTCGGTGCAAACCTCGAACTTCTACTTTCCACTGTTAACTGAGCGATTGTCCAATTCATTAAATAGAATAATAATCAATATCATCTCGCTTACGTCAATCAGGACCTTTTGGCAGCAACCTTATTATTTACAAGCTGGGCTCGTCACCCGACGTTGCACGGGAGAAATATAAAAGAATGAATTAAAATTTGTCAACATCTGACAGAAAGCAAATAGGTCACATCGGACAATTTTAATGTTTAGAATAGTTGTCGGTTTGGAATTATGGAAGGGGAAAAGGAGGAAGAAAGGAATGAAAGAAGGAAGGAAGGAGACGCAGTTGCAGGAGTCTTTCTGCCCATCCCATGATACCGGTATTTCCCCATAATTTTTCTGTTTAATTAAACACCCGCTCTATCTATAATTATGGACACTTAAAATTAAAGAGGATTACAGAGCACTATTACCCGCCCCCCCCCCGTTATCTTTGTGCAAACATTCCGTTTTTTGTGAGGAAAGTGAAAAGAAAAATTAGTATGCCTACTGAGCACTAATGAAACACACAAATAGAATTAAGAAGGCCTACAGAGCACTAATAAACCATGTGTGTTCGAAGAGAAATGATGATATTCACAATAGTTAAAGTACTACATATTATATTAATTTCTTTTCAAATTACTACATAATAACGTTGAATTAAAAGAATCCGGCCCATAGTCCTCCGTCCCCTCCTCCCATCATAGGCAAAAGTGTAACGATGTAAAAAAAAATTTTTTTTAATTGTGTTAGTCGACTGGGATCGAACGCTAAAACTCTCCGTCTTGAATTTACGAAAGCGAGTAGAAAATCTATTGAAAAATAGGTAACTTTTGATGCCATGCGTTTTATTTTATGATACCCCAGAAGGCGTACAAATTAGGAACCACTCGTCATACGTTTTGAGTCATTTCTATACGATGAAATCGATGGGTTTTTTTCAATTTTTGGAAATTATGCGTTTGAAAGGTGTAGGATTCAGAAAATGTCAACTGTCGAGTATCTTGGCGTATATTGAGTTAATTCGGAAGTCGAGTTGCTGAAGAAATTGTAGCAGCCATGTTGAATAATCAAAAACTGTAAGAAACTATGTTCGTTTATGGCATTCTATAAAAGTCGTTATGAATATAACTGTATATGTAATAGGTAGAAATAGGGAAATCCGATATTCTCGAAAATCAGAGGAATTAGAGGATGTGTGCATAATGTTTTGTATTATGTAGTAAATTAATAGCAGACAAATAGTAAATATTAACGGACACGTTTGTGGAAAGTAGACATTATTTATTAGTTCCCGGTGTCAGTGAGGAGAGTGTTAGTACTAAAGTGTTAAGGGGAAAAGTTTTTGCTACCACCTATATAGAGAATGTTTTGGGAAGAGTCTAAGATAGTAGACCACAAGTAATATTTAGTGTTAGCTAATGAAAATAATCACAAATTTACTAAAACACGCTCAAGTGAATAAGTGGTGAGTTTAGTAGCCTGTGATTCATGTGGTTATTTTCCTATTCTTGACAAAGATACAGGGGAAAAATCATCTTAACTTTATATAGAAGATGATAATAGTAGTGTCTATTTACTTCTGTCAGAGCAAATACTGTAGTGACTTAAGCATCTTTGATCATCATTTTATCGAATTAGCTTTATTCTTACTGATATTTTGAACTAATCTAGAAGTTGAATTGGGTTCAGTTGTGGATTGGGGTACAACATGATTTGTTTGGTTTAATACTGTTAAGACTCAGCTCGTGTGGTTCAATCGCCGGTGCTTCCCTTTTCTACCTGAGATTCTGAGGACAAATCGACTTTGAAATTTCTAAGTCTTTCTTTCTCATCAAATCTTTCTTGGAGTTCATTTATTAAATCCATTGATCTTTCAGCTTCTCATAAAATTATGCATGACCTTAAAGCTTGTGTCAAGTCAACATTGATCCATTATTGAGTATGCCATCCAAGCAACAAATCCCTATCTTCAAAAAGATATCATACACCTAGAGAGTGTTCGACGTTTGGCAACCAGGATGGTGACGGGATTCTCCACACTTACCCACAAAGAGTAGCTTGAGCAGTGGAGGATGTGAGGAGACTTGATGCTGGCATACAGCGTCATCAAAGGGAATTTGAATTTACTTTTCGATGAGTTTTTCACCCACAACGCTTAGCCGCGGTCTCGGCAGACATTCACGGAAGATGTACCATTATCGCTTTTGTCTCAACAGAATAAAAGCAGCATTCTGTTTGTATTTCTGCTCTGTGTAACAGCCTGCTAGAGGAGGTCGTGATGATGCCTAACATATCCAGGTTTAAAAGCCTTGAACAAACATTCAGACAGTATATAGATGTAATGTCTTCTATCTTTTTACATGACTTGCTGCACTTTGCTAATTTTTTGAGTGATGGATTGAACAAAACAAAAGTATTGCATATTGAATAAAATAAATTGTTATTTATTTTGACAATCAATTTTTCTCTATTCACAAACGCATCATATGATGAGAGATGTTCACACTTATCCGATTTAAAGTACATGTGATATCTCACTTGTTTGGCGGTCATTTGCAAGAGCCTTAAAGCACATCACTGATGTCGAGCATTCATGCTTATTGATTATTTACGTGCAAACGGAAGCATCCACTTTGAAGGTGGTTTGCAATTATGGTGAGGGACATGAATATCAGAGTTTGAAGCAAGCAAACAGTTTAGACAGATTTCATAAAAGAACACTGTTCTTCAATCACAAGCTATTTCGGTAGAGATGGACGGCTTATTATTATTATTATTATTATTATTATTTCCAAATTTGACAAGACCAGAGTTGTGCTCAATTAGAATAAGAAGGTTTAATTAGTGTGCACCCTAAGTAGGAGAGCATATATGGTTTACTAACAACTGACTGATGATAAGAAAGAATACATTACAGTCCCAATTAATCATAAAAATGCAAGACGCAGAGTTAAAGAAATGTTCATGTGCAATGGATAAGTTAATGTCATTTACTTTGTTCTGAGAGTCTATGTGATTGTTACCAGAAGATTCACATGATGGATACAGCGGCAGGGTTCATAAAGGCCATGCAAAAATGATCATCGAGGCAGACCATGGTTTTGAAAGACCAACCAGAAAAGGGATAAGATCTTATCCTAACTTTTACGCATGTGTGGAACGATTTTTCTTAATTTTCGAACAGGAGAGCGCACTCCCTCACATTGGCCAGAATAAGTCTAAGAGAGATAACTTATATACTTCCAAGGGAGGTAACTCATAATTCCGCTATCAACATAATAGTCAAACGCACCTTTACATCACTAATCTAGTAATGTCAAATTACACTAATACATGTTTTACTGTAAATAGAGCAAGACAGCCGACACAGAAAAGGGGTCTTCTCCTTTAAGTGTAAACATGCACTAGGCAGTAACATGCACTAGTGTAAACATGCACTAGGGTTGCATAGTTGCAATGCATGTGAATAACAAATATTTCTCACTTGCAGCAAAATCTAAGAAAAGAGAAATCACCCAATGTATGAGAAATATCTCTGATTTTGGATTTGGTCACCCAGAATTTGATTTGTCCACTTGAGAAAATAAGGTTCCTTTAGATACGAGGTTCCCTGCTATGGTTATTATCCACTTGAGTGTTCCGAAAATAATTACTTGCTTGATACAGATCAATTTATTATAAGTGGGTGATAAGAATGTTATGTATGTGCAAACAAGAGTTATATCCCCATTTCACACTCTTCTATAACTGTGATAATTCTTTTTTATCATTAGTTGGATTTTTCACTGGGAATGTAATCCTCACAGCATATTCTAAATGTATGGCCTTGAACCAGGCTCAGTTACACTTAACAATTATCTATCTTCGTGCCAATAAGAATCGTTAAAAGGGAAAAATAATGCTGAACAGACAGCAAGTTTGAATTCTGTTAATAAAAATAAAAATAGAAATAGTGTAAAGGAAAAAAATCCAAGTAGTTCTTGGGAAGAAAAAGAATCATGAAAGCGTTTTATCGCAAAATCAAAGGCTGCGAATTCCTTCCTCCGGAATTAATCATAGCGAAAAACGGTTCATCTTTTGCACCGTGTATCGATGAATGTGTGTATGAATCACTTTTCTACGAGTGACTTTGTCCATCCGTCAACATGTCACGGTTCAGTTCGCAATAGCATTGTTAATCTCTAAATATACAGTTTGAATGGATGCATCTTATTATAGATGCGTTTCAAAGAAGCGCTGCCCCTTGGTCGGTCTGACACGCTTAAGTTTGCAATAGTATTTTTGTTGGTCTGCCGCACTTAACCTTGAAATAAGATTTCCATCACCAAATGCATAGATTGAATAGACGCATCTTATTTTACATGAGTCCAAGTATCTTTATAAAAGGCCTTGTCCGTCGGTCGACCATTCACATATTCAGACTACCACACACACATTTGAAATAGCATTTACATCAGTCTTAACACTTAAGCTTGAAATAGTATTTTGTTCTTGTCTGTCAAACGTTTGAAATACCATTTATAATAGTCTACTTACGTTTGAGTTTAAAATAGTATTTTGTTCATGTCTGTCAAACGTTTGAAATACCATTTATAATAGTCTACTTACGTTTGAGTTTAAAATAGTATTTTGTTCATGTCTGTCAAACGTTTGAAATACCATTTATAATAGTCTGTTACGTTTGAGTTTAAAATAGTATTTTGTTCATGTCTGTCAAACGTTTGAAATACCATTTATAATAGTCTACTTACGTTTGAGTTTAAAATAGTATTTTGTTCATGTCTGTCACACAGGTCTAAAATACCATTTATAATAGTCTGTTACGTTTGAGTTTAAAATAGTATTTTGTTCATGTCTGTCAAACGTTTGAAATACCATTTATAATAGTCTACTTACGTTTGAGTTTAAAATAGTATTTTGTTCATGTCTGTCACACAGGTCTAAAATACCATTTATAGTAGTCCCTATTTACTTGCATCCCCACGAAGGCAGAGTTAGACACAAGTTCGGTTTTTAATATAAGGTAAATCCATTTCTCCCCAAAAAGGAACTTTGGATTAGAACAAAAATTAAAATTGCCTACGTCTAGAAGGATTTCTCCTTCATTGAGCAAAGGATAGAAACGATAAAGTGTAGTAAAGAACAGATACTACACTTTGATCTTAAAGTCTATCATGTGTAAGTTCAAAATAGTATGTTGTTCATGTCCATTTATAATAGTCTGTAACGCTTAAGTTCGAAATAGTATTTTTTCATGTCGGTCACACATGTTTTAAATATCATTTATAATAATATTTTGTCACGTTTAAGGTTGAAATAGTATTTTTTTCATGTTCGTCACATGTTTAAAATACCATTTATAATAATCTGTCATTTATGCTTCATGCTTCATTTTTATATAGCATTTCTGCTGGTCTGTCATGTTCCATTTTGAAATAACATTTTTGTTGTCTGTCACGCTTCAATATTCAATACTATTTTTAGATGTTACCACACATTTCTAAATGAGGCTTTGTCCGTTTGTCCGGTACTCTTTCATGCTTTAGTTTGAAATAGTATTTTCGTCCGGGTATCACCATCTAGTTTGAAATGGCATTTTTAGATATGTCCACATATCGCTCTTTGTGTCCAATTTAGGGGTGCAATTAGAATCCATAATGATGAGACAATTTCATAAACTCACAAAAACTTTAGAAACTTTTTCAATTAGAATTGTCACGCGTATTTTTGAAATCACGTTTTCATTGCTGAATGCGACGATTGAATGGATGCATCTTAAGGATATTCTTTCTCGTTTTTCTTTCTCTGAATCGAAGCATTATCGAAGACTTGCTATGAGTATGATCATCTGCTGGCCCTTTAAATCAGACTAGATAACATTAGAAATCCAATCCCCACATAATGATATCATTGGCCCCCTCCATTCCACAATTCTTTCCCTCACCAAAAGATGAACCAAAGAAAAACTATTTACTTCATTTTCTTGTATTTCTTTAAAAAGATGTCTTTTATTTTAGCTTTTGCTTACCTATTTGCTTTTCGTTATTTGTTCATGTACAAAATGGCGGAGAGATGCACAGATTTCATTGACTCTTGCTGGTTTTTTAAAAATTATTTTCTTCCGTTTCTTTGCGGAATGCTTTTGTTAAAGAACTGTTATTATTGCAATGGGGCGTTTAAAAATCAAAGAGAAATGTATCGATGGATTCCAAATATTGGAAAAACAAAATGGTTGCTTTTGCTTGCTCATTAAAAAAAACGAAAAAAAAGAAAGAAATAAGTGATACAATATAATAACTGAACAATCACTGTTTTGTTTATTAATTTTCAAGGTTTTCACAATGAAAATTATTCTAAGAAAAACCTATCTAGGGATTCAATGTATTAAAAACAGCAAAATTAAAAAAAATTAAATAGCAAACAAAAAACAAAATGGCAGCTTTTGCTTCTTCATAAAAAAAAGGCGGGCTATAATAAAACAAGAACATATATATTAAAGATGTGGGCATTCAGTCTGTGCATTTATGGATGAAAATGCTATTTCAAACCGAAATGTGACAAATCGACAGACAGACAAAACAAATGTCCATTCATTCATTTTCTTTTATTTCTTTCAAAAGATTTGTTTGATTTTAACTTTTCCGTAGTGATTTTTTCCTTAATTCGCATTTATAAAATGGCTGCACATCATACAAATATTTCATCGACTGTTGAAATTTTTCTTATTATATTTGTTCCTTTTATTTGTGGAATTCTAAGGAATTTTGTTCAAAGAACTGTTATTATTGCAATGGAACGTTTAGAAATCAAAGAGAAACATATCTGTGATTTCAAATATTGAAAAAGCAAAATTGAAAACCAAAAGAAAATGTCATAAAAATGCGAGAATGCGTTTAAGATTGTATTGTTTATTAATTTTCAAGGTTTTGACAACAAATAATCATCTACGTGTGATCGCTTTAAAGAAAAGTAAAAGGATTCTAATGACAAGTAAGAAAATTATTGAATTAAAATAATGATTTAAAATAATCCTTACTCGCCCGTCTTCAAGGAAATGACAGAGCAATGATCAGATAGATATGTAATGAAAAAAAAACTTATTCCAAGATCAAACGCAACTTCTCAAGTAAAGATTTTACATGGAATCCAATGGTTGCATAACAGCTCTGATATCTTAGGGTGTGACGGTGGTTAAGTGGTAAACTACACTGACTGGAAACCTAGGTGTGCCAAATTCGAAACCAGTTTGTTCCACAGAAACTGTTTCACCTGAGCTTGTGTCTAACCTCCTGGAGAGGACGTAAATAAAATAACAGTCTGATATCCTGTTAACAAGGCTGAATATGTCAAAGGTTGACGAGCTCTTGACGGTCAGTCGGCTACATTGGTTTGCCCACGTTGAGAGGAGCGACTATTAGATACTAAAAATGCAGACTTTGAGGTAGAAGACCGGAGAAAAGTGGGATGACCGAAGAAAATTTTGCAAACCATCAACAAGGATCATGGACAATGGAATTGGAATGGAATCAATGCTTAAGACTGTCAATATTAGAGACTGGGATTGCAGGCTGGCAGAAAACATCAGATTCCTGACCAAGGGAAATAAGATGAACAAATGGGTATGATGCAGATGGTCCTTTAATTAATGCTAACAGAACCCATGGAAAGTTGAAGGATATTTAAAGAAAATCGCTTTTTATTTGTATTATTTGCATGTTCTTATCATATACCAGCAGGCACATCCGGTGTTGACATGAATTCCTACTATTCTATAATTACCATTTTCAGAATATTTTTTAAATTTCTATTATTAATTAAATTTAAATGAACTACAACGTTGTCTTTAATATTTATGGATATCGAGCATGAAGGAATACATCAAAATATTATTGTAAAAGGCTCAAATAAATAATTAATATCACCATTGGATTCCATGTAAAATTTTACTCAAGAAAGGTTGTGTTTGATCTTGGAATAGGGGTTTGTTTTTAGTTGTATCCCTGACATACAGACATAAACACCATAAATATACTATGAATTTATTAGTTTTATTTATTGTTCGCCCTGTCAACGGGACTACAAATTCGCCGACTGCAAGCCAATGCAGCAGGGTAACTCTCCCCCCCCCCCCACAAAAAAAACCCGGCCACCTGTGTTCTTTAGGACAAGATCCTGGTGGATGAGCCATTCTACTATTTCGGCCCTTACTTCGGCTAGACGGGAGATCAAAGAAGCCCAATCCGATCAATCGGCTGGTCATATCATGCCTTAGTATCTATAAGTTTATCCCAAACCGTATTATTCAATCTGATTCTTCAAAAAGTCAAAACCTTATTTCTCATTTTTATTTTCTCCCAAAATAGATACTAGAAGGCAGTGGCTTCAATCATATTGAGAACAAAGATTACCAATGCCAAGGGGTAATTTCTCAAAGAGTAATACTTTCAAAGAGTAATTTCATTGGTGGGGTGCTTCCTTGGGGGGCTCCATTTTCCTGTTCTTGAGTAATTATGGTAATTATGAAATGTCCTTCTAAGAGTAATGTTTTCCAAGAGTAGTGTAGTGTTTTCTAAGAGTATTGCAATGTTTCCAAGAGTATTGCAATGTTTCTGAGAGCAATGATCCTACCTATAGAATTATATTTGACAACTTTATTCAACATTAAATAACCCATGGATGGTTGATATGCAGTAAACCAAACCAAACTATATTCATTGGTGTTGGCCGTCTCAAATGACAATGTTTACCTTCTGGAAAAGGTGTCTACACAATGAGAATTTATAGAGAATCAATGGTTGCGCAATCCCAACCACACTTCTCCTGACCAGACATTGCTCAAGTCCAGTGGCATTGAGAAATTATAGCAGAACGGAAAAAATGATTTTTTCTATTTGTTTCACCTAAAATTAAACAAATAAATAAAAACAAACAAATCAAGGGAAACAGATGTAGATTTTCGTATAATAATAAATAATTACTCTTGTTTAAACTATTTTTCTTTTCCTGTCCTCATCTAATAAAAATAGCGTTGCACTATTTCTCCCATAGCCAGAGTAAGAAGTTCTTCATGAAATGGAATTGCTAGGCAACACACATTTAAGTATAGGTATTCATTTGGTGGGGTCTTCTTCGAGGGTAGTTGCTTGACTCTCAGTCTTAACAATTTACTTCACCCAAGCATTCCTCTCATATCTTGGGGTGTCGTCATTAATAAAATAAATTGGCCAACCGTGATATTCAGCCGTTGTTGTTATTCCGGAGCTTTTCGTCAGCATTATTTGCTTACCATGTCTTAAAAATTTCATCCACTCAAATATTTCTCCCTTAGCTTAGGGGTGGAGTCATTAATGAGGTGAAGGTGCTAGCCACTACGTTCATTAATTGGTGTTATTTCAGAGTTTTTTTCTCGACTAGCTGCTCTACTAAGGTTGTAGCGTCTCGTATACCCTGCTATTTATCCTATAGAAAGGGGAAGCAGTTCTTCATGAAGTAGTTTGCTAAATTCAAGTATGATTATTATTTTGGAATTATCTTTGTACATGATAAGTTGTGTTTTCGGCAGCCCGGGGGCAGATTGTATGCCCAAAGACTCAAGTACAGGTCCTAGTACTGAGAAAGAATGTAGACACAAATGAAACATAAAATGTTTTATACATATTATATATCGTTTCATTGTTTGTTTAAACAGTTTCAAGCAAGATTATAATTCTATTACATCATTTTTAAGTTTGCAACTTCTATGACATAAATGCAGATCGAAATTTCCTGTGATACTAGCATTCAAATGTAACAGCAAGTTTTGGGCGTTTTCCTCAACAGTAAACAGAAGAAACGTTTTTTTTTTTTAAAGAAAAGTGTTTATCTCGAAATATCTAAATATATTTTTTATCATACCGGACTCTATAACAGTAAGTGAAAAATATGCTGAAAGATAAATCAGTTTTTTGGAAGAAGAATATCAGAAGCATTGTCTCCACTTATTTATTTTTGTTCATCTCTTTAACTGTTCCAGCCTTTACCGCATTGCAAACAGCCTTATATATAAAATACCAACATTCTTATTTACTTGCAATGCTTCAAGCAAACTACTATACCAATATATATATATGAATAAAAATGGGGATAAAATGATCCGACGTAATAGAAAATAAAAAAGGAAAGCCAAAAACTATTTTATTTATGTATTCATTAACGGTTCGTCTTTATTGTAGACTTTCTCAAGATGAAGAAAAATGCAGAAAAAATCATACAGTTATTAAATTTAATTTGGCAGAAATTGTCCATGCCGAAACTTGGACAATTTCTGGCAAATAAAAATTAATAACTGTATGATTTTTCTGCATTTTTCTTCATCTTGAGAAAGTCTACAATAAAGACGAAGCGTTGATGAATACATAAATAATATAGTTTTTGGCTTTGTTTTTTCATTTATATATATATATATATATATATATATATATAGGAAATATGGAAATGATGCTAAAAAGGTAAAGTTACATATTTTACAAATTTATTATGATCATCAGTTGTTTAAAAGAATTACTTTTATCCTCAGAAGGAAAAATAATACATTTTTAATTATTGGTAAGTATTAATTTTAAAATTTGCAACAAAAATTTTAAGATATGCTTAAAAATATTTTAAGATATGTTTAAAGCAAAAATAGTTCAAGAAAGGTTCTAATAATGGACAGAGATTCATTGTTGAAAAAACCCAAATTGAATATGGTATCATGCAGTGGAAAGTGATTGATTCTAATAAAATCCAGGAAAGATTAAAAAAGATAGAAGTCTGTGAATATATATATATATATATATATTCTGCATTTTTCTATCCTAATTTGTTTGATTACAACAGTTATACTTTGGAGGAGGAGTCACACTATCGATATCTTATATATAAAGTAAAATAACCTCCCTATATTTGTGATCAATAGCTTCGATAACAACAGGCATATACATAATCTGCTCAGTTAGTGCTTTCTGCCATATATTGATCTCTGTTATTAGAAAACAAAATTTTACTTTGTTTGCTTTCTTCGATTTTAATAGTAAGTCTTGCTCGATATTTTACTTTCAATAGTAATCTATGAAGTTAGTTGGAGCTGTTTTCACTCTGACACTCAGATCTTCTATCACTGCTACCTACCTACACCGGGAAGACATTTTGTATGACACATACTTCTGTAACATCGTAATTATTTCATATTTCAATGTTGCAATTGTAACTTAAATATTGTATATTTTCATACAAATCAAAGTAATCCCCCTCTTCATACACGTTTCTTTGTGAGACGGGTTTTCATTAGACGATTCACATCATTTGTTTTTTCATTTGACAAATCGCTGCATTTGATAATCTCACTTACTATGTACCAGAATTACAGATAAAAATAACTGACGCATTTCTTGTTTTTTATCTACACACAATTAAACCGTAACTTAACCAAGTTCAATTACTTAGACAATAAAACATAAGTTCCGTTAAAAATTAATCTATATGAATTAAATCTTCATTATTATGTTATTCTAATATTACAATCTTATTTACTACTTATAATTCAGATGTTTTATTTTCAGCTAAATAAAATTATTATTTCAATTGTCTGACTTAGGTTTGTTATTCTGGATTACCAGTCATACCGTTATTCTGTAATTGCTAAAATATTTTACAATACAATACATTAGATATTCTATAATATAATTTTTTTAACAATATTCTTTATGACACAGTAATGCATTACAAACCCTGTTCTGAAATCCACTGCATGAGTGCGTTTTTACTAACAAATCGTCTTACTTTTGTTTTTAATTCTCACTTACTAGTCATTCTGTTTTTCTGTCATTCCATAATAGGTTGCTTAAAAAAAATCAACATTGTTTCAAATTCTTTTAAAGACCGCATTAATTTTTTACATATAAGTTCTTATCTTTTTATTCTTATAATACATCTAGTTAAACTCAGCAGCTATCTGGTATAGACGTTGGATAGAAGTACAAAGGTGATGTTTGGCCAAGTTCCAATCCTGCGACCGGTGGTACAGTTATATCTCGCCACACTGATAAGTCTTGCTTAAGATTAAACATATATGTATTTGGGTATTAAAAGAAATAGGTGTTTTATTACATTAGAACCCGAGCTAACTTTGACCCCGTCATTAGGATTAGAGTCAAAGTGGAGTAGCGGTAGGGTTAGGGTCAAAGTTAGCGTGGGTCCTAATGTAACAAAGTAGAAAAAAATATTTATTATAAATAATTATTTAAAGCTCCCTTCAAGGTAGAACACTCTATAAGGGAAATATGAAAAGCAATATTGTAAAAGTTATCTCTCCTTACATGTACTTTCTAGAGGTTTACTATGTTCATTAAATGAATAATAAGAATATTTGCCTTTCTCCGTCGTATAGCTGTCTTTGGGTCACGTGGTTAAAGGCGTTGGATAGAAGTCAAAGGTGACTTTAGTCCGGGTTTGAATCCTGCAATTGATGGTACAGTTATATCTAGTCACACTGATGAGTCTTGGTTAAGTTGAAAATTATGTAGATATTTTTTTTTTTAATATTTATGATGAATAATTTTATATATAATATATATATATATATATGGAGATAAAATGCACGATATATCATATAATATATCATTTGCAGTTTGTCTTTTACACACATATATTTATGTATGTATGTATGACATTTATATAAGCGTTTATATATTTTTGTATTTTATTTCTTATTTGTTGACGTACAGGAATAAAATATCTCTTTAAACACAACATATTTTTCGGTCGCTTCCTGTGACCTTCTTCAGTGTCAACATATATTGATATCTGTGAATATCAGCTTTTAAAACCGGCTCAAAGTTTCGGATTCGCACTTATATACAGTGCTTAATGTCTTCTCAGTCCGAGCTTTATAGTACTTAAATAAATTATGTTTAATGAATACACAGAATTCATTCAAGTACTATACACACACACACACACACACACACACACATATATACACATATAAAAAACAGAAAAGGAAAAAACAATTAAACACTTCCTGGGTTAAATTGTTTTTCTTTTTTATCTTTGATACATTCTGTCTCCACGATTTTTCATTTTATGATTTATCGTGTATTTTATCCTCATCAATATATATATATATATATATATATATATATATATATATATATATATATATATATATAAAGTGTTTTCTTTCTACTACCTGATATAGGAAATGAGATTTCTTTTTTTAAAAAAGTCTCATTTTCTTGTCGATCCACTGAACTCACCTGAAAAAAAGAATAGAAAACAGAACATTAGATAAATAAAGCAAAAATCAAGAAAGTTATCAATAATTTTGCAAAGAAATGGATAGCATGTAAAGCTTTTAAAAAAAATATGGCCCATAAAATTTGGTCCGATTTTAATACAATTCTTTACAATGAAAATATTATTTTATCAGCATAGGAATGTCATCAAAACGAAATACTGATAAAGAGTAGTTTTAACACCTTGATGATACTGGTAGCTGAAAGGAACAGGTTTGGCATGACACTGTGTAGCATAGTATGGAATGTTCTTAGCCGGGCAGCAAAACATATCTGGTCGCCGTCCTGTCTAAAGTTCTGTTCTGTCGACATGTTGCAACTTGCTCTATTGATATTTATGCCTTTCAGCTTCTTTTTCTTCTTGTAGCTGGTAGTTAATGAGAGGAATTTACAAAAAAAGACAAATAATGCCATGTTTCCAAATTTTTTAGATGAGGATTAATAATTTGTATTATTTGGATTACTGTTCTCATCTTGGATGTTATTCTCACAACGTTTCGGCCGATGTAACCTCCGACCTTATTCAGGTACGTCTTGCCAAATGCAAGAATCTGTACGGAATTTCGAAACAACCTTTTATTTAATCCACAGGGAAGCTTATTCTTATTCAGTAGCTTATTCTTAGTACTTTTATCTGCTGTGACACGGGTCCACACAGAAATATGACGGAGAAGGATGGGAAAGTGTATTAGACTCGACGGGGATTACTTTCAAGGGGAAACTATGTTGTTTTTTGTTTGCGACATAATTGTTTGCGACATCAGTCGCATCATTTTTCAGACACCACGTACATGTATATAATACTAAAACTTAAAGTCCTGCTTACTTATAAACAGTGATTTCTCTAGTCAGTCACCATGGCAACAAGTGTTTTGATTGGATGACGTAAATATAGTTTTATTCAGTAAACAGTAAAATAGTATGTTTATTTGTATCATAATTGCTATCTCATAAAATCTCCTTAATTTTCATTAAATCAAAAACAGATGCATAAAGTGTATTGTTTGAAATTGAAATAAATTGTTTGTGACACCAGTTCCGTTATTTTTCAGACACACCTTGTAGATTAGAAGAAGCAAAACATTATGTGATGTTAACGTGATTAGAAAACCGATCAGATTTAGTTTGAAATGAACAGGACATTTTGGTAGGCTAGGCCGAACTGTTATCATTTATAGATTGCCTCATTTTCTTTTATAAATAAGAATTCATCTTCGGGATGTTTTTTTTCATCTGAATATATGAATAGATTAGGTGAATACCTATTCACCAGGAAATTTGTGGGCGGAACAGATTCATAAGGATTGGTGAACCAGAATGTTTATCAAATTGATTTTTCTCTATTTAAGACTAAATGAATTCTACTGTAAATATAATCCCCAAAATATAGGTTTATGGTAAAACTCTTGGTAGAAATTGTGACGAAGACAGAAAAGTCTTAGATGTGATTTACAGTTCCTGCCATTGATCTTCATCTTTTAGACAGACATTTTGTTTTGATTAAATCGTTTAAAGACTTGGATAGGATTTCATATTCTTCTGATTGCAACACTTGTCTTCGACATGCACCAAAAATTTTAATCAGGAATACTAATAAATTTAGTTTGTATTTACCTCCTCCTCTGCAGGAGGTTAGACACAATGTCAGATAAGGTTTTGAAAAGTCAGAACACTAGAAGTGCACTCTAGCTTATAAGAAATGCCTGATCAGTCTCGTCGGCATTCCCCATTAGGGGTGTCTGAAGCGATTAGCAATAAACTAACCCCTTCTCAAAGAGAGAAAGTTCAGTCTGGAAGGATGGACATCCTAGAACTACACAGAACCATACCTCAGACCGGAAGATGCAAGGACATCACCTATTCAAAAATAACCCAGACTCTGTTAGACTGATTGTTGAGGACATATTCTCGACGGGTTAACATCTACTCAAGATTGTGGCACGTAGTTATGAAAAAAAATTTTCATTTTCAAGTCATAACAAAGTTTCATTTTTATTTTGTGTACTTTATATTTATCCAAATATCTTTGAAACTACAATGGCTGGGCTTCTGAAATTTGGTGGGTCGATTACAACACTAACCGTCAATATATGCTTAAAATTTTGGTCAGAAATATCCACATTTGTTGGAGTCATTTACATTCTACCGACATTCTGGAAAATAGACATCAATTTACTACAAGAATTCATAATGTCATGTTTTGGTAATTTGGTTAGAAAATCAGAGACTAATATTTATCTTTGAGATAAACGGGACCTTTTGAATGTCACTTATTAATTGGCTAATCTTATTTTCATAATAAGTTTACCAGACGTTTTCTTAATACTCTGTCAATTAAATCATTGAATTTTTCACTTTTCAATTTAAAAGGTAAACATGTCGACACAAATTATTTTAATAGAAATGCAGTTGGGAAGTTAGTCAACAATTTATTTTGGTTTGTCTTTTTATCTTTGATAGGCAATCACCATGAGATGGTGTCTCAATAAAAGCGCTAGTCTCCATCACCTCACTGGGTTGGCATCAGGAAGGGTATCCGGCCAATACAAATCTTGTCACAAGTAAGGAAATGACTTTCAAAGAAAATCTTACCTTGGAACTGAATTTCTAAAAGCCGACCAACATATGCCAGCATGTAAAACAGACGTTAAATCGAATATGATGATTACGATTACCTACTCATTTGTGATGGATTTGCATGAAAAATAAATATTTAATAGGAAATATAAGCCTGTGAAGTTACTGTAAATATTGGTTGTGAGTAAAGTCATTAGCCATGTTATAGCTTACTAACCGAATACCTTACTTCCGGAACTAAAACATGGCTAACCATTTTACTCACAATAAATATTTATGGTAACTTCACAGGCTTATATTTCCTATTAAATATTAATGTTTTTAACGCAAATCCGTCACAAATGAGTAGATAAACCAAAATAAATTATTTTTAACTAATTTCCCAACTATATTTCCTTTAAATTATTTAGCTAGCTAATAGTAATGTTTACTGTAAACTTTATATAAAATATATAACATGTCCACTGTATTCGCTGTTTGGGGAGGATTATGGTTTATAATGATAAAAAACATGAACGCAGATTGATTGCAAACCCTGGGAGATATGTTTTTGTAAAAATTCAGCCATCACTGACTGTTGGGTTCGTTAGCTAAATGGTTAAGGTGATATCCACAACAAGTTGTCCCTCTTTTGCAGGTCCGAATTCGGTACGAGTCTTATATTTCTTGCTGTGATTTTCTATGCGCATTCCCGCATTCGTGCACTAAATTAACCATTAATGTAAGGGTATTATGCATGCAAATACAATGTCAACGAAACAGCCACATGACACAATATATTGTCAGAAATAAATTCTAATAAAATCATACATAAAAGTAGTTAAATTGTTACTAATTTATTAATTTGAAGAAATAAAAAAAATTCAGAAAAAAGACATTTAAATAAATGGTATTTTCATTTGTAGGGGTGGGTGTGAAAAATAGGATTATCATGGTAAATTTCCACATTAAGTTAAAAATTAGGTAAAGTTAAATTTTCCATTTAGAATTCAAGTAAGTCTACGTGTTCAGGCAGTGACATCACACACACAGGAAGCAGCTAGTTTAATGTGGCGAATTAGCAGAGGAGGGTTTTTCTCTTTCGACTAAACCACCAGAGAGAGCCAGTGAGCTTTTGGATAGCTGCTTTCTCCCCCATAGTGGAGAAGGTAGGGTTGTGTTATGTGTGTACATGTATACTCTAAAGAAAGAATACACCCCAAAGATATTTTTAAAGGCCAAAGAACATTTGTCAATGTTTCTTTATTAATAACGTTTATAAAAGCCGTTATTGAGAAATAGAAGACAATAAGAAGAGAGAATGGAAGCGTTGACTGCCACAGCACCACAGAAATACGACCAGTAGGTTCTGTTGACAAAGTGGTCGTCGTACCATCGGGATTGAAGCAAACCTTCAACTATGCTACACATTGTGAAATTAGGTTTGACATTCAGAAAATCCCACAGGTCGTCGTTTGCCTATGATTACACTAGACATATATTTGCAGCAGTAAAATCAATGTCATAGTAATTTGATTAGTAAATCAGAGATTGGTATTGCCGATCCTGTCTCGTTTGAGATCAAAAGCACATTTTTAATGTATGAACTGATTATCTGATATATAAAGTAGAGTCAGTCTCTTCTGTTTCTTTGACATAATACCTTTTTTAACACAAAGTAGATGCTTAATCCTCTTTCGACAATCAATTGTGGCAAATATCGGTCTGTGTTCTTAAAAAGAAAAGTTGTATTTCCAATCGATTCTATCGATTACATACTATATCTGAATCAATATTTTAATTTTACTTAGTAATATTTTACAGACAGTAGAAGGACTTATCACTCGATAAGATGCTATTTGATAAGAGGCAGATTTTCGTTTGCACTGGCTTTGCTTTTTTTTCTCACACGCATTTTCATTGACTAGTGTCAATTAATTTGTTATAGTTTCGACCAATCGCTTCATTTGTTAGCAAGAAGGTTGTAACAGTAGACAAAAAGTTGACGAGAGACAGAGAAAAAGAAGGAAACAGGCATAAAACTACCAATCGGAGGTGATCAAATGTAGTTTAAAGTTTATTAAACATTTTTCTTGGGGGGGGGGGACTGACTCAGTTTTTCTATATCTCCCTCGCCCCCAGTACTCGAACGTAATGGTCTTCCTTTTGGCCTTGTTAATTGTGATTTTGCTGGCATTGGTTTAGCAGTGTTGGGTGATGTTGGGTGACTGGGCGATGTCATTATGTGTCATCTGGTTTGCAGCACTGTTGTACCAGGTGTATGGGAATCCCAAGGCGTTGGATTGGGAGATTCAGGCAAAGCACTGGGAATGGAGACTGGAATTACAGGTGTTGCAAGTTTTCTGAGGAATCTACATTTTCCTAAAGTGATTCTGTCTGACCCATCAATCCTGATCCGATACTGACGGTTAGGGAGTGTTTCGACAACACAGCCTGTTGTGTCCCAGCGACAATTGTTTGCACGTTGTATTGATACGCTTTCTCCTTCTCGGAGTAGCCATAGAGTATGCACTGTGCGGTTGTACCACTCGGTGAGGTGTACATCACGTTGAGATAAGCTTATATCACGGTTCCTAGCTGCAGCTGTCCATTTTGTGTGTGGCTTATATAGTGCAGGTTGGGATGGTATGAAGTCACGAAGTCGGCGATGGAGCAAGATTTGTGCTGAGGATAGACCAATGCCTTGGATAGGGGTGTTACAATATTTTAGGATGGCTCGGGCGACACTGTCATTATTCAACAAGCCCTGAGGACCTGTATTTCCATGAATTATCCTATTTGCTTTTTACAGCAAGCTCTGCTCGACTATTAGATTGAGGGTATGCCACTTAGAACTGCCTGTCCTTCATACACTATGTCTTGAAGAACTGCTGAAACATGTTGGAATTAAAAGGTAGGCCACCATCACTGCTTAGTTCTTCTGGGGTACCATATGTGTGAAATAGTTTCCGACAAGTAGATATTAGATTTGAGGTGATGGTATGACCTGGTTTTAGATGGTACAAAATAATCCAGCCATGAGTCTATCTGCACAGACTAAGTATGTGTCTGATAAAAGGGCCAATCTGGAGCTGGAGTTAATACAAGTGCTTCATGTGGCTGACTTGGGGCAATGCTTGTGCATACAAGACAATTGGTTCTAAAGTTGCGTATAGATGCATTCATGCTAGTCTGATATACCGATTCATTGGCACGGGCTTTCATGCCAACAATGCCATGGTAGGCTGAGTGTAAATAGCGTAGTACTTTTCGTCTGAGAGATTTGGGTACTACGAATCTCCCAT
This sequence comes from Sepiola atlantica, assembly GCA_963556195.1. Lineage (NCBI taxonomy): Eukaryota > Metazoa > Mollusca > Cephalopoda > Sepiida > Sepiolidae > Sepiola > Sepiola atlantica. Next base: position 31,085,959 of record OY744533.1, on the reverse strand, counting down.
TCATCAGTGCTAAGCCCCTGTCAGTACTGGGTTAATAGCGTACCTCCCAGAAATTACGGATTTCGGTTCAGTAAGTTAGCGTTTAGATTAAAAACCTAGTTGTATTGTGTTGATCAAAGCTGTGGAACACGGATCATTTCGGCCTGATGCATGTACGTGTTCAGCTGACAGGATTGTATCGTTGTCCCTATAATCATTCATGGCTTGATGGGTGGCTACTTCCACCATGATATCTATTTTGTCCGAGAGATGAATGTTTTCAGAGGAAGGGTGTGTGGAGGGTAAGATACTAAGGGCACTCATTGTGGAGACTGGATTGCAGGAGACGGCATCGAAACCCTGATGCAACTTGCCTGGGCAGTGCTGGATCGTAAAAAAATACCTTAATGATTTCTCTGTAAACTTAAAGAGGCATGGGTTATGTATCTGGCTAAGGTCCCTGTCACCAAATACTCTTATTAAGGACTGGGGGTCTGTTACTACTATTAAGTTAGGGCAGTCCATAATAAATATACAGCATCTATCTAATGCCTAGACAATTGCTACTATTTTGCCTTCAATAGGTGCGTATCAGCGCTCTGCATCTGTGAAAAATCTGCTGCCTGCAAATACGATGTGCCAGCCCTCAGGGCAACATACCGGTGCTTTCTCAGTTGAACAGGACACCCATGCCTTTTTTACTGTCTGGAGCAAGGCAGGTTGCTCTGTTAATATCAAAAGTTGTAACACCCTTCTTTACCAAATTCACAATGATTTGTCTGGATGTGAAAAATGCATTCTCGAGATCTTGATTCTAAATGAAATGTGAATTTTGTTTGACAAGGTCTCAAAAAGGAGACATTATAGGGCTTAGGGAATGTGCCCATGCGATTTGGTTAAAACCAAGACCTTGCATCAGTTATATTCTTTGGGATAGGAAAGTTAGGCAATTGCATTGAGTAAATTTTCGGAAAGGGCTGCCCCTGATGATGTTATTTGAAGGCCTCCAAACTGAACCACATCTTGGCAAAATTGGAATTTACTTTTGTTGAGGACAATTCCGTTTTTTGCACAAAGTGATAGGGAGTCAAATGTATGGTAGAAGGCATCTCCTATACTGTTGTCAAAAAGTAGTGTATCATCAAAGACTTTTACTTTGCAGGAAATGTTTTTAATGATCTCATCATATCTACGAGTACAGATATCACTGGAGGCTAAGCATCTCTGAGGCATCCGGATATACATGAAACGGCCCTACTCTGTGATGAAAGTTATAAGTGGCTAGGATTCCACATTTAAAAGGATTGAATGATAAACATCCATTGCATCCTAAACGGGTTTTTTGTTGGGTAGTACCTGTAATGCCTATTGGAATGGCTGTACCAATCAGTAGGTGTACCAACAGGCACTGGAGTGAGCATGCCTCAGAATGACTACGGCATTCTGGACAGAATTGGCAGAATTGTATAGTTAGATGTTGACCTGAGATTTCGGCATGCCTGTAATTTTGGTGAATACTTCCCAATCAATTCTTAATTTTCTTAATCTTTTTTTTTTGGGGGGGGGACGGGAGGTCATTTCAAGATGGAGCTTAGACAGTTTGGCTTCTGATGCCTTAGCATAAGTTGCCTGGGCAGAGAGTTTCTAAGCTTGTTTAAAGATTGAGAAGGCTTCTCCCATTGATGTGACCTGTAGCTCTTTTAACATGGCCTAATCCATCATTTGTAGGTTCTCCTTTGTTAGCTTCTCACATGAAAATGTGACAGCATAGGTTTGAGCTGAGCTAGCAGAGATACCTGCCTTGACATGGTAATGTTCCCAATCCATATATCCTTTTCATAGCTCCATAGAGAATTTAGTACTTCGGGTTCAACTGTGTGACCAGTTGAGTAACAAAATAAGTAAAACTGAAAGAACACCAAAAATCCAGTTTATATGAAAGCTGGAATGTTCCACTATGCCAAGATGGACAAGTTCATTATCTGAGCTCTGATTGGCTGCCAGTCCACGAGTGGATAATTCATTATATAAATATTGCTTCATTCAAGCAATATTTGCATATGGAATATTGAAGCCTGTTATACCGGTAAGTGTCAATTTGGTTCTATACTAACAATTTAATAAATACATTAATAAATTCAGGAAACTGAAACTCTTGCCAATAGTTTACGGATGAAGTTTGATATTAGGAACTAAATCTGACTGAACACCGTTTGCTGCTGACTGAGTTGGATACTCTTTTGGTTTACTGGAATGTTGTATTAAAGGGTGTTACAATAATATCGTGCTGAGCATGCATGAATAGCACTGAATAAACTGAAAATTAAAAATTATAAAAATGAAATATAAGAATAATCATTATTCATTATCATCATATTCAGTTTAACGTCCGTTTTACATGCTGGCATGTGTTGGACGGTTTCAAGAAATGGACTTCCAAAGTAACCTATCGCTGGCCAGGTTTTAATTTATCCTACTTTCTCTAAGGTCTATTTTCATCACTTCCTCCCTTGTTTGTCTTAGCCTTCTCCTGTGAACTGAACCTGCTACCTCAACTGTTATACATCTACTAACCCAATAACTCTAATCCATTCTTTCAACGTGCCCATACTAGCTATTTTAGTCTTCTGTACGCATATTCGTCTACTGTCCAAGTTTAATCTTCCTCTGAGGTCATCAAAACTAAGCATGTCTTTAAGACTCACATTACTCATCCATCGTATCATTCTCATATCATGTCTCTCCATGCAACACACGTCCTTAACTTTCCCTTGCCAGATTTCATTTCGATACATCATCACACTGTGTACAGATTCCTGATAGACTCTTTGTTTGGTCGACAGTGGTACCGCTCTGCTGGTTAGTAATGGCAAAAGTGCCCTGTAGTACTCTTACTCCCTGAACACAATAAAGATTTTAATATAGAGTTCAGCGCTGCAAACAAAAACGCACAGGAGTATTCATTCGTGTCTGGCTAACAAACAGGGTGTCTTGTTACTTTAATTTGGCTAATAATCTTTTTAAAACATCCAAACAAAACTTCTTCCAGATATTTGTTATTCATGTGAATATATGAAAATAAATTTCATGAATTCCAATTCACGAGGCGATTTGAAGGCGGAACAGATTGAGATAAAGATTGATGAATTAGAATGTTTATCAAATTGGTTTTTCCCTGTTTCAAAATGTAATTTAATAAATTGTTCGGACATTTTGTAGATAATCCAAGGTGAAATTATGGTAAAGCCTTTTTAGTGTTAAACATTATAACATAAATTTATAGCAGAAATATATCATGTCACTGTTTTGGTAATTTTATTAGAGAATTACAGAGTGGTACTATGATCAAGTGGCATGCAAAGGGGTTGGGAGAAATGAGGTGGTGGTCTAGGGCATCCATTTAAGAGGAGGATGGATATCCAAACGAAGATGGAAATAAGATGGTAATTTTAACATTTCAGCGCAGATGAATAAAGTTTTAGAGTCTAATCACATTGTCAGACTCAGCTGTTAGCCATTTATTACTTTATCTATACACAAACACATACTCCACCAAGCGAGATGATTTCTTGTCCCGGAATCCGGTAAGACCAAGAGAGCAAATGAAAGATATTCTATAACATAGACAACTGGTCAATTGAGGAGAGAAAAATTAAAGTTCTTCACTTCTTTACTAACTCAACGTTTTAGAGATAAAGGAGAACTTTAATGAAACACTCAAATATCTATGTATCTCATATAGAAATCAAGTGTTAGCCCCAGGAATGCCCCCCCCCCTGATTTCTGAGAACTTCCACTGAAGTAAAATAAAAAAATAAGAGAGAGAGATATATATACATATATATATGAAGAGAACTTGAATACCTACTAGACACTGCCCTCGAGTGTCTAAGGTCTCTCTGTACAGGGGTTTGTCAGGACAACCGAGCATGAGGATACTTCCTCCTACAAGAAAACCCTGACCAAATATTCAAAATAACAGAGTGTTCGAAGCCCAAATATGATCCCCCTCTGTATGACTATCCCACACTGGCTTATACGAGGAAAGGTACACCTTCTCCAGGTGATGTTGCCTCTAGTAATAGCACTAAGCTAGATACTCCACCAGACTAGATGAATTCTTGTCCTTGAATCCGGTACGACCAAGAGACCACAAGAAAGATATACTATAACATGGTCAATTGGGGTGAAGAACATTTATATTCTTTACTTCTTTACTAACTCAACATTTGAGAGGTAAAGGAGAACTTTAATGGAATATTCGAATATCTATGCATCTCATAGAGATCAAGTTTTAACCCCAGGAAGGGGACCGTTGATTTTTGAGAACTTCGACTGAAGTAAAATGAAACATGAGCAAATGCTAGGACGAGTAAAATTAATTCCGGAACAGAACAGTTTTAAAATGTTATATCTCCTTACGAAAATCAAAATCAACATATGATGATACTAAATCTTATGTCTAGAATCCATATTCCAATTTTAATTAAAGACCATTACATGATTTTGTTTCTAGAAAATGTCTAAAATTGAAGGCTTAAGCCTAAGGAGTCTTAAGAAATTAGAAATCAGGGAATTTTGCTTAATTGGTGTCTAATGACTATGGATCAATGCAAATCTGATATATTTGAATTTTTAAATGGAAGTTTGTACCCATATCATGGCCCCTAAAACCCCATTAAAATATTCCATATTGCATAAAATTAAATTAAATATAGCTCACATTACTCACCTTTACACCTAACATCTCTATTACAAAATTCATAATGATCGGTTTATTAGTTTAAGGAAGAATCCAGTACATACAAATATATAAAAATATACACATACCTAACTTTATATAAATAGAGATATACAGCATTATCTATCTCGATATAGATAATACTATTACGAGAATAGTTACCTGACATGGTTGTATCTTCGGCTACTTATGGTTAAAATGTGCTAAATGTGTGGCCTTGTACCACGATTTTTGCCAGAAGTATCTTTATCGTGAAACTCCTGCATACTCACAAATGTGCATGCTGTACATGAATCGTGGTGTAACCATGCTCTGGAGTCTTTATTGCAGTATGAGAGCGATGTCTTCCCGGCGCTTTGCATTTCAAACCGATTATTACTTATTACTATATTTTCAGTCCCAAGCTGTGAAATGTCATTTCGAAAATGAAATTCATAAAAACATCTCTCAGTTCTTCTATAACATATCAACGATTGGCCAAACAAATAAGCATTCAGACAATTTTTTTTACAGCTGATGTAAAAAGTAGTTCAAATGTTTTGTGACAGGACGTGTCATTCGAGAAAAATAAATTAATAAATTTGATTTATATTAAAATCAAATTTACTGGGAGGTTTTTTTCTTGTTATATCTTCGTTTATATATTATTCTAAATATTTTCGTTTCTGTTTCAAAATTTTTTAGATGAGGATTGATAATTTTGATCATTCGGATTTTTCGGACTACTGTTCTCATCTTAGATGTTATTCTAACAACATTTCGGCAGATGTAACCTCCGGCTTTCTTCAGGTACGTCTTATTGAAGTCGAGAATCTTTATGCCGAACTCGGGAATCTGTATGGAAATTTGAATAGAAGCTTTAATTAATCCACGGGTTCTAAGTGACAGTTTTCTGGGGGTTGAATGTTCAATCATCAGTACGGGCCATACCAAGAATACAATTAAGAACTACTTAAGACTTCTACCCGGTCATGGCTTAAGGGACGAGAACAAGCTACCCCCATGGATTAAATAAATGGTTCCATTCAAAATTATACATAGATTCTCGAGTTTGACATAGATTCCTGCGCTATAAGAAGGTTGGGGGTTACATCGGCCGAAACGTTGTGAGAATAAAATACAAGATAAGAACAGAAGTCCAAATAATCCAAATAATACACGTTCGTTTCTCGTAATATTTTACAGTAATTTAGACCTTATATTCTTGGCAGCCATACAATCAAGATTGGCACTGGTTATCACGCTACTCTACCAATCATGGGTCGTTTCAGATTTTAAAAATTGGATCATTCTACCGCTCTAGAAAGTACCTGACTCTTACTGCAACCTTATTTATCTATATTAGAGTTAGATACGTCCTAAATGGAATACTGTTGCCATATCTGGGATGTGCCACTCAGAGCACGTCTTTCTTGCCTTGACAGAATACAAAATCTACTTCAGTCTAGTGGGGGATTATCTCTTCTGTTCCCTACAGCTCCTTTCTGATAGACGAGACGGTGCTAGTCTTTCTCTACTCTATCGTTATTTGCATGGAAGGTGTTCGATTGAGCTCTAATCTTTGGTTCATTTTTGTAAGCCAGTCACAGGAAGAACTGCAAAGAACTTTCCTTCTGTCCTCTGTATGCCTAGCATCAAATGGAACTTCCATGAAGATGAGTTTCTTTCCCATCTGTGGAACACATTACTATGGGGCTACTTCCCTGCAGACTACAACATGGTCGTCTTCAAATCTAATGTCAACAAATACTTGTCATAAACCGTCGTCATAAGTAATAACATTTTATCTATACCATTGATCAGTTCCAATCATCTTATAATATTCTTCATCTTTCAACTAACAATCCATCCATCTCATTAACCATTATCCTTGAGTGGCTTTTGGCTTTGATATGCGTTAACTGATTAGTAAATAAAAAGAAACAGAAAAAACAGAAGAAAAAAAAACATTTTGATGGTCCAATCTGCTTATCGTCTTTTAAAAAACAACCTAACTAGATTGCTTCCGGATATTTTATGAACAGATAAATAGCTTTGATGAAGTCAATTCAGCGGCAATTTGTAGACAGGACAGATTAATGAAGATAAATGAATCAAGATATTTAACAAATTGATTTCTCTCTGTTTAAGAATAAACAAATTCTACGATAAGTATAATGACCAAAAAATATGTTTTATGACAAAATATGTTGGAAGTCGAGAGTGAGATTTAGAAGTTTTATAACAGATATATAGATTTTATCACCTACATAGAAATAATTAGTTTTTATTTATTTTATATATATATATATATATATATATATATATATATATATATATATATCATTAAATATTACAGAAAACTTGCGTCTGCATATTTTTTCTTTGATCATTTCTAAATTCCTTAAATTTTGAGATTCGGACTGGAACTGGCCGATGTATTTGCCGTACTTGTTGCATACACTAGCCATCCATTAACAAAATTAATTTCGATAATAGTGAAAACATCCTAAAATGCTTTTAATACTAATACTAATAATCTAGTAATACTACAGCCAATCACATGCTTACCACTAAAACTATCACTAAATATTTAAAAATACATGTTCTTTACTTGATCCCCCCCCTAAAGATGGATCTGCAAGAAACTGGAAGTTCTAGGGTACACAATGAGTACAGCAAATACATCGGCCAGTTCCAGTCCGGAACTCGAAAACTAATAAGGAATTTAGAAACGATCAAAGAAAAGATATGCAGACACAAGTTGCCCATAAAATTTACTGAAATATGTCTTTAAAAAAAAATGTCGCCCATATACACACACACATATATATATATATATATATATATATATATATATATATATATATATATATATATATTTACGGAGGTCGATCCAGATAAGGAATGACAAGAACGAAAAATGATTAAGAGAAAAACCAAGGTAGGTAGGATGAAAACTGTCTGCAGGTGAGTGTTCCACAAGGCAGTTTCATAAGCCAGCATTTTTGGAAAGAAGCTATTGTATATTGCTATGCTAAAGTGGTATTTAAATCCTGACGACACTCCTCTGCTGAATGTCAGATAGAAAAGAAACTTCTCTGGAGACACTTTTGCTAGAATGAGCTTCATTTACCTCTAAGTTATTGTTAAGATCGCCTATTTGGTATACTGAATGCTAATATACTATGTTATAAACTAAATCTATAAGACACATTGACACACAATATGCACACAAAAGAAGGATACTCGTCTAAGGACGGGTAAAATTAATTCCCCAAACAGTACTGTTATGCACCATTTTTATGCCCCCTTTACGAAATCAACATGTAATGAGACTAAACCTTATGTCTAGAATCCTTATTTCAATTGTGATCAAAATCTATTACATAGTTTAAATTCTAGAAAATGCAAACAATTTAAGGCTTCAGGGGTCTTAAGAATACGTTGAAATTCAGGAAATCTTGCTTAATTGGGCTCTGGATCAAAGTTGATATACATCTAAAAGATTTGAATTTTGAAATGGGATGTGTCCATATTATGCCTCCTAAAACTCCCTTTAAAATACTCCAAGGAAATTGAAATTTGGGGAATATTTATTAATTGATGTCTATTACATATTGTTAAGATTTCACATAAATCAGAGGTATTCAAATTTTAACAAAGGGCTTCCATCTCCCATTTGCTCTCTTTGCATGAAACTAAATTAAACAAAATATAACCCACATTACGATTCTTAACGCCTAGCAACAGTGTTCCAAAATTCATAATGATTGGTATAATTAGTTTAGGAGTGAATCCTGTACATACAAATATATGTAAAATTAGTTATAGAAATAAGTACACAAACACATCATTAAAGCTGGATCAAATATGGTCGAACCCATTGACTGAAATATCTTGGTCCAGCTTTACTGATATGTTTGTGTCCTTATTTATACTAGCACGTTAACTTGCTTATCCACTATTCCATTAGCTATTTTTACATTTTGTCTGAAATTTTAATTTCATATTTAATCGCCAAATATATAAACATATACATATACCTAACCTTATATAAATAGATGTAATTTCTCAAACACGTTTGTACACTCATGCTGACACTCCCACACATGTTCAAACATATTCGCAAAGATACGTGCCTACACAGTCATATACTCGTGCACATTTTAATGAACAAAGTATCCTGGAGTTTTGGAAAACTGTTTACCCAGTTTCCAAAAACAGGAAATTATAACAGAAATATACCGCCCGCCCACGGAGGCAAAATTAGGAATTGTCTAAAACCCAACAATACTCCATCTGACTAAGTAGGCGTGTCAGCTTTCAAATCTTCTCTCCATGTTGCCAGTTTAATGCAACCAAGTGCAGTAATTCTGTTTCCTTCCAGCTGTTTATGTGCAACTTGGTGAGATGTATCATATCTACCAGAAAATTCTTTACATTTTTGAAATTTAAAAAATGAAGAATTTGAAATGTTTTATTTATTTCCTTTTCAATGGCATAATAGTTATTGCAGTTATGACTTATTTCTACTTTTTGATTGTGTTGTATTATCATTGCAATAAGACAATAAGAACAGCTTTCAACAAAATATATGCCCTGAAACCAAAGCCGTCTTTAGGGCTGCCAGTAACCACTGCAAAACGGCTATAAAAAGTACGCCCTATCTATTCAATCCAGAGTGGTCGAGCAGAAGCTTGGTTTCCACGAGTTCTGGCGTATTACAAACAGGGTAATGAACAAAAGCGTATCCTCTATTCCAACCATCATCAATGGACCAGAGGTGGTTTTCTCGGCGTCTGACAAAGCCAAACTTTTTGCAAAGAACTTTGCATCAAATTCCACCCTTTGCAATCAGGGCTGTCTACTTCCTGAATCCCCCCCCCCCTGACTGTTAACACCCCCAGTGACATCCACATATCTGTCCAGGATGTTGCCAAACTTATCCAAAATTTTGATGCAAGCAAAGCAACTGGTCCTAACAACATCCCAATCATTTCAATTAAAAACTGCAATTTGAACTAACTCCTATTCTTACAAAGCTGGTCAATCGTTGCTTAAAGGAGAAGTGCTTCCCAACACCTTGGAAAACCTTGTCAGTCTGTCCGATATTTTTAAATACTGGTGACTGGTCCTCTGCATCTCAGTACAGACCAATAAGTTTTCTGTGTGTCATGAGTAAGTTGCGTGAATCTGTGATAAACCAAGAAGTTGTTAATCACCTTATCAAAAACAGCCTACTCAGCAACAAGCAATATGGCTTTTGTCTTGCTAGATCAACAGCTGATGTTCTGACTGTAATATCACACAGGATCAGCGAATCTATTCACTGGGGCTTCGTTTCTAGAACAATAGCTCTTGACATATCAAAGGCTTTTGACAGGGTTTGGCATAAAGGTTTACTTAACAAGCTTGCTAGCTATGGAATATCTGGAAATGTACTCTCAACCCTAACATTTTTTCTCTCTGATAGATTTATAAAAGTAGTCGTTGATGGACAGAAGTCTGACGCACACATTATCAACGCCGGCGTGCCTTGGGGTTCCATTCTGGGTCCAACCCTCTTCCTGATCTTCATAAATGATCAGCCAAGCCACATCCTAAGATAATTTGTGAATATTTATGCTGATGACACAAACATCTATCCAACACCTCGAAGAGCATTTAATGATCAGGTTCTTTCTGGCTTTCTTTCTCTTCCGACCTGGAACAATAGGGGGAAAGGTGGCTAGTTACTTTTAATGTGTCAAAGACCAAGCTTCTCTCCTTTCACCACAAACGCTTTGATCCCCACTTTGTTCCAGTTGAAATGAACGGTTCTCCCCTTGAGGAAGCCCACTGCTTTGATAAGCTCCTGGACTGACCTTTTCTTCAGACTTGAAATGAAAGACTTACATCAAATCTGTTGCTAAGACTGCTGGAAAAATATTTGGATCATTCTACCGCTCCAGAAAGTATCTCATGCTCGACACCATCCTCTACCTGTACAAGAGTCACGTAGGTCCTAAGATGGAGAACTGCTGACACATATGGGCAAGTGCCGCTCAGAGCGTCCTTTCCTCTCTTGACAGAGTCCAAAACCGACTTCGAAATCTAGTGGGAGATGTCCCATTGTCTTCCCTACAGTCACTCTCTCACAGAAAAGATGATGCTAGTCTTTCTTTGCTCTGCCATTATTTTCATGGTAGGTGATCTACTGAGTTCTAATCTATGGTTCCCCCTTGTAAAACATTCACAACTAGAACCCGCCTAGCTACTACGACTGTCAATGATTTCCTTTTCTCCCTCTGCATGCCCAAGACGAAACGAAACTTCCATGGGCAGAGTTTCTTTCCTAGAACTGCCCGTCTGTGGAACACAGTGCCGCAGGCCTGCTTCCCAGCCGACTACAATATGATCGTCTTCAAGTCCAATGTAAACAAGTTCTTGTTGAACCGTCCCGTAACTAATCAATTTCTGCCCTGCTACACCCATCAAGTCAATGATCGCGATGTTGTCTCACCATCCACAAGTCAAATCTTTATCCTCAAGTGGCCTTTGGGCCTTGATAAGCGGTGACGTAAAAAAACAACAAACAAAACAAGAACATATATAACTTGATCTTTACATTACACAACAGAAAATAAAAACAAAAGTTCGAGTTTTAATGAAAAATAGTTTGAGATTGTGTAAAAATAATACCACTATGAACTAAAATTAGTATATAAAGTTTAAAACTTTATTTCTCGAGTTTTCAACTCACTTTTAGTCCTGCTCTGAAGAGATTATAAGACATATGTAAATGTGAATGTTAAATTCAAAAATCAAATGTAAATGTTGAATTCAAAAATCAAATGTAAATGTTGAATTCAAAAATCAAATGTAAATGTTGAATTCAAAAATCAAATGTGAATGTTGAATTCAAAAATCAAATGTGAATGTTAAATTCAAAAATCAAATGTGAATGTTAAATTCAAAAATCAAATGTGAATGTTCAATGGTAAATTAAATGTGAATGTCGAGTGAAAAATAAAATGTGAATGGAAATAAAATGTTAATGTGGAATGGAACCGCTTGCTTTTGGAATTCCATTCATACTCCCTGTTTCCCTGATCGCACAAACAATTAGTATTTTAAATATAATGTGAACATCTTCATGCCAAACTCATATTGCCCCCATCAATCTGACCCCTATCAGAGCAGCCCCTTATGTCTGTGGCAATATGCTTTGTTTAGGGTAACTAAAAGTAAAAAAGAAAATACACAAATGTTGGGTTTAATTTAGCACATTTCGTCAGGGATTATTTGCAGAACCTCCCCCCCCTACACAAAAACACTTTTATTAGTTTCATGTTTACTTGGACAAGAGAAGTTCACTGGTTATTGTAATGAAGAGTTTTGGGTCGCCATTTTCTAGATGAACACAAAATGGCGTGATTTACTTTATGGCATCAGATCAGAAAGTAGATAAGCAAATAGTCAAAAAAGAATTATTCAGATTCTGACCTTGAGAGATCGCTTGATAAAGACTTCATTAAGTAGAAACATAAGTAAAAATGTACCCACTATTGATAAGAAATCGAACATTTCTAATCACACGGAATGAGTGAAATCAAGATATATTCATTCAGTATATGAAGCAATGAAAGTGCGATTTAAAACTTATGCGTGACAAACCAACAAAAATACTATTCAGATCTTACGGGATAGGATCAAAATGTACTATCTGTTCTGTTATCGGTCTGTTTTCAATGTGGTAGAAAATCGAGTACTTGCTGTGAATGTCTTACAAGGAGGAACCAAAGATTGAAGCTCAGTCGAGCACCTTTCATGGAAATAATGGTAGAGTAGAGAGAGACTAGCAACGTCTCTACTGTGAGAAAGGGCTTGTAGAGAAGAAAAGAGATCCCCCCACGAGAGTATTATTCCAACATATACTTTTATTATGGCTAAGAAAATGTGTGAATGAAGAAAAACACTGATATAAAATCTTCGTTTATTTGTGGCTGTTCTACTCATGGGAAACGTTTCAGGAAGGATATCTAAGGTAAAGAAACCCAACACTGCAATTTGGCATGCGCACGCACATCTACAAACCTCAAACCGGAAGTTTGCAGTCATTGATACAAAATTCAAGTTTCACAATAAACTTGCCATCTCTTTCATAGTCGCTTATAAATTACATATTTTAATAGACCAAACAGATTTTTTATTTCTCACAAAACAAAAATATACAAATAAGAGTGATGAGTGCGTGACTTTCAGGTAAACGTTACTATTTTCGACATAAATTATTTTTAAGGAAATGGAGCGTTCGAATACAAAACGCAATAAATTTCTTACAATTGAGAAATTAGACTTTACAAAGACGAACATTTCAAATCGAAAATTCGACTGTAAAAGCTTATTTTAATTAAATGCAAACACATTAGGCAAATATCAAATTAATTTAACAAAATGATTTGGAGTGTGTTAGCGTGATGAAATGCAACACTTTTCGAAGCAGTAATTTAACAATTTCGGAATTAGCCTTCATCACGTTTTACATTTGAACATTTTAAAGTTGGGACATTAGTCGAAAACATTTTATTTTGGTTTACTTAATCATTTGTGATCTATTTGCATTAAAAAAATTAATATTGAATATAAGCATTTTTATTTGCCGTAAATATTGGTTGTGAGTAACATAATCAGTGGAAGCCATCTTGCTTTTTCAGGAAGTAAAGTCCCAGACTGAATCGGAAATGCGCCCCTGTCATATCAAAGAACCCACTTTTAATTTAATGGCTTGAATTAAAGTTGTACCCAGCTCTCATTTCTGATCGAGTTTAGGATCTTACTTCCTGAAAAAGTAAGATAGATGCCACTGATTACTTTACCCCCAACCAATATTTACGACAAATAAACATGCTTATATTTTATATTAATATTAAACTTTTTAACGTAAATAGATCACAAATGAGTAGGTAACCAGAATTAATTGTTTTTGACTAATTTCCCACCTGAATTTCCTTTAAAATAATTTATGTCGCCAATAGTAACGTTTAATGACTTTTATAATAGATACAATCTTGGATTGTGGAATTGCCAATTAAAAACCCTGTCAGATCTATTGTCTAATATTATTGAGAAGGTATGAACCCAGTATTTTTCCAAGCTAAATAGCAACTTGTTTTTAACTAATCGCATACAATGAGTTGTTTACAATAGGGGGTTGGTTACGTCATTAAAGAATCTAAAAATGGTTCATATATCATAAAACAGCCAAACCAAACCGATACAAATAAATCATTAACCGATCGTATTCTTTTCTTCTACTCATTATCTATATAAGAATACACTAAACAATTTCATGTTCGTACGTACGTTATCACCTTTCACACACATTTAAAAATAATGAGATCGTATGATTAGCAAAAATTCTGATTGGTGATTAATCTGACGTCGATTAAAACAGTATTAACAGTATTGACCCTGACAGGCTTTATTATTTCAAAAGGAATATTATTATTAGAAACAGTAAATTATACAAATTGATGTAGAAAGCACCGTGGAATTTCCACAGGATTCCACTAGTTATTATTATTAGGTAAAATTTATGCAATATTTGTGGTTTCCATGGATGCAAGTGAAAACATAGCCCTATATCAAGATCAACCACAACTTTTCTCAAATAAAATTTAATGATGGTATTAGTTTTATATTTAAAGGTTTTACAATAATATCGTGGGGTCTTTGTTCACACCAGACCTCCATAAAAAGCAAATACAATATTTTACTATACTGTAGCTGAATTATAGGTTGAAAATTTAAATTATAGAAATAAAAAATTAAAAGAAAATTTCAATATGGGTTTCAGGTTTATGAATCATAATACAGAGGAGTCCTCATTCATTCCCGGGCAACGTTGAGTATTCCTGCTTATAGCTGATAAAAGTGTGTTTATTTTAGTAAATTGTCTCCTAATACGAACTTCTTTCACTGAACTTTCAATAGAGGAATATGGTTAAAATTTAAGTGCAGTTATTACGATTTGCGTTAAATAACTTGCAAAGAAAAAACAAACAACAAGGGAAATAATAATTTAGCTTCTTCTGTGCATTCATTAAAAGATAAAAACTAAAATACGCTCATAACAAAAACAGCAAAGTATGCGTTCAAAACAGTTTGCGTTGAAAAAAAATAAAAAAAGCAAATAAAAAAACTTCCAGGGACCAAAAAGATAAGTAAAAACAAACGTTTGTAAAAAAAAAAAGAAGTTTATAACCAAATATAATGGGGGATTTGGGGGAGAGATTAACACCAGTTCAAAATTTCCGATTTCAAATGCAGCGGCCATGACGTGGTGAGTATTTTCTAACCAGAATGCACAAATTCCTTCTATCTACATAACGAAATATCGTCTTATAACTAATATTCATCAGAGAAGTGTTGTCAGAATGAAATAGACCCGTGGCACAATGGATAAAAGTGCTAAGTAATAATCAGTTCTAAGTGACAATCTTCTGAGGCTGAAGATTCAATCCTCATTACGTTCAATACTAAAAATATAATTAATAATCACTTTAGACTTCTACCCGGTCATGGCTGACGGAACAATAAAAATTTATCCCTGTGTATTAAATGAAGGGTTCCATTTAAAATTCTGTACAGATTCCCCGAGTTCAACATAAAGATCCTCAAGTTTGACCAGGTGCACCTGAATAAAGTCGGAGGTTACATCGACCGAAACGTTGTGAGAATAACATCCAAGATGAGAACAGTCGTCCGAATAATCCAAATCAGAGGAATATTATTGAAATAAAAAAAACTGAGATGAGCAGTAAAATCAGGATTCGTCAAAGGAGTGTGATTAGGATGTAAGTGCAATTGAAACATGCCAATAACATTAAACATCCACTGAAATCCTTATTATCTTCATACAAATTGGCTGAATAAAGAAATTATTTCTGGTTTTAACATCAAAACTGCCAACAACAAATATAAAAAGTGAACATTGCAGCTAGCAGGTAAAAAATAGTCTGTATTGCTGCCTGGAAATGAAACCCAATTGGCCGTTTATTTCTGTAATTACAGCAACCATTTGGTCTATCCAGATCTTAAAAGAGAAACCAGTCACAACAGAAAAAAGGGCTGTGAACCAGTATGCATCAGAAAGGGAACAAATTATGTCTTGTTTTAACAGCCAGAATTTAATCGTTTTGTGATTAATTTCAAGCCATAATTAAATCTAAAATAAGCCAATTTGTATTTGTTTGATATCCGATTGATTTTATTTGATCTTTTATCATTCAATGCTAAAAATATTTCGGCTGATTTTTGTATTATTTTAGGGTTCACATTTAAATAGTCAGGATTTGATCATCCTGGGGGCGTTTCTCCATTTAAGAGGCTATTTTCATCTTGTTTTGATATATTGCATGTTTACTTACGTGCATGTTGTCACATCTGGGGAAGTGCCACTCTCAGAACTCTCTTTCTTGACATAACAATGTATGCAATCGACTTTGTAATCAAGTGGGTGAAGATCTCTTCTATTCTCTACAGCCTCTTTCTCGCTTGCTAGTCTTTCTCTGCTCTATCGTTATTTACATGGAAGGTGTCCGACTGAGCTTCAATCTCTGGTTCCTATTTGTAAATCATTCACAGCAAGAAATCATCTTATTACCACAACTGCAAATAATTTTCCTTTCTTCCTCTGTGTGACTAATATCAAACGGAATTTTCATGAACAGAGTTTTTTTTTCCAAGAACCTCCTATCTGTGGAAGACGTTTCTATAGGAGTGCTTAATTATCTTGAAATCCAATATCAAGAAATACTTGTCATAAATCGTCCTCATAATTAATCAAATTTGTCCATTCCATTCCTCATTTTCAATCCTCTTATAATATTCTTCATCATTCAACCAATAATCTTTTCTTTGAGATTGTTTTAGCCTTGATAAGTGTTTATTCATTAACAGAAAACAATGTGACACAAGGTCACAGGGTCAATTTTACACGAGTCCTAACACTTTGACATACAGAAGTTGACACCAGTAATACTCCTGTACTTGGGAAGTAGAATTATGTTGTTTTAATAACAAAAAATAAATTTTTAAAAATGAATCACCTTTGGACAGGTCAAGATAGTTGATGCTTAATAAAATAAGAGCTGACACCAAAACTTACATTCTTTATCTTTTACCATCATTTGAAAACAATAAAAAAAAATCTCCATCTAAAATGATTCAAAAAAGAAAACACCCATTTTTTTTTCAATATTTGGTGGAAAAATTGTAATATCTATTACTGATCAAAATTTGGTATCTGTCTGTCTGAAGCCTAAACTATACTATTACTATCTTTCAATGCTCAATTCACTTACTATACTATTTCAAACAAATGTACTATCTTTCAATTCTCACTTTAAAGTAGTGTAGTATCTGTTTTGTTCTGTTATCATGATACCATCCTCCCAGGCATTACCTATTCCTTTGTGTTCGTCATGATACCATCCTCCTGGACATTATCTCCACAGGTTTTGAGGTAGGAGTAGTGCTGTATATGTTCTGTTGTCATGATACGATCCACCCAGGAATTACCGTTTCTTTTTTTTCCTCCCAGTTATTACCTTCTCCTTTGGAGGGACAGTTTAGTATACTATTACTTTGATTAATGTACTATTGTACTTCTATTACTAATGGAGGTTTGGTATCTGTTTGTCTGAAGCCCAAAGTATACTATTACTTTTATTAATGTACCATTGTATTTCTATTACTAATGGAGGTTTGGTATCTGTTTGAAGCTCAAAGTATACTATTACTTTTATTAATGTACTATTGTACTTCTATTACTAATGGAGGTTTGGTATCTGTTTGTCTGAAGCTCAAAGTATACTATTACTTTTATTAATGTACTATTGTACTTCTATTACTAATGGAGGTTTGGTATCTGTTTGTCTGAAGCTCAAAGTATACTATTACTTTTATTAATGTACTATTGTACTTCTGTTACTAATGGAGGTTTGGTATCTGTTTGTCTGAAGACCAAAGTATACTATTACTTTTATTAATGTACTATTGTACTTCTATTACTAATGGAGGTTTGGTATCTGTTTGTCTGAAGCTCAAAGTATACTATTACTTTTATTAATGTACTATTGTACTTCTATTACTAATGGAGGTTTAGTATCTGTTTGTCTGAAGCTCAAATTATACTATCACTTTTATTAATGTACTATTGTTCTTCTATTACTAATGGAGGTTTGGTATCTGTTTGTCTGAAGCCCAAAGTATACTATTACTTTTATTAATGTACTATTGTACTTCTGTTACTAATGGAGGTTTGGTATCTGTTTGTCTGAAGACCAAAGTATACTATTACTTTTATTAATGTACTATTGTACTTCTGTTACTAATGGAGGTTTGGTATCTGTTTGTCTGAAGCTCAAAGTATACTATTACTTTTATTAATGTACTATTGTACTTCTATTACTAATAGAGGTTTGGTATCTGTTTGTCTGAAGCTCAAAGTATACTATTACTTTTATTAATGTACTATTGTACTTCTATTACTAATGGAGGTTTAGTATCTGTTTGTCTGAAGCTCAAATTATACTATCACTTTTATTAATGTACTATTGTTCTTCTATTACTAATGGAGGTTTGGTATCTGTTTGTCTGAAGCCCAAAGTATACTATTACTTTTATTAATGTACTATTGTACTTCTGTTACTAATGGAGGTTTGGTATCTGTTTGTCTGAAGACCAAAGTATACTATTACTTTTATTAATGTACTATTGTACTTCTGTTACTAATGGAGGTTTGGTATCTGTTTGTCTGAAGCTCAAAGTATACTATTACTTTTATTAATGTACTATTGTACTTCTATTACTAATAGAGGTTTGGTATCTGTTTGTCTGAAGCTCAAAGTATACTATTACTTTTATTAATGTACTATTGTACTTCTATTACTAATGGAGGTTTGGTATCTGTTTGTCTGAAGCTCAAAGTATACTATTACTTTTATTAATGTACTATTGTACTTCTATTACTAATGGAGGTTTGGTATCTGTTTGTCTGAAGCTCAAAGTATACTATTACTTTTATTAATGTACTATTGTACTTCTGTTACTAATGGAGGTTTGGTATCTGTTTGTCTGAAGACCAAAGTATACTATTACTTTTATTAATGTACTATTGTACTTCTATTACTAATGGAGGTTTGGTATCTGTTTGTCTGAAGCTCAAATTATATTATTACTTTTATTAATGTACTATTGTACTTCTATTACTAATGGAGGTTTGGTATCTGTTTGTCTGAAGCCCAAAGTATACTATTACTTCTATTAATGTACTATTGTATTTCTTTTGCAAGTTTTGATAGTAAATTGTACAATTCTATTGAACGGAAAGTATTAAATTTCATAAGGATTTTATAGAAATTTTATAGATAGTTGCCTTTTTCTGTTTTGGAAATACTTGAAATTTCGGTGCATCAAATAAATCATAAACAACCTTCATAATCTCATTATCATTTCTCTCAGGTCCACCCTGACCCGGAGAAGTGGTAGTATCTGTCAAGGTTTCATCTATGGGTTAAAGTGAATCTATCATTTACAGAATATGTATGTATAAAATATATATCCAACAAAATCCGCCATTTTGGATTTCAAAATGGCCATCTTAACCCTTAAATGCTTTATTTTTTATATTATTTGAACATTTTTTTATCGAAAATACTGATTACTTACTTGTGCTGATGCAACACCATACTAATACCTACTCACACTTACCAACAGGCTTGTTGCAGATGTGAAACAAGTTGCAGTTCGATACATTTTTGTTGAATATTATATTAAATAGGCATTCTGTTGTAATGTGTCATATTTGAAACAAAAAGCATTTAAGGATTAAAATACATGATTTGTCATACTCCAGCCACTAGTTAACCTAAATGCTGTTCATGGCCAAACCACCAGAGATTCTGAGTGCATAAGAAATAAAAATCTTTTTAATATGCTTTCTCTTAAAATATACTGTAAAGTACCCAATAGTGCCTCAGGTGATTGTGTTGTGTTCAAAGAATTTAAATGAAAATGATGAATCAATCCTACCGACTTGTGAAATATGTCTGTGTGTGCCTGTTTGTGTGTCCGTTAGTTATTTTTTAGTCATTAGACCTAGAGTCATGACAACTTACGACCCCAGTCGAAATCGACTAGATTTCAGCAGAGATACAACTAAATTGTGTGAAATAAATTTATATTATATTTTCTCCCAGATAAATAGCCAGGCACAGCTAGAGTAGGTGTTCGTATCAGTCAGGGATATATCCTTGATAATCAATCCAACATTGGCTTTGTATCTGTCGTCCTGAAGTATGCTTCTGTTCACTTCTAGGAGGTCCACCCTCACAGGCTTTACTTTCTCTCTGAGAAGGGGTTATTTTATTGATAATCACCTGAGGCGCCCCTATCAAGGAATACTGACGGGGCTGCTCAGGCATTTTTTGTAGGAATGAGTGTGCTGGCTTTTCAAAACCACGCCTGACCTCGTGTCTAACCTCCTGGAGAGGAGGTAAATAAAATAAATAGCCAGCATTTGATCATCACGAAGATCCCTTTCTCTTTTTTTTAGAAACTATTTTCATATTTTCTTTATATAGTGTATATTGAGCAATCGTAGCTGCTTGGTGGTTAGAAGCACAAGTATATTCAGAATGTTAGTGGACAGTTGTTAACATCTTGATCTAATGACCGCTTTGTAAAAGGACTGCGGATGATTGTTTCAGTTTCGATCCATGATGTCTTTATAAGCTTTAGCTACTCAGAGCAATGATTACTAGGGGCAGTTGTAAGAGCAAAGAACAAATCATTTTGAACATGTCATGATTCTTCACTTTGGTTCTTCCTTGTAAGACACTCACAGC
The DNA here is from genome assembly GCA_963556195.1 of Sepiola atlantica. Taxonomy (NCBI): domain Eukaryota; kingdom Metazoa; phylum Mollusca; class Cephalopoda; order Sepiida; family Sepiolidae; genus Sepiola; species Sepiola atlantica. The sequence continues at coordinate 31,065,364 of OY744533.1, read as the reverse complement.
AGGAACTCGTTTTTCTACCACATCGAAGAAAGACTTTTCTTTCGCCCCCCCCCCATGTGCCTACCATCAGGCGGAATTTTCATAAACAGAGCTTTTTTGCAAGGACTTTTCGCCTGTGAAACACATTGCTGCGGGACTGTTCCCTGCTGATTACAACTTTGTCGTCTTCAAGTCAAATGTTAACAGGTAAAAATTGCCCCAATAATAATAAGTTCATACCCTTGGTCAATGTCAGTGTTCTCATAATTTTCCTCATCTTTCAGCATAGAATTATTTCAGTCTCATTAACCTGTATCCTCGAGTGGCTCTTAGCCTTGATAAATGCTGACTAAATATTAAGAAAAAAAAAACTTTCATGCTTGCATTGCAGCATCTAACTAATTCTAAATCGACTTACTTATATATTTACAGTATTGGAAAAATTCATAAACCTAACTCTTCTTTCCATCATATAATTTCTCAAGTTACTACATCATATATATCAATTAAGAAAAAACACTTAATGAACTAATCACTTCCTATTTACCAAGTAAATAGAGCGTGAAATCCAACCAAGAACTCATACAAATATTCCAAACCAAAATACGAACAAGAAAATCACCGCTTAACGTTGAAAGCTTATTTACAAACATACCAGCATACAAAACGCTTGATATTACTAATGACAGATACAATAACCCATCTAAAAAATTAATCCTACAATACGCCAAAAGGTATTATTAACCTGCCCAACTTAAGTCCCCTTCTATCTATGACCATAAGGGAAACATCTATACCCAAATTGATGGCATTTCTATGGGATCGGTTCTCGGACCAGATCGATCTTTGGTAACTTTTACATGTGATGATTTCCCTATTCAGTCATTCATAGAACCCCGTCCCTCGTCAAAATATTAAAATTCACACCATTTCTAATGGTTAGAATTTTTTTTATGAAGTCATTTTTACACGTTATTTTTGGATTTGAAATTAGTCAGACCTGTGACTCACCAATTGTTCAAACAAAAATCTTTCCCCGCAAATCTATATTTAAATTAATAAGAAAAACACAGCTTGACAAAATCCGCTTTTGTGCTTCGAAACAGAAACAAATATTTATCGATTTATTTTATTATTTTTCCCTCCGAAAAAAATTGAGTAAATCAATTTTGTTGCTTTCATGTCACACACAGGCAGGATATTTCCTGTGTGCTCTTTCACACCAAAAAGTAGCATAATTGAATTTTATTTAATAAGGGAGGTAACTCTGACGCATTCACACTCGCATATTAACAGACAGTTGACACCCAGAGAATTTGCAGATGTCACAAGTGAGGAAAAAATCGGACATATTGTCAACAATCAGTCTTCAAATCGTGTTATTTCTGTCGTAACTGCCTTTGATGAATCGCAACATGACCTCTAATCCTACGAACATGACGGGCATAACAGAATTGCTTTCGATTTTTTTTTCTTCTTCCTCATACATCACATTTTTTATTTTAACAATTTACTGTTAGTGTTTCAAAATTAGCGCTAATGTAAAAGAAACAGGCAAACAACTGGCTATGAATTTTCAAAAGCGAAACAACAACTAACTAGCGGGACCTGTGGAAATTCCACAGCTACATCCTTCATCTCTTGTATATTGTTGCCACCCTTAAAAAAATGTGCATTACTGTACCACCTTTGTTCAAACTGAATCATACTTATCTAAGTCCTCTGGTTAATGTAGTTGCAAAATATATCTGGTTATTGGGGGTCTATCTCCAAAACCCTTGTGGAATTTGTGATATATTTACATTCTATGGACGTCCAGACCCCACAATATTATCGTACCATCTTTGGCAAGACAGATGGTCATTAAAGAATCACTACCAGTCTCGCTTAGATCAAAGCCAATGAATCAGAAAATTAAGTTTTCTTCTCTTGAAATTTTTTTAGATTATCTTCATCATCAAACCCAGCAGAAATAAGTCAACAAATAGTGCCCCCCCCCCTCCCCCTAATATATGAAAATACTGTTTATTTTATCTCATAGCCCAATCTATTCTCAACAAGGTTTCCCCCATTTTTTGTGCTGTCTGTTTACATACCATAGTTTATGCTGCATGATGGTATAAATCCAATCATATCCCCAAAATTAAGCAACGTTGAATCTGGCAAGTACTTGGATGTGTCACCATTTGAGAATTCTATGCGATGTAAGCAAATATTTCAACCAGGTGCATAAATGTGTATGAACCTTGCTGAGAGTATAAAAGGTGACAAACTAGCGTCCTGCAATGGGAGTGGTTCAGACTATCAGTTCTATATAACACTAGAACTTTTGATCCCAAATGATCCGCAAGTGTGCAAAATGTAGAAAATAAGGAATCAATAGAACTGTGCGTAATTGTTAAATGAAACAAATCATCCAATCAGAAAATAGAAAACACGAATCGCGAATTAATGAGTTCGCTTTTTTAGGAATATGCAAATTAGTTATCCATTTTGAAGTCGCTCGCATAGTTATGACTGAGTATATTAAGAAGTTGTTTTTACTTTTTAAATAGAAAAGTAGGTTTTTAATATCAATGTCAGTGCGACAAATAACTCAACTCTATATGTATAGAAAGAGGAAATATGAACGGTAAAACACATGTCCATGGATATATTATATATATATATATATATCTCCACGGACATGTGTTTCACCGTTCATCATATATATTTTCTCTTAACAGTAATTTATGAACGGATGAAGGTGCATCCATTCCCTTTAAAAAAGGCAACAGTTTTCTTTGCCATTTCGTAAAGAGACTTTGCGTGGATCGATTGTATGTTGAGACAAAGAATAAACACTGCACAAAATTGAAACTGTCCAGTTTTTCACAGCAGTTTAAAATTCGTTCAATGCATTTTTGATGAAGAGTGGAGGACTGTTCGAAATATTAAAATTTAAATTATAATAACACCTATAATTTATGTTTTCCCTTAAGCTATTTTGTATTTGTGAAATGTGAAGAAATTCATCATTTTAGCTGAAAAAAACATCCACTTTATATATATAAAGTAACAGGAAGACCTGACACTGATCGAGATGTAATGAGGAACTATATTCTTATTCACTATGTTCTTATGAACTAGATTACTTACTTTTTTTTTCATTGCCCCCCCCCCCTCTGCTTCGCATCCTAATCTAGTCGAAAAAAAATGAAAAGTTAAAGCACTCTCTGACTTAGTGTCTTATACATATGGTTAAAATTTTATTAAAATCGAATATACGTATTTGAAGTTTTAAAGGGGGTTTTGATCCCATTTCCCCCTTAAAGGGCGTGTATAGATTCAAGACCACTTCCATTGTCTCCCCTGGAAAATTTTACATATAATTACACTATTAGTTTTAATGTAGATTATCTAACCTTTCTTTCTATAGGTAACACACAGGCAGACATATATATATATACATTATATATATATATATATATATATATATATATATATATATATATATATATATATATATATATGCATCCATTCTGAAAGTTGTCCAACTAATTGCCGTATATAAAAAATTATCTCAGTAAATCTGGGAGAATTGACTGATTAGAAAGATGTAATTAAACTAACCCGGATTAATTAGATTTTTGAGTAAGTAAGCAATTAGTAGCAACATTTTTAATTATGAAATTATCTTCATTACTCGACCATATCAAATTATGATCTTGATAATCTAAATTGATCCGAGATTGAAAACCTATTGACTTAAAGAACCGGGCAATGTTTTCTTAGCTGTTACTGTATCACTGAGTGGCAATTGCTATGCTCTGAGCAAAAGATAGTTCGAATACAAAGCAAACGATACATCTTAAATCAGAGGAAACATTTGTTCATGAAATTGAACCAATTGAATCTGTTTACTGACTGAATGGGAGGTGACGGTGGTTAAGTGGATATCGACACGGACTGAAGACCTGGGTGCTCCAAGTTCGAATTCAGTCGGTTCCACAGTACCACTTTCACTTAGGGATGTTGGCAACCTTCTCGTGGTCCTTCCCATAATTACCCGATGTATTTCCAGAAAGATTTCTAACTAGAAAAACATCGGGGAAACTAATGTCAACACCAGAATCATCTGATTCACACGAAAGAAGAAGAAGACTGACTGAATGACGTTGAAAATGTGTAAAAAAAAATCTCTGCACACTTATCAACCTTTTGTTAACATCATGCTGTTAACTATATTATAAAGAAGATAACCTCTATTTGCGGTTGTTAGACCGCAATCTATTTTGACAATGTTAGTTTTGTAGGGGGTGTCGCCATCCTCTCACATACAGCACCTGGTATCCTCATATGGTTACCCATCTGGTACTGACCAGGCTCAACATCGCTTAACTTTGGTATGTCAATCTTATGCCGTGTATGAAAAGTGTGTGGGTAAAAGAAATCGGTTGATACTAAGAACTGTGTGTATGTAAAAATGGACAAATCAAATAAAAGAGAGAGGAGTAAAAAGGCAAAGAACAGCATATATAATATTTAATTTTCCGATTACTGTAAAAAACGTGCAATGTGTGCATATATTTTCGCAAAAGTAAAATTACACTTGTATGTGTACATTACACAAAAAGATTTTATTAACTATTTTTACTCTAATCTTTTCTTCGTAATTGATTGAAAATATTGATTAGACAAACTCACTGTGTTAGATTTTAAACTATATTTTTCACTTGTGCCATTTTCATGCCTGACATTTTTACCGTGGCATTTCTTCCGGTGCCATTTTTACCAAATGCGTTATGATATATAGATTTTAGTTTTACTGGTAGTTTAAAAACAATAAAAATTTATCATTTTATCATTAGTACTAGCAATGGAACATTAAGTTTTTAAAAAAAATCAGAAACCAAAACAATTAACAAGAATCGTTTTTGGAATCGGAAATTAGGCTTAAATTTTTCAGATTCCGATGCCCAAAAGTTATGATTTCATCGTCCCAACACTAATATATATATATATATATATATATATATATTAAGGGAGGCGCGAGAGTGCTCTATCCCTTAATAGACTTCAAAAACGGCCTATGCTAGAAATCTCATTTCTTTGATCAATCATAACTCAAAAACCAATAAACCAAATTATTTAAAACTTTGCACACAATTTTCATTTGATAGGTTCTATAAGTGTGTAGAATTTCAGCATCATTAGTCAAGGCAACTCAGAGATCCAGAAAGGTCAGGCATGCTTTTGTGTTATCTGTGTGTACGTACGTACGTATGTGCCACCCTGTATCTCATCAACTATTTGATGGATTCAGCTGATTTTTGGCAGAGATAGAGTTTCTAGGGTCTAGTTGATGGCATTTTAATTTCAGTTTACCATATACCTTAGTTTTCCAGAAAATGTTTTTACACTTTTATTGTCATTAAGGGTATGCAAGCACAACAGGGCTATGTATTTTACTGGTAGGAATTTTTCTTCAGCACACCTCACACACACACTCCACTCATGCATAGAGATTTAAACTGTAGTGATGTGATAATGAAATGGTTTGGCTGATATCTAGTCATACCCTTAATTAATGACAATAAAAGTGTAAAAATTTGGGAATTTCCTTGCTTTTGTACATTTAGTGTACATAAATTTTCATCTTAACCCTATTAAGGGCATATGATTTCAGTATACTGGCATTTATCATGGAATATATATATATATATATATATATATATATATATATAAGTAAAATATTTTTGAAAATCAACACATCGTGCAATTTAAATGAAAAAATCATTTATTTAATTTTTTTTTGCAAGCTTTCATTGTAGAACAACTTTGTCAGGGGAGACTGTCTTTTAGATTTTTTTTTTCTTCTTTCTCATTTTGATGGAATTTCCCCTGAGGAGTCGAATCACGATAGAAGTAGAAGAACGCGTCAAGTTCTAAAAGACGTTAGGATAAGTAGAAGTCCAGTCAAGTTTATGTGCAGATTAGCGCTTTTTGGATAAGGAAATTATAATGCATGTTCACGTATAACTTCTGTTGTAAGGTATTATAGTAGGAAATAAGAAAATCAAATTAATTACAGATAACTGTAACTTATTGTTTTGTTCATTAAACTATTCCTGTATTTTTTTGCTTTTTTAGAAGCATAGTTAATATATTACGAATATATAGCTTTAAAAAATTTATTTTCCAGTTGGGGAGTGAGAAAAAATACATAATTATTTTTTTTAAACTAAGTGACTCTTCTTTTTAATAATCCCCCCAAAAAGTAGACAAAAAAGGTGTTCGGCAATAGTTTAAAGTAAATTATTTTTGATTAAAACCATAATTTCTAATATTTTTTGCCTTAAAACAATAATAGTTTTTTGCCAATAAAAACAATATATAAATACATTCATCATAGTAACTTACTCTCTCGTATCCAAATACGAAGTAGCGTATTTTTTCCCCACAACATTTCAAATATTTCTCTTCATATTAGCTATAAAACGGTAGAAGCTAAGTAAAGATGGAAATTGACATGTTCAGGTACTCTACCAATACCGTTCAAGAAGCAGGTATTAACAATACTGCAAACAAAATGCATTGTGTGCCGCTCAACTAGAAGAGAAGTCCACTTATTTGTATGTCACAAATGCTATTCAATAGTTGAATCTCCATAATTAACATCTCCCTTTCTTTCTCTGCTGTAATTTGCAACAAAGAATAATGTATCTCATCGAGGTTTGTGAAAAAAGAGGGTTATACACAGTGTTTGTAATTTTGCCACCAATTCAAGTGCTCCAGTGATTGTTTGATTTGAAGTATTTGAACCAATCGAATGAGGTGACTTGTCAACCGTCAATGAAACAAGGGAGACAATCCTCTTGCCTAAATGTTACATATGATAAATAGTAGAGGGTATATGTGCTAGTATTTATTTAGTAATTTTGATTGTGGGGCAACGTTGGCACATACACAGGTAACCGGGGTCATAAAATCAGCAAGTATGCACTCAAAATGTCACCGCAACCTGCAAAGTGAGAAGCAGACGTGACGTCACATGGCTCAGAGAGAAAGATTGAGAGAGGTGGGGCAGTTTGTTGGAAGTCTCAGAGCAAACAGCACATGTACAGAATGATTGATGATAAATTGAAGCGCTAAGGCTTGCAGACGTCTTTAGCCCGTAACGTCCTCTTCCACTAGCAGAAAAGAAGACAATGTCAACATCTCAGTAAAAGGTTCTTTCTTTAAATTCGAGAATTTTCTTCTTTTCTTTGGTTGCTGTGAGACTTTGATTATAGGCGACAACGCCCCCCCCCCCCTCTCATGGAGATGATTGTGGATGACATGCCTCAGTCATAGGAGGAGTGGAAACAGGTGGTAGGATTTAATTGTGCTGTTATGATAATGAGTTGCATTGATAACAAACATGTATTTTGTTTGATTGTGACTTATGAGAAATTAGAACTCCCCACAGAGGTGGAGGTATATGTAACACATATTTTCGTATAAAGCTTGCAAGTAACCTTGAACGGTGTCTCTTTCTCTTTTCCTATCAATGCTGGTGTTCCTCAGGGCTCTATTCTAGGCCCAACACTGTTTCTTCTCTATATAAATGATCTCCCAGAGAATATTGTTCAGAAAATTAACATCTACGCTGACGATACCACTCTCTATTCTGGTGTTGCTTTTTGCCCATCTCCCTCGGATCAGTCGAAATATGAAGCTGATCTAGAAGTTGACCTGGGTTCAGTTGTTGATTAGGGTATGAAATGGCTTGTCTCATTTAATCCAGTTAAGACTCAACTTTTGTCTTTCAACCGTAGGCGTGTCCATTTCCTTCCTGAGATTCTCATGGATGGCTCTGCTGTTGAGGAGAATTTGACTATGAAACTTCTTGGTCTTTCTCTCTCATCAAATCTTTCTTAGATCTATTGCTGTTTCTGTTTCTCGTAAAGTCGATTCTCTATATCGCTCCAAACACTTTCTCACACCTGAGGCTATTCTCTATCTCTACAAATCCACAATCAGACCATGTATGGAGTACTGTTGTCATATTTGGGCTGGTCAATCTCTGTCCCATTTGAGGGTTCTTGATAAAGTGAAGAAACGTATCTGTAATTTGATTGGCCCTACCCTTTCTTCTTCTCTACACCCTCTCTCTCACAGACATTATGTTGCTAGTCTCAGTCTTTTCTATAAATACTATTATCGCATGTGTTCTTCAGAATTATGTGATTTATTCCCGGCTTCTTTTGTTCCAGCTCGTTTGACTAGTGGTCTCCATCAATTCGCTGTTTTGATACCTTATTGTAATACAGCATCCTATTCCAGTAGCTTCTTTCCAAGAACCGCAGGCTTGTGAAACTTTCTTCCTGGTAACCGTTTTCCTCCTACCTATAATCTTGGTCTTTTCAAGACTAAAATCAGTAGGCATCTCCTGTCTTTGCGATAATCATATTTGTTCTTGTTAGAAAAAAAAAATAGTAAAACTGGAAGAAGCATATTAAGACGAATCCAAAAGAGCTGAGACTGCACAGATAAATATATCAGAAAATTACTTTAATCTGCACGCTCCCCCCCCCAAAAAAAAATGGAATGGTATCAACACCGGTTAGTACCATGGAAATTGGGCATGAATGGTGTGAAAGGATTGAAAGATTGACGAGAGATAGACTCGTTCAGACCTTGACTGGAAGGGTACAGAGAATACAAGAATTTGAGGAGGCTTATTGTCACTCACATTCCAGAGAAAAACGCCGGCTGTTAAATCACAGGTAAACGGCTGGTGCAAAAAAAACACAAAGTGAATTACTATATTAAGGGAATCGAATGAAGAGTACTGGAAATCTAGGGAGACTTGCTGTCACTAAAAGTCCATGGAAAACAACTTGTTTCTACTAGCAAGAGATTATTGGTCACGACTGAGGTAAGAGTAATTATGATAATAGTAATGGTAAGAAAATGAAGAAAAAGAAAAACAACAATAACAAAAAAAGGAAAATAAATAAAAATCACAGACATTAAATCCAATGAGATGTGAATAATCCCATCAAAACAATTCTAATGGACTGGTGAATCCAATTACATTTATATATATATATATATATATATATATATATATATGGTAGTCTCTGTAGATAGTAGATATAATCTTAATAAGTGAGTGAGACCCCTGAGAGAAATAGATGACCAGAAAATCAAGTGACACGGTTGGCTTCCCATGATTGCTTATAAACCATCATCCCTCTCAATACCCGGAACCAAATAACAACAGGCCGGAACATTTAATCGTCTATCTGGCCAAACATTCACACAGCCAAATAATAATAATAATAATAATACTCTTCTGACCAATATCAGATTATCAAAAACAGTTCCCTTTCAAGCATCCATTGAATATTTGAAAGCTAAAATGTATATTTCTGTTATCTACCAGAGTCAGATGAATGAATTGATAATTAATATACATATATATTTATCTACCATAGACAGATGGATGAATTAAATAATTTATATGGACTGTATTGCTGTATCACATCTCCTCAGTGTGGCTTGACGAACAAGTACTTCAAGATCAGACTGGACTTCTTACCCACTACCTTCAGCAGCACAAGCTACAAAGTAAGGGAAATCCTCATGTTTATATATACATCATTAGTTACCTAGAGTGCTCTATTTTTTATGAAGTGCTATGCATTATCGCTGAAATAAAGTACCATTTTTGTTTATGCACATACCAGCGTTTCCTGTGAATTAACGAAAATCCCTGTGGACTTCTGTCCCAGACCCGAACCCTATAATACTATTATTATAATTATTATTATTATTTTCGTTTCTATAATTTTCAGTTTCAAATGAAGTAAAACATCGTTTTTTGATGTTTATGATGTCATCATCATCATGGCCGTCACTCGAATCGAGTATACGGCTCACCAGGGGCTTCATTTGTGGGTTATCATATGAGAAAACAGTCAAATTCGAGATGCACACAGATCGGCATGCATTATCGTTTGGCAATTGATTTTCGTGACGCACTATTCTTCCTGCTTTCAGTTCTTCAACAGTTCCACACCACTCCTTATTCCATTCCTCCACTCCACTCTCCCAAGTGCACTCGCTTCCCATGTTGTGTGATCAATTCCACACCTCTTTATATCCTCCTTCAAACAATCATTCTTCTGTCCCCCAACATTCCTAGCTCCCACATTCAGTTTGCAATAAAATATTTTCTTAGGATAGGACTGGTCGCTCATTCTTACAATGTGACCAGCCCATCTCAAACGATTTTTAACAATTAAAGCCTCTATACTATACTATACTTATGATGTGTGGGACATGCGAAGGCTCTGAGAAATCACTGGAAAAAAATCTAATACAAATTGAATACCACAATTTGATGTCTCGTAAATTTTAACTTGGATAAAGTTGCTTTCTATCTTTGTACAGGGTTTGTTTTCAATTGCATCCCTGAACAGAGAGACAAAGACTATCTATATTATAGATTTTAAATCAATACTGAAACTACTGCACTAAGACTTTGGAAATTAGAGAAATAAAAAACAGCACGTAACATAGACATATATATATATATATATATATATATATATACTCTTTTGTGAACATGTGCTTTTCTTATGCCTTATTTCTGCATATTTTCCATATAATATTTCCCTCGCCCACTTTCTCACAACCTCGTCCTCCAAAAGAGTCAAGTAACTCAATCAACTAATGGTCAAATGTGTTCATGGGGAATCCGTTTGCCACATTATTTTCACATGAATAGAACCCCTTTTGTCCTTTTTCCCATTTTCATTTACAATAAGTAAACAGCCTGTGTTGTCAGTTGGACTGTCCCTATTTACTTGCATCCCCACGAGGGCAGAGATAGACAGTTTTTAGTGTGGAGAAAATCCAGCTCCCCCAAAAAGGGGCCCTCTAGATTGGGACAAAAATTTGAATTGCCTTAGTCGAGAAGGATTTCTCCTTCACTGACCGAGGACAGAAAAGATGAAGTGCAGTATCAGAACAGATGCTACACTTTGCTCCTAGCTCAAAAGCCAAGTAAGTTCCTATTTACTTGCCTCCCCATGGGGCAGAGTTAGACACAAAGTCGGTTTTTAATGTAAAGAAAATCCAATTGCTCAAAAAAGGGCACTCTGGATTGGGACAAACATTTTAATTGCCTTAGTCGAGAAGGATCTCTCCTTCATTGACCAAGGAGAGGAAAGATGAAGTGTAATATCAGAACAGATACTACACTTTGCTTCCAGTCAAAAGGCCAAATTAGAAATAACATTTTCACCTTTAAATGTGCAGATAGAATAGATTCGTTTTATTTATGATTGATTTGCAATTTTCGGGTAATATATTTTTTCCTCTCTGCTCCTGACTGATGCCTTTCAATGGGCCCCAAGTTTTGATCACTTCCCAGGCATAGGTGGGTACTTCAGATCGTAGTTAAAGCAATCCGAATCCTACTTGAACTGCGTGTGCACACCTGTTTCGATAAGACTCTCCTTTTTCATTTACTCAAAAGGGGAATCAAATTAAATTCCCTGAAATAATTACTACCTTTATCTGAAACAAATCTGATTTGTTGACGTGGAAAGAGTGAAAAAAAGAGGGAGGTATTGTATTTCAGAAGAACATTAAGAAGTTTAAATCATCATAAAATGTCCACCTTCACCCCAGCACCCGTCCAACCCTCTAGGCATCCAGCCAGGTTAAATACGAAACAATTTGTTTTCAAATTAATCTTGCCAAAGAAGAGGTCATAACAGAAGATAAAAATGTTTTGATATAATTTGAATTGAACAAACTTCTTTGAATCAATGTTATAAAAGTTCGATTTTGAAATGAGGCCGTGTCACAAAGTAATTGTTTCATGTAGATTTGGCAGGTTTTATAGTATATCAACCCTTTTAGGGGTTAATTTATGATAAACCCTATCATAAATAATTCATAGTAGATAGAATTATGTTTTATAGTTGGAAGTATTAGTTTGGTCTTTTTGTTTTCCGGTATATCAACCCTTTACAAAATAAGTTGTTTTAGTATAAAAGTTAATGACTTAAAGCTTAGGATAAATAGTTTTGTTATATTTGGAAAGAATATCAACCCTTTTCAGGTTAATCCAGTCATTTTGTTAAGTTGTCTTAATATCCATAAATGTTTTTGATTCCTTGTGGCAAGTTTTTATAATTCAACTACTTTACATCCTTAACTATTTCATATCCATTGTGTTTACTCTAAATAGCTTTTAAAGCTGTGAATGTATGTGCTTACCAGTGCATGCAGTTTCATGACATATCCAGGATCGATTCTATTTTAACCCACAAATAGACCTTAATAAGTATTATAAATGCGAATGAGAGTGGACCTGGGAGCAGTGGCAATTAAACGATGACTGAAAATTCTCCAAGGTTCTAAAATTGGGGTCGCAACACTGTATCAAATTGTATATCATCTAAAGGACAAGTGCATCTTGGATTTCTCATAGCCACTGTGTTTCGCCTGCTTGCAACAAAATGTTGGTTGGGTATACAGCTCGTAATGCCCATTTTAAATGAAGGTTTCTCAGCTGAGGATATATGGACCAGTTGCGTGCAGAGGTCTGGTGGTGACTTGGTTGCACCCGGGGCTAACTCCTAGATTGTATGCCCCAAAGACTCGAATATAAGTCCTAGTAATGAGAAATATTATGAAAAACAGAGGTGGTTTGAATATAATTGGATGCCCCCTCCCCACTAATTTGGATGTCCGGAACCATCACCCATTGCTCCGTTCCTCTCTGCACGCCACTGGTATGGACCCTCTAATGAGCTTCAAGGCATAATTCTTCAAGTTCTTAATATTTTCAAATATGTATTCATGGGTTTTGTTTTTAACAGGTTATCATCTTATAAATGTATGCGCATACCATCGGATGCAGTTACACGTCATACCCAGCACGGTGATTCATCGAAGATGAATATTTTAGCAATAGCTGGCACAATTCGTTTCTCTTTTTTAAAACATAAGTAAAAAAGAAAGTAAAGTAGTCAACCATAGTCGACGGTTCTCTTTTCATTAGCTACGGCACCAAGGGGTAGGGAAGATTACTCCACTAACCCTTGATCCTCACCTTATAGTGCCGAGTGTTGAGCTATCAAGTACCATTTTTTTAGTTTTTCATATGACTCGACCAAAAATTGAAACCCACTCGCCCAGCTCATTAGCAAACACTCCAACCATTATGCCAAATGGGCCTGTTTTATAGCATATCATCCCTTTTGTGAGTTATTTAAGGCCAAAACACAATTCATATTCTAAACGATTTGCTGAAGATGAGCTGCTATTTTATCCATAGTTAGGGGATTAGTGTGTCTGCTTTCAGGGAGTTATTTAATGCAAAATCCTGATAACTATTAAAAATTATACATTGTATACGATTAATTGAACTCAAGTTGCCATTTTATTCCTGTCTGCGAGTAAATTGTTGGTTTATACCTGGTATAATATGTTGAGTTCTGAGAACGAAATTTACGAGTAAGTGAAAAGATATCTTTGAAAGAATTTCGAGAAAAGAAAGCAACATATGTTCGATCTTCTGTTTAAGAATTTTTTTAGATGAGAATTGATAATTTGCGTAGACACATGGTGCAACGGATAAAGGTGTAAAGTATAATCAATTCTAAGTTTAAGTCTTATGTAGGCAGTGCTAACTAAGAATTAAAAAAATATTTAAGACTTCTATCCGGTCATAGCTGATGAAACGAGAACAATCTACCCTTGTGGGTTAAATAATGGGTTCAGTTCGAAATCCTGTATGGATTCTGAAGTTCGACAAGATGCACCTTGTACGAAAAGAGTAGTTTGAATAATCAAAATAATAAAAATGTATTCCATCTTTTCATGTTCTCATCCCACTATGCCTTGAGGACGATCTCCTTGACCAGAATATTGGCTATATGAGCCTATAAGAGTGTGTATATCAATTTGAATATCTTTTTTTGTTTTCAATAATATATATATGTGTGTGTGTGTGTGTGTGTGTGTGTGTGTGTGTGTGTGTGTGTGTGTGTGTGTGTGTGTGTGCAATTAGGAGAATTAATTTCCCACTGTCAGACGATCATTTTCAAAAAGGTTATCGCTATCAGTGAAGTCATTGGACATTTTGATTAAGTCTAATCATTGATCAATAATTAATCATTAGTTTCAATGAGAAATATTCAGAGTCCTGAAATATCGATTTCAGCAGAGTCAATCAATCCTAAAATTATTTTATAATTCTAATAAATATATTTAAAAAAATGCTATAAATTTCTGTCTCAGAAAAATAATTACAGATGAATAAATAAGTCGGCTCTTTCGCATTCAACAAAATATTGAAACTGAATCAAGAAAAAATCAACCTTCAAGTATATCAGCTTCTTAAAAGCAGAACAGAGTCGAATCAAGAGAACAGACATTGCCCACAAAAAAGGCTCGACATCCTTTCAAATTGAGCTTTATAACAATAATAAATATTAAGTGTTGCGTATCGTAAAAGTTTATTGCAGTTTCACGGGATATCTATCAGAATCGTATCAATAATATTTTTAACGTCTTTATCAATTTGAAGATGTTAATGATATTAATACACAACTGACGATAGGATGTCCTGTGAAACTGCAGTAAATTGTTAAGATAAGAAACTATATAATAAGATATTATTGTAAATATATACGTGTGGTCAGACGGTGCCATTACTATCAAAACAAGCTTTGTAGGTACGAGTCGTGTGTCTTGTCTGTTCTCCTGTATTCTTCAGAGACATAATTATGCATCACCAACAGATCAACGTTCTGGAGAAGTTCCAACAAATGTGCCTTAGGAGAATCCTAAATATTAAGTGGCAATCGTTTACATCAAACACGAATGTTCTACAGCAAGCTGGAGTGTTAAGCATAGAAGTGTGTGTTATACGCAATCAGATACCCTAGGCAGGGCATTTAGTTAGAAAGGAAGATTACATGCTCCCTAAGTAAATGTTATATGGGGAAATGCAGCATAGCAAACGTCTGAGACACAAAACTAAGTTACGTTTTAAGGATGTAGTAAAAAACGACTTAAGAATGTTTGATATGAACGTAAAGAACTAGGAAAGGGTGGTTCTGGGACAATCGTTTCTTTTAGTTTACTTTAATGGAAACCTAAACAAGTAGCCTCGTATGTCATATGTACAAATAATTTGAGACTGCTGAGCTATTTGCATACGTACAACCGAACATTGCAATCTTGTAGAGATGGCGTTTTTCTGTAAAGAAGTGGCAATCATCATATATATATATATATATATATATATATATATATATATATATATATACATAAAAGATAAATGAAAGAAGAGAGATAAAGATGTACGAATGACGAATCTATTTCAACTTCCATTGTTCAATGCAAGGTGTACTCGGTAAAAACATGTTTATTTTTCTTTCCTTAAGCCAAGGCTTTTCAAAGATTAAAATCTTATCAGGGGAATTACATAGACGGATAGTTGGCAATGGAAAAGCCAAAATTCAAAATTTGAAAAAATATAAAGTAATGGAGAGTAAGTATATATATATATATATATATATATATATATATATATATATATATATATATATATATATGAATATATAATAAATGATTTGTTTAAAATAACTATTTTTATTCGTACAATTGTTTCTGCCTATTTTAAAAACGTACATTTTATTTTGAAAATAAATTCAAGATGTTTCCCAAATACTTCTTTAGTGAATTTTTTCCCCATCAAACTAAGTCCCCCCCCCCAAAAAAAAAGAAACACAACTGCTAACATCCAAATTATTTTCTTCATTTTACTTATTCCTCTTTTCACACATACCGGAAACAATGAAGCACAGTGATCAGAGATGGGCTGTATCCTCTGGATGACGGTCAAGCTCACTTCCGGCGAAAACCGATTAAAGTATAAGTAAGTACAAGAATCGATGCTTTATTTTTCTTTCTGATATCAAAATGAACCTTCTACATCCTCGTTTTCATTTGGGATTTTATTTATTTAGATAGGTTTGAGATTGAGAAGGCTGTGGTATATAAGGTTATGTACACTGGATAAATTGAAAGAATGTGTGGGTGAGAAACGAGAGGTAATGTAATATGATAATTTTATTTTTATTTTCGACTCACTGTTCTTTATCTTTGATCAATTGTGTGTTATATGACGTCCAAGTTTTTTCTTATATTTCGAGGTTAATAACCTCCTTTCAAAAGCAAATCCATATCAGACCCACATATGTCCTGTGTGTTACTTTATGTGACGAAGAAGAAAACATATACCTACCTATGACCCATGCTAAAAGGAAAGAAAAGAAACTATGGAAAGAAGGAGTAATTGATTTGATGAGAGGGGGTAGTGCAATGCATTATGAGAAGTGGTTTGAGAGATGGCAATCTACTTACACTAAGTTGGTGCATTGCATTCAGAAGGAAAGCAGTGTGTCGGGGGGGGGGGAGACGATGCACGGACAAAGAATGGGAAAAAAGAGGAAAAAACGGGAGACAAGAAGCTGAAAAGAAAACAAAATGAAGAAAAAAAAACGAAACCGTGGTTTATTTTTTCCGACTTAATGATTATCTCAAGGGTGGCAACAGCACTTCCCCCCCCCTCACCGTTCAAGCTTTCACGTACACCAAGAACAATAAAAAGAAAGAAATCATCTCCTGCATATTTCATTGGAGAAAAATACCCAATTCCCAAGTTCTATGAATAAAAGGCTTCATTAATTTTGTTGTTACTTTCCGGGATAGTAGGGGTTTTTTTCTGAAGAATTATTGTTTTCCAATGATCCCTGTAGATGCCAGAAAGTGATGCTCATGGCAGGAAAGTTAATTTCACTTCCCTCCAGAACATTTTGATGTGGTTTTCTCATAAAAAAACACTTCTAAGGAATCGGTTCTTAAGAAATGGCTTCCTTATTGTCCAAACTAGCCTTCATACTATGATGAAATTATGCCCAACAGATATTGGTTTATGTTCTTGGAATGACAAAAATTAAAAGACAGCGTGCATTGTGGCAAGATAGCAAGTGCATAAATGGAACACATGCACATACACTTATATATATATATATATATATATATATATATATGTATAGTTAAGTATGTGTATATGTTTATATTTGCATGTAACGGATTCACTCCTCAACTAGTTAACCAATCATTATGAATTTTGGAACTCAGTTGCTAGGTGTAAGGGATCAAAATGGGGGATACATTTAGTTTAATTTAATTGTATGTGAAAGGGCGTAAAAAGAAGTGGAAGACCTTCATTAAAATTCAGATTATAGGAGTACAACAGGCAAACTGCAGTTAGCTGATGAATTTTGAGTGAAACTAGAACGTTTCTATTACGACTCAAAACCGGTTTTTATATTATGATCATTCAAGCTGAAACCGATTTGCTGAAATCAACTTTATTATTTGTAGCTTTTGTTTTCCATGAACCATTTCTCTATTGTTTTGTCTTGGAAGAATATCGGTGTAACTGCAGTCAGTCAACTTTTAGCTAGCTGAGTGCTGTCTGTTTCATTGAAACAGGTGTTAACATATCACTTTCCTTCTTGATTGAACTATTGTCACAAAATCATTTTTCTATTAGATGATTGGTGTTTTTATATATATATATATATATATATATATATATATATATATATTATGTACAGGGTGTTGCAGCAAAATTCGACACTGAGTGTCACCAGGAGATTCTGAGGAGTGTGGTGAAGCATTGGATGGACGAAATCGTCGCCGGATGCCCCTACGTCTTCCAGCAGGACTCCACTCCTGCACACAAAACCAAGACAACCCAAGCGTGGCTACTCAACAATGTTCATCACCGGTCGTCGGACTTGTGGTCGCTTCCTCATCTGACTGCTACCCCGTAACTATTTTTTCGCGGCATGATCTAGTCCAACACGAACAAGCAAAACGGTCGACTCTCTGAAAGCTGCCATCGTGAAGGCATTCACCGCTAAAGACAAGGACATGGTCACCAAAGTGTGTGACTTATTACGTGCCTGCCTTGAGATGGTCGTCCCCACCATCGGCAGTTACATCAGAAAATTAATGTAGCATGTAATTAACTGTTGTTAAATAAACTGTCGGGTCTCTGCATATACAACTTTTGTTTTTCTTGCCTATTTCGTTTTTTTGTTTTTGCCAAGTGTCGGATTTAGCTGCAACACCATGTACATTCATTCCTCTACAATAAGTTAAATGTCATAGCCTACAAAAGTATCAAATTTTAAATATAGATTCAGTTGTTCTATGTTGTAAACGGAAAACAAATGAAAATAATTCCTCAATTTAATTATTTTAACAATAACAAATTAATTTTATAATTATTCATGTTTTTTTTGTTGCATATTTAATTTCATTCTATTTGTGCGCTGTTTTTAATATGGGATGTGTTTTTAGGATGTGCAATCTGGATCACATTTTAAAATGTTACCCCCTTGCACTCTCGGTGTTAAAAATGGCAAAGAAAAGAAATAATTTTTTGAACTTCTAAAGGTTAGGACCGGTTCCATTACAGGATCACCCTGAATATGTCTCATACAATTTTGCTGCAACACCCTGAATATGTCTCATACAATTTAGCTGCAACACCATGTACATTCATTCCTCTACAATAAGTCAAATGTCATAGCCTACAAAAGTATCAAATTTTAAATATAGATTCAGTTGTTCTATGTTGTAAACGGAAAACAAATGAAAATAATTCCTCAATTTAATTATTTTAACAATAACAAATTAATTTTATAATTATTCATGTTTTTTTTGTTGCATATTTAATTTCATTCTATTTGTGCGCTGTTTTTAATATGGGATGTGTTTTTAGGATGTGCAATCTGGATCACATTTTAAAATGTTACCCCCTTGCACTCTCGGTGTTAAAAATGGCAAAGAAAAGAAATAATTTTTTGAACTTCTAAAGGTTAGGACCGGTTCCATTACAGGATCACCCTGAATATGTCTCATACAATTTTGCTGCAACACCCTGAATATGTCTCATACAATTTAGCTGCAACACCATGTACATTCATTCCTCTACAATAAGTCAAATGTCATAGCCTACAAAAGTATCAAATTTTAAATATAGATTCAGTTGTTCTATGTTGTAAACGGAAAACAAATGAAAATAATTCCTCAATTTAATTATTTTAACAATAACAAATTAATTTTATAATTATTCATGTTTTTTTTGTTGCATATTTAATTTCATTCTATTTGTGCGCTGTTTTTAATATGGGATGTGTTTTTAGGATGTGCAATCTGGATCACATTTTAAAATGTTACCCCCTTGCACTCTCGGTGTTAAAAATGGCAAAGAAAAGAAATAATTTTTTGAACTTCTAAAGGTTAGGACCGGTTCCATTACAGGATCACCCTGAATATGTCTCATACAATTTTGCTGCAACACCCTGAATATGTCTCATACAATTTAGCTGCAACACCATGTACATTCATTCCTCTACAATAAGTCAAATGTCATAGCCTACAAAAGTATCAAATTTTAAATATAGATTCAGTTGTTCTATGTTGTAAACGGAAAACAAATGAAAATAATTCCTCAATTTAATTATTTTAACAATAACAAATTAATTTTATAATTATTCATGTTTTTTTTGTTGCATATTTAATTTCATTCTATTTGTGCGCTGTTTTTAATATGGGATGTGTTTTTAGGATGTGCAATCTGGATCACATTTTAAAATGTTACCCCCTTGCACTCTCGGTGTTAAAAATGGCAAAGAAAAGAAATAATTTTTTGAACTTCTAAAGGTTAGGACCGGTTCCATTACAGGATCACCCTGAATATGTCTCATACAATTTTGCTGCAACACCCTGAATATGTCTCATACAATTTAGCTGCAACACCATGTACATTCATTC
Source organism: Sepiola atlantica (assembly GCA_963556195.1). Lineage (NCBI taxonomy): Eukaryota > Metazoa > Mollusca > Cephalopoda > Sepiida > Sepiolidae > Sepiola > Sepiola atlantica. The sequence continues at coordinate 31,045,471 of OY744533.1, read as the reverse complement.
CTCTACAATAAGTCAAATGTCATAGCCTACAAAAGTATCAAATTTTAAATATAGATTCAGTTGTTCTATGTTGTAAACGGAAAACAAATGAAAATAATTCCTACATTTAATTATTTTAACAATAACAAATTAATTTTATAATTATTCATGTTTTTTTTGTTGCATATTTAATTTCATTCTATTTGTGCGCTGTTTTTAATATGGGATGTGTTTTTACGATGTGCAATCTGGATCACATTTTAAAATGTTACCCCCTTGCACTCTCGGTGTTAAAAATGGCAAAGAAAAGAAATAATTTTCTGAACTTCTAAAGGTTAGGACCGGTTCCATTACAGGATCGCTTGAATTAGGAAACGATTCTCACTCGCGACGATAACTTTGAAAATAATACATCTTTCCAGATGTTTTCATGGTAACCTGAAAGTTTGATGTTTAATCGTTATTTCTTCATAAAGAAAAAACATGGAAAGTTAGGTGTGTGTTAAGGGGAAATGGCACTATTCTAGGTTATCTAAAGCCGGTCTTTAACCGTTTTTCAGAATAACTTATACTTAAACTTGGTTTGAAGAATTATCGTTTTGCAAACACTAGATTTTATATATCTATCTTTTTGCAAACCCTAGTTTCTATATATCTATCTTTTTGCAAGCCCTTGTTTCTATATATCTTTTTGCAAACCCTAGTTTCTATATATATATCTTTTTGCAAATCCTAGTTTCTTTATATGTATCTTTTTGCAAATCCTAGTTTCTTTATATGTATCTTTTTGCAAATCCTAGTTTCTATATATCCTTCTTTTTGCAAACCCTAGTTTCTATATATCCTTCTTTTTGCCAACCCTAGTTTCTAAATATCCTTCTTTTTGCAAGCCCTAGTTTCTATATATATCTTTCTTTTTGCAAGCCCTAGTTTCTATATATCTTTCTTTTTGCAAGCCCTTGTTTCTATATATCTTTTTTTGCAAACCTTAATTTCTATATATCTATCGTTTTGCAAGCCATAATTTCTATATATATCTTTCTTTTCGCAAACCCTAGTTTCTATATATATATTTCGTTTTGCAAGCCCTAATTTCTATGTATCTTTTTTTTTTGTAAGCCCTAGTTTGTATATATCTTTTTTTGCAAGCCCTAGTTTCTATATATCTTTCTTATATAATGACAGATTCTTAAAGCAGATACTGTATATATATTTAGCAGACAGCCCTGTTTTATATTTTATTTACATACTAGCTGGCGTTGTCAGTTCGCTATTTGAAATACTTGAAAGCAACATTTTAAACAATAAACTCTTCATAAATTCGTTGTAATCATAAAAAAAAACTTTTGCATTTATTCATATGAATAGATAAACATTAAGAGTTATTCATATACATAGACAAATATTTACATGTTAGTAATTTTAATATAAATTTATTTATTTAAGCAATCAAAACAATCATTGTTTAAAACAATACGAAATAAAATGTGACATCATTAATGGGAGAGAAAGAGTGAGTGAGAGAGAGCAAACAAGCAGCCACCATCTTTTCTTTCTCTATGAACATTTCTTGCTTATTTATGCCCCGTCTGTATATCTTTCTTTCTAGTGCGATGTTAGTTTCATTTAAACAACCTCCCTTGAAAATTAATGAACAAATATTTTAGGAAAGGTTTTAGTAATTTATCCTTTTTGTTATTAAATCCCTTTAATTACTTTTAATATCGTCAAAACTATTGCATATATAGGAAAATAGGACATTAAAATTACAAATGAATAACATCAAACATTAATTTATTATGAATAGTTTTTTTACCCTATTCAAATTAAGAATGAAAATAGATGTGTTTGTGTATTTAGTCTCTACTATATATACTGTATTTCAAAATACTATGTTGTATTATTGTTTTAAATAACAGTCGTTTTGATTGTAATATAGGAGTGATAAATGAAAAAAACCTTTCGCATTTATTCATTTAGATGATGGATATCATCTATCTTTTACTTGAACCATTGCAAATTAACCGGAAAAATCGTAAACCTCTCAACAGTATTTAAAAAAAATTATGAGGTTAAGACCCCATGAAATGATTTGAAAATTATCGACATTTTCTTAAATCTATTTGATTTTGTATAATTTAACTCATTCAAATCTGAGGTAAAACACAACTCAGTGGGCGATTTCATTCTCCATTGAGTACACATTTATAGGAAAAATAATATAACACCCTTCTGACAATATGCATACGTGATTAGCCCTACTAAATTTCTAATAGAGTAAAATTAGCACACACAGTCAGACACGTTTCTCATATCCTACTGTATATAATTCTATTAGTTTCTTCATTGCAGTTGGATACTTGGTAGTAGAACCATACTCTATATGTCAAAGAAAATGGGTTTGTGTTTTGGCAAATCGCAGTCAACTACATTCCAAATCTTTTGTAGCCTCATATTTTCTTTTACCCTTTTGAAAATTCGAGTCGTTTTCTTTATTTAGTTTATCAACCCCTAAATCCTCGGTCGATATGTAATCTGAAGTAATCAAATTCCACCCATCGTTTACAATCCTCTCATGGTATTGTTCATGTTTCGAAAGTTTAGTCAATATCAATCCATTAAATAAAGAACAGAAAAATAAAAAAAGTTAGGAGTGTGTGTAGCGCTGACTACAACATGGTTGTTTTCAAGTCCAATGTCAACAAATACTTGTCAAACCGTCCATCAAATTTTGTCCATTCCACTCATCGATTTCAATCCTCTCATAGTATTCTTCATCATCCAACTGACAATATAATTAATCAAAGGTAACTGATTTCTTATAATTCCATATCCAACTTTGACACAAGGTCATCTGTTATAATAACACGGAGGAACACCTGCATTACAAGAAAAAATAACACTGTAAATCAATATTTAAAAAGTAATATTTAAACTGTTGTCTAATAGTTGGAGGCAGATTATAGTTATTTATTTCGCATTCTTGGGATATGTTATGTTATATTTCGTAGAGTGATTCAACCTGATCAAATAAGATGTAACCGAACAAAAAACAAAAACTAAAAAACCTAATGACCGACAAAAGGTTTCTTCGTCAGTTTGTTTTTTAAGGATGTGGACGATGGTAAAACATGCACAGGAGGAGAAGATATTTTATTTTTAAATTTTTTGTTTACTTTTTGTTCACTACTTATCAAGGCCAAACACCGCTCGAGGATATGAATTAATAAAATGGAACAATTGTCAGTCGAAATTGATCAATGCAATGAACTAAGTTTGATTACTTATGGGGCGGTTCGCGACAAGTACTTGTCAACATTGGATTTGAAGATGACTATGTTGTAGTTTACAGAGAAGCAGTCCGCAGTAATGTGTTCCACAGAACCAGAGATTGTAGCTCAGTAGAGCATTTTCCATGAAAATAATGATAAAGTAGAGAGAGACTAGCAACGTCTCTTCTGTGAAAGGGGCTTGAAGGAAGAGAAGAGATCAAGGCCCCTGAAATGGGGCATGCATGTTCGTCACAATATTTGAGAAGTGACAACAGACCATGTATCATATCTTAGAATATGGACACAGAGTAGGCAAGGTCCCTGAACTAAATGGAATGCAGCAACCATCTGCTGTTTTCCCTTTTATTGATGTGTGACGTCACAAAATCCCTTTTCACCTCATTGCGAAATTTCCCTGAAATTCCTCAAATGATTCCATTTCACTTTGCTTATGTTGTAAACTATTCTACACATCTCTATCTAGCATCGAAACCATTTTAACTTGCCTAGCCAATTTTCAGTGCATCTATCAATCTATTTTTAAAAAATTTTCTTTCTAATTACATTTCTCATAAAAGCATACAATAATCTATATATATAAATGTTAATCTGTGTGTGTGTTCCCTATAGAAATAAATGTTAGAGAATCGACATAAAAACTAAGTGTATTAATATATAAAGATGAGAAACACTATGGGAATACTAACATTGATCATGGTATGAACTGCGGTTGATTACTTATGAGGCGGCCCATGACAAGAATTTGTTGGCATTGTATTTGCGGACGACTATGTTGTAGTCTGCAGGGAAGCAGTCCCATGGTGTTGTGTCTCACAGGTGGGAAGCTTTTGCAAAGAAGCTCTGTTCATGGGAATTTCCCCTGATGCTAGGCATATGGAAAGCGAAAGGAAATACATTTTTCCGTTGTGGTAGAACGTCGAGTTCTTTCTACTAAATTTCCTTAGTAATAAAAAATATGAGCAAACGATCTGTTTCCTCCTGGTTTTACATCCTTATGCATGTGCACCTTTGAACATGTCTGGTTTAAGGACAGCCCACTGGGGGTCATCAAAGTATTGTGTTACATTCACCATGCAATTTTCTTGGTTATCTATACTTTTAGAATTTGCACATTTCATTCTTCAAAAGAGTGTTTTTTTTCTTTCACTGCATTTCGTGAATATTGTACACATTTATTGCAAAGCAGGTGTATTTGTAGGAAATAGAATAAAATTGCTAAGGTTTCATTTCTAAATCTGTTTTGGATGCTGCGTCTTCAGATTTCTATGAGAGCCTTTGTTGATCAGTCTGCCATGAAATTATTTTATCGCTAAATAAACAATTTGAAAGGACGTTTCTAAAATAAGATGCGTCCAAGCATCTCGACAGGATCCTCTGTCCGTTCTTCCGTCTGTCATGCTTAAGTTTGAAATAGCACTTAAATTTTAAGTCGCATTTTTTTAGTCTCTATTTACTTGCCGTCCCACGAGGGCAGACTTAGACAAAAGGTCGGTTTTTAATGCGGGGAACATCCAGCCCCGCCCCCTAAATGGACACTCTGGATTGGGACAAACATTAAAATTGCCTCGATCTAGAAGGACTTCTCCATCACTGACTTGCAGCATCTGAACGTATACTACACCTTTCTCCCATTTTGTTAGACTGCAAAGCTTAAATTTTAAATAGCATTTTCGTCAATATATCCCGCTTAAGTTAGAAATCAAATTTCTGTTTGTCCCACATGTTTAAGTTTGAAATAGGTTTTATAATAAAATTCGTCACAGTTTGAAATATTACTTTCGTCAAAAATGTCTGTCACAGATTGAATGGATATCATCTTAAAAATATCCGTTCTTAATTTTTATTTCATTTTTTCAGAAAATTGTTTTTTTGCCACAGTTTTTATACTTTTGCAATATTTTTAATTTTTATTTTTGGTACTTCTGTAGTTTACGGACTATGCTAAAATTATAACGTTCTTATTTAGAAACTTATTATTCAGATGTAAGGTGGCGTTGTTAACTATTCTATACTTTTACCTAACAATTTAATAAACAAAATATACCGTAAAAATTGAATTTTACTTGAAAATCCTATCAAAAAATAGAACGGTCCATAAACTGCAGAAGTACCTTTTTATGATTTTGCAACAATTATTTTTTTTAATGCTGAGCATTTCGCTGCTTTTTTTTTCATCTCATTTTAAAGCTGTTTATTGGCTGAAAACTGTCATTTATACAACAACCATCTCAACGTGGAGTTATAACAATATTACCATTTGGATTTCTGAATTTCTTTCCAAGAGACTCCTGTGGAACAAAATTTCTTTTCAAGAGACTCCTGTGGAACCAAATTTCTTTTCAAGAGACTCCTGTGGAACCAAATTTCTTTTCAAGAGACTCCTGTGGAACCAAATTTCTTTTCAAGAGACTCCTGTGGAACAAAATTTCTTTTCAAGAGACTCCTGTGGAACAAAATGTCTTTTCAAGAGACTCCTGTGGAACAAATGTCTTTTCTAGAGACTCCTGTGAAACAAAATGTTTTTTCTAGAGACTCCTGTGAAACAAAATGTCTTTTCAAGACACTCCTGTGGAACAAAATTTCTTTTCAAGAGACTCCTGTGGAACAAAATTTCTTTTCAAGAGACTCCTGTGGAACAAATGTCTTTTCAAGAGACTCCTGTGAAACAAAATGTTTTTTCTAGAGACTCCTGTGGAACAAAATGTCTTTTCAAGACACTCCTGTGGAACAAAATGTCTTTTCAAGACACTCCTGTGGAACAAAATTTCTTTTCAAGAGACTCCTGTGAAACAAAATTTCTTTTCAAGAGACTCCTGTGGAACCAAATTTCTTTTCAAGAGACTCCTGTGGAACAAAATGTCTTTTCAAGAGACTCCTGTGGAACAAAATGTCTTTTCAAGAGACTCCTGTGAAACAAAATGTTTTTTCTAGAGACTCCTGTGGAACAAAATTTCTTTTCAAGAGACTCCTGTGGAACAAAATTTCTTTTCAAGAGACTCCTGTGGAACCAAATTTCTTTTCAAGAGACTCCTGTGGAACAAAATGTCTTTTCAAGAGACTCCTGTGGAACAAAATGTCTTTTCAAGAGACTCCTGTGGAACAAAATGTCTTTTCAAGAGACTCCTGTGAAACAAAATGTTTTTTCTAGAGACTCCTGTGAAACAAAATGTCTTTTCAAGACACTCCTGTGAAACAAAATGTCTTTTCAAGACACTCCTGTGAAACAGTATGCTGGTGTAACAGCAGCTCATCACATGAAACTGATTTTTGAGGACATATCCTCGACTGGTATGGCTGGGATGACTATATTGTAAGACTGAGTATGTAAGTGTATAACATAGTTGATTGACCGTCTATGTTGCATGAAAGGAACAGAGAGCTTTAAGGAAATCAGACGGGTAATACTTTTAAGAGGTTGGTAGAGAGAAACACTGCACAGGAAATAATATTCTAAAACATGAAGGAAATGGAATGTATGGTGTAAGGAAAGAACAGGAAACATCTTTATTATTAATAAACATATTTATTTAGTGCAGAGGAGAAAATAAATATGTGCATTGAATAGAATTGAAGATTAGAGTTTGTTTTTGGTTGTGTCTTGTTGTGTCTCGTTTATAGAGGGCTAGATTTTCTCACATTAAAAACCATCTCATGTCTAGCTCTGCCCTGGGGGGGAAGCAAGTAAATAGAGATTAATTTGCCGTCCGATCGACCAAACCCCTTAAAGATATGCATGGATGCATATAACAAAATTTAAAGAATTCTTTATGAAAGCGCATGCGTTTTATGTTCAAACTCCCGCGTTTTTTTAAAACTACCTTTTCGTTCTAATTTGTTGGACATATATTTGAAAAGAACATCGCCAGTAAACACACGGCCTCATTTCCTAGTTTCACAAACAAAAAGTTTCTTAAATTAAAAACAATGTCTTTCAATTTGTAATTCAATTTTATTCCTTTCGTTACAAAGTGTTAATGTCTACTTAATGTTTGCTTCGCTCAAACAGTTATTTTCAATAAATCCTTTGCCATCAAAGCCCTAACCTAAACTGACACATCCAAATATCTTTGAGGTCATCTGAGAAACTTCCGAGCAAGCTCTTAATAAAAAATGAATGGATGGATATCTGCATAATTATATATATATATATATATATATATATATATATATATATATATATATATATAGTGTTAAAGTGAATAATTTTGGTCAGAAATCCAAGTAATGTAGAAAACAGAGCAAGAATAGAATATAGTATATATATATATAATATTTCTTTTTTTTTTTGGTTGGTGAATATTTCTTTTTCTATCATTTCAAATATGTAACTGTCCCACTAGCATTCTGAGGAGACTGGGAAGTGGAAATAAATTATAAATGCTGACAGTTACAATGTGTTTTTGAATTTTTTGTTTCTATATCATAATATAATATAATATAATATATATATATATATATATATATATATATACACTTTGAGAAATCCGGGATTTAAAGTACATGTAAAATAAATATTTAACTATATATATATATATATATATATATATATATATATGTGTGTGTGTGTGTGTGTGTGTGAGTGATTATCTTCACTAATATATATATACACGCTTAATTACATTTGCTCTGTTCTGGCCTTGGGTTCAACTAGAGCTGCAGTTTACATGATTAGACATGCATCTTGACGTGTCCTACAAAACCAAGTGCGATAAATGCATAATTATCGGATTTTCTTTCATCCTCTTTTCTGGTAAATGTAATTTTGAAAATATCAAGACAAGCAGAACAGAAAATCTAATTCACAAATCACGGATGATGAAACCATTTTAGCAAATTAAAAGTTTTTGTTTCTTTGGAATAAATGGCGCAATCATTAATCAGGCTGATTTAAGTAGATGGGATTTCAAAATCGATCAGGAATAAAAAGATGGAAGTAAAATATAAATTGTATTCCTAGTTTTTTTATAATTAACAATAAGTTTCAGAGAAAATATAAAGATATACAGTGCAGATATTTTAAAACGCTTTTTCCCCGAGTTGAAATAGAATGGCTTTATCTTTGATGAAGCCCCCTGCTTTGATAAGCTTCTAGGACTGACATTCACTCCAGGCCTGAAATGGAGGACTTACATCAAAGCTATTGCTAAAGTTGAAGGGAAAATAGTCAGATCTTTCTACTGCTCTAGAAAGTACCTCACTTTTGACATCATCCTCTACCTGTATAAAAGCCAGATACGTCCTAAGATGGAGTAACGTTTCCACATTTGGGGAGGTGCCACTCGAAGAACTCTTTCCTGCCTTAACAGAGCACAGAATCGACTTAGAAATCTAGTGGAGGATCATCTCTTCTCTACAGCCTCTTTCCCACAGAAGAAACGTTGCTAGTTTTTCACCACTCTATCGTTATGTTCATGATAGGTGCTAGATTGAGCTCCAATCTCTAGTTCCCCCCTCTGTAAAACATTTGTAGCAAAAACTCGCCTCGCTTCAAACAAAATAAAATTCAATTTATTTATTTTAAAACATTTTTTTTAATTTCTTTATTTTATTTTAATGATGAATTGGTTTTTGTTATATTTATTTAAATAAAATTATTTATTTATATATATTTATATATATATTTTGTGTGGATTATACTGTGTAGAAATCTTGACTAATCAAGTAAAATTTACTATAAAAACTAAACAACAAACACTTGTTTTTGTCTTACTTCTTAACGTAGACATTTCTATTTCTGGCATTGGGATAGGCTTCTAATTCTCCTCTATATACCTATTGCACGCAATGTTCAAGCAAACGACATCTCCTTATTATATATATATATATATATATATATATATATATATATATATATATATATACTGTATACATACAATAACATGTGTTTTAAACAGTTATTGTCAAGGAAAGGTAATTAGGGCACCTTTAATACGACACATGTGCTTTTTTATTTTTTTCAATCACAAATTGATAAAATGTCTTTCAGTTCTGTGAACAAAGTCCAAAAAATAACTTATCTTGCAAATGAGTTTGACAGTCGCTTTCATTTTCCATTACATCCCGCGTTCTTAAGAACAAAACAAATGGACAAATGACAGCAAAAATAAAATAGATTAAAAAAAGATAAAAGGATTCTTAAAACAAAGCGAATAAATATAAGCATTTCTGCTTCTGCTTCCATCAAAAATAGACTATTAACCAATAATCTATTCTAAGACACTCTTATTTCTGCAGATCAAACGAGAGACAAATCCTTCTGCCTACTTGATTATATATATATATATATATATATTGATAATTTTTAAAGTTATATATATATATATGTATATAGTCCAACACATGCTAGCATATAAAACAGACGTTAAACTGAATATGATGATGACGATTATATATATATATATATATATATATATATATATATATGTATATATATATATATATATATACATATATATATTGTAACCTTTTCGGTTGAGAGATTTTAATTTCAAGATAACAAAACAAAGCCAGATTTCTATTCATAAAATACTTGAACGATAGAATCGAAAAAAAGCTGTATTAAAAAAAGACACAAAACAGAGAAAAACCATTAGGAGACTTAAAATGATCATGTTTAAAACTAGACATGAATAACGAAAACCTTTTGTGAAAGATACAATTTTTTTACATTTTTTTTACATTTTAATCCGGTTGTCAAAATTGTCTTCTTTTGTGAATAAAACAAGTTTCATAGTTCCGATTGTTTTACTCTTTTTCTCATGTTGAATAATCATTCATGTCATAAACATGGTTAAACGTGAAAACTGTATTTACATATTCCCTGTTTCTTTCCTCTTCCAAACCTTAACTTTATTAACATTACGAGCATAAACGGTTGCGAGTCTTTATCGTAATTGAGTATTTTTTAAATTTTAAAATTCATAGGCTCTACAATGACTCAACAGAATTGCATCATATAAGGTGTGAGACATGATTGAAACTTCTGGTGTATCATACAGAGGAAACATTATTCTGCTGTTACTACGATTACTACTGCTTATTATACGAAAATGTAACACTAAACACATTCACTCTGACATTGGGAAATCGGGTTTGATTTTAGGAGTCAAAATTAAAATGGTATTCTTATTACTACTACTAATAATAATCATAAACATGTATATGTTCCAAAACTATAGCGTAACACCAAATTTGGCATTGGATATAATACACACTAATAATACTAATTATAATGGTTAAATATTAAGTATTATATATTAACAGCACTCTGCAGGAGCTAGATTAAAAGCCACCCTTTGGGCTGCCTTATAACTAGCATTAATAATAATAAAATGCAAGGAAAGTCTATCAGGTATGTATACGCAGTGTGATGATGATGGAAGTAAAATATTGCCAGTAAGGGTTGATGAAAGGTTTTCTTTGGGGAGGGGTGGGGGTCAGGTTATAGGGTAAGATATCGAGTAGGTAGGTACCCTAGTATATAATTTAGTTGAGAATAACAGGAAATGGGGATCGCCGAGAGGTTAGCCGAAGTCAACTTGTTGATCCCATGTTGAAAATCGCTTAGGCAATGGGAATGTACGAGAACGGATATGACGTCACATGGTTTAAAGAAAGAGTGTGATAGATAAAACAGTCCGTTGGGAAGCACGCAACGTATTCAGACGTATAATAATAATAATAATCCATTAGTAATTATTTATCTTTCTCTCCGTCTTTTCTTCCTACTGATCAGTTATATGGACCGAAGATCACATTGAATAAGTGATCATTGTCTTCTATCAGTTTTGAGTCGAATTTTTCCTTTTGAAAATATAAATAAGAAGCTTTAATAACAGGATGGCAAGTCCTCGGTCTTGAAGGATTATGCTGAAGCACGTGCAGGGAGAACGTCCAGCAACCAAGGTATGGGTGACAATTTGTCAACGTTAATGTTTTTGCAATGATTATGGCAACTTGGTTGCGGCATGTATGACACAAGGTAGAGAACGCAATAATCGTAGTTTTTCATTATTTGAATTGTTCAGACTATTGCTCTTATCTTGGGTGTTGTTCTCACGAGATGAGAGCAATAGTCCGAATAATCTAAATAATACATATTACTAATCCTCATCTCAAAAACAAAAATTCAAAAAATCTTAGTTTTCTTATACATTTATACAAGTAAACTCAACTCCCTTGACTTTATCTGAATATATTCCATCTCTTCTTCTAGTTGTTTTGGTGGGGCTAATATTTGACAATTTGTTCTTCAAGAACGAAATGATTTAACAAATCATTTTACTTCGAGTTGGCCAACTCTCGTACATATTCGCATATTTCCTCACAGATCCTCAAAATTAATTACTTTCATGACAATGTGTATTATACACACATGACAATGTGTATTATACACACATGACAATGTGTATTATACACACATGACATGTGTATTATACACACGTTTGTTTCATGACAATGTGTATTATACACACATGTTTGACTTGCCTTACTTGACTTATTTGCATACTCCAGAGAGCTTCGCCACATGCTGAAAAACAAAATTCCGCCACTTATCACAGTCTTAGGTCAGTTTTTCAGCTATCAGGAGCGGCATGCCAGTCTTAATCCTTATCTGGTCGACACATCTCTTTGGTAGTCATCCACTTAATCTTGAATTAAATCTTCCTGATATGATTTCTTTACATAGTTGGAGGCTGATAGTCAGGAAACATGTCCGAACCATGTGAATCTACTTTTTCCGAATAACATGGATTTGTTAATATTAAACCTCTTTCTGATATCTGCACTTCTTAGTTGATCTCGCAAAGTTATTCCAAAGATGGTTCTTAAACATTCTATTTCAAGGACATTGAGCTTCCTTTCATGTTCTGCTAGTATAGTCCATATTTCACTTACTTTTACATAATGAGGACCATTGTTTGAAGGGAAAAGTTTGAGTGATACATAAAGGTCATAGGTGAACCCAGAACGGAAGTCAGTGAAACCACATATATTTTCTGTCTCTTTGGCTGGCAAGACTTCAAACAGGAAAGACGTGTCTGAGGTGCTGTCCCCAATGGATGGAGGGGGTGCACAATGTAACTAGGTGCAGCGGAAGGAACTATCCGTCTTTATTTCTCTCTCTCACGTGTACGAAAGTAATCTGTTTCTCTGATATTTTCTCTGACGGTTATTCCCTTTGAAATAAATTTTTTTTATAAACATCAACGTCCGAGTGAGTTTATCAGCAGATGAATAGAACCTGGATTCTCAATGACAACATGGGTGTACAATTGTTTTTACACATATCAGTAAGTGAAAATACAACAATACAGACAATAAATGCATTAAAACCACACACACTATGGTGCCATATTTACTCAGGGAGTGTATGACTAGTCTTCTGTATACTTATGGAATTACTTATAGCGTGTTCGAATCCCATCAGATCTATTGTGGTCATTTATGTGCTAATAGTAATTTTTTTAAAAATAGTGCAAACTCTCAGTTCCCCAGCTATTGTTTAAATAGAAACTTATGTTCAATTAATTGTATATAACATACTGTTTCCAGACCGCAGATATCATTTCCTGCGTGATACCAACCAATGTTGTGCCAGTTATCTGTTTTACATGATGCCATGCATTGGATGGCTTTAAGAAATTAACTTCGAAACTTACACTGGCGTGTCTTTATTTATCCCTCTTTATCTCAAGTCAATTTTTGTCACTTCCTCCCATTTTTTCCTTTGCCTTCCCCTGTGAACTGGACCTGCTACTTTAACTGTTCTACATCTACTGACCCAAGAACTCTCATCCATTCTCTCAACATGGCCATGCTATTGAAGTTTCCCGTTCTGCACACATATCTTTATACTATCCAGATTTAATCTTCCTCTGAGGTCATCAGAATTAAGCCTCACATTACACATTCATTATATAATTCTCATATCATTTCTCTCCATGCAACACATGTCCTCAACCGTCACTGGCCAGATTTCACTTCCACGTACATTACACTGCATACACATGCCTGATAGACTTTTCCCTTCAACAGTGATAATGCTCTGCTGCCATTGTATTGTTTTAAACAGGAATTTTATTTCAACTTACCTGTGATTTGCCACTGTTACCTGGTTATGTAGATTGGTTTTTGCACTCTAGGACGTTTCTTAATGTACCACCTGTTTTTTGCCATTGTTTGTATGATATTAGTCTTGTTTTTGATTCAACATTCTATTACTCTTTTTTTCACGATTTTCGAAACTGTTCCTAGTGCTCCTACAATTATTAGTATTACAGTTGTTTCATGTTCCATCGCTCCTTTAGCTTTTTAGTAAGTTCCATGTATTTGTTTAGTTTTCTGTCTATTTTAAGCTTCATTCTGTGATCGGCTGGGATGGCAAATCTTCTAGTTGACAGGGTTTTTTTCCTTCTTACTAACTATTATCATATCTGGTCTTTTCGCTTGAATGGATTTGTATTTCAATATTCCTGTATTATTATTACTACCATTATTGTTATAGTTTACTTACTCAGCGTTTTCATGCAATTCATTATGAGTGATTGTTAACTAGCAATAACAAGTGGTGTTCTCTGGAGTCTGAGTCTCCCCAGATTTCCAGCACTTTCTGCCTCTTTCAACAACTGTTGCAAATCACTTTGCATTATCGAAACAGTCCTTTACCATTGATTTCTCATTGATATTTATAGAATTAAACTAACACTTACCAGCATAAGGGCCTCAATTGGTATCCATCTCATGGATGAGTGCTTGTTATAATGAATGAACATTTATAGACTAAAATGGCCACATATGAATCTCAGCCAATCAGAACACAGAGAATGGACTTTCCCTTCTGAGCATAATGGAACATTCTAGCCTTGTTATAAACAGGCACTTATCAACAGTTTGACTTATTTTGCTGCTCAACTGGTCGTACAGTTGAGCCCTAAGCATCGACTCTATTGATTTTTCTCGCCCGACTGCAGACTAATGACAGATGGATCTGCAATGTGAAATTTGACCAAACCCAACGCATCAGGTCAGAGGATTTGCTGAGAACGCTATATGGGACTAGCATGGAGGTTATCCTAAGGATAAATCATTTATGCTGGTATGGTCATATGGAACGTTCATCTTCCTGGATAAACCGTTTCAGAAGCATGGATGTCCTAAATTGCAGGAAGGTTGTCCGGCCAAGGAAAACTTGGAAGCAAGTGATTAGAGAAAACTGCACAGAGTGGAATTTGGAGAAAACTGACCTGCTGAACAGTGTGAGCTGGAGAGTGGGCTTGCATAATATTAGAAAACGTCTGACCCTTGAACAAGGGAAAAGTGATGTTAAATGAATAGAAGATGACGACTAAGAATTCCAGTACATTCCATATCTTTCCAGTGGAAGTCTGGATTAGTGTTGGGACGATTAATCATAATCGGAATTGGAAATCAGAAAAATTGGAACTTTTGGGTATCGGAATCGGTACTGAAAAAGAATCAGCCTAATTTCCGATTCCAAAAAACGATTGTTGTAATTTTTTTAAAACTTAATTTTCCATTGTTGGTATTAATGATAAAATGATAAATATTTATTGATTTTAAACTACCAGTAAAACTAAAATCTATAGATTATAATAACAAATTTACATAAGAATGGCACCGGAAAAAAGAGAAATAAATCTTTGGTTGCCTCATTACTTTCACTCAATTACGGGAAAAACATTTGAAAAAGAAATAGATCTCCTCGTGTAATGTACGCCCCCCCCCTCCGTGTATGTTACTTTTGCGAAAATATATGCACGCATTACACGTGTTTTACGGTAATCTGAAAACAACAACAACCCAACTCTATAACATATTTTGAAATTTTAAAAGAATCGGAATCGGTAATTGTATCGGAATCGGGAATTTAGAACAGAATCGGTAATTGTATCAGAATCTGGAAAATATTGGAATCGTCCCATCACTAGTCTAGATGGTGTCTCCCTCCTCGGTCTTTCTATCCCCTTTGACTCTTCACAACCATTTTGTGTGGTACCAGTCGTTGCTGGTGCCACTATGTGTGTGCTTATGTGTACTTAGGGGGATAGGGTCAGATGATGGGATTTCTGGCAGTGTTAGCTCGCATTACTTCCTGCATTATTAATATTATTATTATTAATAGCATGGTCCAGTGGAAATTGCACGGTTAGTAACCTGCCATCTCTTTTTTCTTCTTACTGTAAATATATTTGTCAACTAAATATATTTTTTATAAATAAAGCTAAAGTTTTACTTTTTAATTTGTCTATATATTGTAACAAATTAAATAATTTAAAAATAAATAACGTTCTTATTTCAAATTGTAATACAATAAAAAGAATGCAAAGAATATCTTGTAAAGTTATTCATGCAAAATGTCATGACGTACATACGAACACGAAATAACTTAGTGTATTATTATTATTATTATTATTATTATTATTATTATTATTATTATTATTATTACTATTATTACTATTATTATTATTATTATTATTATTATTATTCATTTTCTTTTAAGAAAACTAGTGTAAATATTACTGTATTCATGATATGTTTTCTGCAATCTATTTGTTTAAGTAATGAGGATTTAAAATAGGTTTTAATGTTAATTACCTGTAAATCAGTGTTAATTATTCGCTTTGGTTCTTCTTTCCTTCGATACTGGACAAAAAGTATAGTTCAGTGAAAGAAATGCATCTAGAACTTCGAAGCAATTTAAAGTTAAAATAAAATAAAATTCTTGTAAGCATTACATTGCCTTTCTAAGAGGACACTTGTTGAATAGTATTGATTTTAGCAACTCACTGAAAAGAAAATTGAGGTTAGATGATTTCTGAGGGAGATTTTCAAGGACAAATTTCCTTGCCAGTTCTGTTAGTGAGTGCAGAAACAATAACATTACGAAGTAACAAAGTAGAGGACCAATATGAGTGCTGCCCTAGGCTTTATATGTAGGAATAAAAAATCTTATGCATAGAGGAGTGAGGGAGAGAAAAATGAAGTTATTGTTGCTGTAATTATATTGGAGTTGTGGTGTGATATCACACCATTTTAAGAAATATTAGTAAGGGTTAAGATTTTATAACATGTCATAAAATTTGAAAAAAAAAACGTAGGTATGGTATGTTGTCCATTGAGGTATAAGAGAGTAAACTATGCTGTAGTTGTAAGGACAAGGGTGAGATTTAAGAGAAGCCCTCAGTCTCTTCCTGGCTTGACTTGAAATAAACCAGACGTAACACGGGTCACAATCCCCAAACCGGCTCTAAAGAGGTACACTTAAAGAAATGGGATGATTAATATTACGGTCCATACTATGTTTTTCCTGAATTCAATAAAAGTAAAAAAGATTCTGAACTATAAAACTTGTTTTTGTGGTCAATCCAACCCGCCCTGCACAGCCATTCATGTGTTCAATAAAAATGGTGGACAACAAAGAAGATTAGAAAACAATACAATAAATCTACAAGTTATACAATCTAATTAAAAATTACTTAATATTTTAAGTTGAAAACCACATATCGAAACACTGTGTTTCAATATATGTTTACCTACAGTAAAGTACTATTAGTGTTGATATATATTTTGTCTGTGTGCTGTCAGACTATCACACTTAAGCTTGAAATAGCTTGAAATATCCATTTAATTCGATCATAAATTGTCTAGGTTATTCATCATATCATCACCATCATTATTATATTGGGTTAAACGTCCATTTTACATACCAGTACGTGTTAGACCACTTTAAATATTGACTTCCAAACTAACCTATCTAACCAGGTCTTGATTCATCCTTCTTTCCTTAAAGTCCATCCTTATCACTTCCTCCCATATTTCATTGGGTCTTCCTTGTCAATAACCCTGCTACCTCAACTGTTCTACATTTACTAACCCAAGAACGCTCCTTCATTTTTTACCATTGAAGTTTCCTGTTGTGCACACATCTACCTATACTTTTTAAATTTAATCTTCCTCTGACGTCATCAGAACTAAGCCTGTCTTTAAGACTCACATTACACACCAATTGTATCATTCTCATTATTTCTCTCCATGCAACGCATGTCCTCAATCCTCACTGTCCAGGTTTCTCTTCCATACATCATCACACTGCATGCACATGCCTGATAGACTCTTCCCTTGGTCGACAGTGGTAACGCTCTGCTGATTAGTAATGGCAGAAGTTCAGTGAACTTACTCCATTCACTCTTGATTCTTGCAATCACACTAGCACTTTCACCTTTCTGTATTCCGAGTGTATCACCAACATAACACAACTTATTAACAACCTCAACAGCTTCGTCATCAAGATATACTTTCACCACATCTGAGTTCTCATCCATCTCCATTGTCTTACACTTCTTGCACACAAATGGGTTATCCTCTCTAAGAAATTCCATGAATTATTTTGCCTTTGCAATAATATTTCTAACCATCCATAAAATCATTCTATTTGCCTTCAAGACTAGACTTTAAATATCCATTTATATAAAGTTAGGTTTGTGTATATATTTGTATGTTCAAGATTCGTTCCTAAACTAATTAAACCAATCATCATTAATTTTGGAACACAGCTGCTAGGCCTACAAGTGGTATATGTAGGCTATATTTAGTTTAATTTAGTTTTATGCAATAAGGACAAAGTTGAAGTGGTAGTCTTTTGTGAAAATTCAGATACCTCAGACTTTTTAAAATTTAATAGGTATTAGACATCAATTGATAATTATTTCTTAAATTTCAGCTTCTTTTCTGTATTTTAAAGGGTTTTCAGCAAATATATCGGGCACAACATCCCATTTGAAAATTCAAATATTTCAGATTTGCATTAAATTTGATCCACAGTCACCCAATATTCCCTGAATTTTAATTTCTTCTTAAGACCCCTTAATTTTAGACATTTTCTCGAATCAAAATCATGTAATGGATTTTGATGAAAATTAGAATAAGGATTCTGTATATAAGGTTTAGTATCATTGTATCTTAATTTTAATCTTTGTGGTGCAAAACTGTTATCTTCGGAGAATTACTTTTACCCGCCTTGGAACGTGTATTCTTCTAATGCTGATAAAAACTAATTCCCAAATTGCAATTGTTCAATTACTTTTTTCATTTTCTGTGGTTTAATATATTTTCAACTTTAATATTGATAGTGATAACTGCAACATTCTCTTTGTATCCAACAACAAAAAAAAGGTTGATATGCCGCAAAACAGATAAACTAAAGCGAATTATTTTTGCTATAGTTGCAATTTTGTTAAATGAAGACTTCCACCATTCAAGATCAAACTGTAAAAAGCCAGAAATAAAGTTTTATCTTCTATAGAGATTGGAATTCACATCCTGTCCTGACTGCGATAACATGACAAAACTAAGCAAAGACGATAGAACGAATTGATGTGAGGAAGCTATGGCTGAATGCCAATAGAGATATCTGTTTCATTAAATCACCAATGTTTCCGTAAGAGTCGCCGGTGTTATTTCAGCAATGTCTATGAAAGATGGCCTCCCGAGGAGGACGATTCAAAACCAAGTTATTAGAACATTCTTCTTCACTTCCGTTTCAATGCTGTTTGCTCTTGTGGTTAAAGAATTATATGAAATCAATGTCTTTGAGAACATTGCAATCATACAAAGAATTCAGTGGATTGATGTTTGTCTGTCTGTGCTGCTAACGCTTTGCAATTTTAAACACAATTTCTAGTAAATTTTCAGGAAATGTTAAGGTCATCTTGGGGAAGAATATAAACCGTCTTCAACCACTTGTTTAGTTACCACTCTGCTATTTCAGATTTAAATCAATCTTTCAGGAATTGTTAGGATCATTTCGGTTTTGTTTGGTTCATTTGTTTTTTGTTTGTTTCTTTTTTAACATAGTTCACCCCAAACAAGGCAGGCCGCCACTGTAGACGTAAGGGGCTACTGAGAAAAAAAGAGTGACGGTTTTTTTGTTGGGGGGGGGGAGGTCAACCTAATTTCGGAACTGCGCAGCGAGGTGTCTGTTTACATTAGTTTTAAATTTCTGCATGTCAGTAACGCCAGGAAAGCAGGGAGCAGGGAGGGAGTTCCAGAGTCCATCAGCACGAGGAAATAAGCTTTTGGAGTAGAAAGCTCTTCAGCATCTGGGGACCTCCACAGTGTATGGAGGTGATTTGGCAGATTGTCGGGTTGGTCTAGTGAATCTACGTCGTGGGGGCACCAGAGCAGCAAGATCATCAACCGTGTTGAATCCCGACCTGCTGTAGTGTTAAAGTGACAGTCTTTTAGAGGTTGAATGTTCACTCCTTACTACAGGTGATAATAACAAAGAATAACATAAAATTTACACTTCTATACGATCATAGCTGACAGAATGAGAACAACTTACCTCATAGATTAAATAAAGAGTCCAGTTCGGAATTCTGTACAGGTTCCAGAGCTTGACTATTAAGTTCTCAAGTTCGAAAAAATGAACCTAAAGAAGGTTGGGTTACATCGGCTAAAACGTTGTGAAAATAACGACCAAGATGAGAATAACAATCCAAATGATACAAATTATCAATCCTTATCTAAAAAATTCCGTACATAGATAGACACGTCCTAAGATGAGTACTGCTGTCACATCTGAGGAGGTGCCGCAAACAGAACTCTTTCCTATCTTGATAGCGTACAAACCGACTTTGAAATCTAGTGGGGGTGATCTCTTGTTTCTTACCGCTGTTTTCTCACAGAAGAAACGTTGCTAGTTTCTTTCTATTTCATCGTTTTCCCAATGAAGGCTGTTCGACTGAGCTCCAATCGCTGGTTTTTCCTTGTAAGACATTCAAAGCGTATTTCTACCACAACAGAAAAAGACTTTCCTTTCTTCCTTCGTGTGCCATGGGTCAGGTGGAATTCCCATGAGCAAAGCTTCTTTGAAATGGTTTCTTATCTGTGGAACGCATTACCACACGGCAGATTACAACATCTAATGTCAACAAATACTTGTCGTCAACTGTACCCATAAGTAATCAAACATAGTTCATTCTATTTATCATTTTCAATACTCTCATAATATTCTTCATTTTTCATCTGACAATCATTCCATCTCATTAACTCTTATCCTTGAGTGGCTTTTGACCTTGATAACTTGTGACTCCTTTGTAGTAGAACCTTTTCATATCTTTTGAGAAATGAAAAGAAGTTAAAACATTCTAAAAAAAAAAAACACCTTCAATTTCTAACTTGCTTTGATTCTTTTCCGAAGTACTGCTGTTAAATCGAGGTAATTTGAAAATCTTGTCATCAGGGGAAGAGACTTTGAAAAGAGAATGCTTTAACATAGGAGGTCAACCCTCCTATTACAGTTGCTGATTAAATTACAAGGAGGCTAGCAGGTACAAAATCTGCCACTAGGGGGACAGAAATATGCAAGTGTCACTTCGGGGATTGACTACAGGGAGGAAAAATGGTGGTTTAAGAACAAAATGGCAGAACTTCCTGAGGTTAAGGAAAAAAAGACGTAGATATGCAAACAAAAGAATCGAGAAAGATAGAATGAATGAGAAAGAATAAAAGAAAGGATGCCGAAGAGAAAGACAGAAAAAAATGGTGAAAACAAATAGAAGTGTTGAAAAAAGAAGAGAGCAAACGTTGAAAAAAGAAGGAAAGTATAAGTATTGTGAAAAAAGAACAGAAAGAAATTGAAAAGAGAAAAAGAAGGAAAGTATAAGTATTGTAAAAAAAAAACAGAAAGAAATTGAAAAGAGAAAAGGAAGGAAAGCAAAAATAAGATAAAAAATGAGAGTCATTAGAGAAGTACGAGAGAATGAAAGAAGAAATTTCTTCAAAGAAACAAGATGAGTTTTGAAAAAAAAAAGAATGAGAGCGCTTAAAAAGAAAGGAAAGAGAATACGTTTTGAAACGAGGAAAACAAAATAAATGAGAAAGAATAAAAGAAAGGGCGCTGAGGATAAAGATAGAAAAAAAAGCAGGAAAAAGAGAATGATATAATGGAATTGAAATATTAAGAAAAAGAAGGAAACTAAGAGTTAAAAAGAAAACAATATCACACGGTAACATGAAACATAACTTCTGATTAGTCACTAAAGATTATTAAATTAAATCTTTACTAGCGGGACCCGTGTAAATTACACGAAATGACGTTTTCAATACTAATTATCTTGTTCCTAACCTATACATGTTTGAATAAAATATGATAAGATTTGGACTTGTATATTTATTTTTTAAAAATGAACAATACATGAAACAATTTACAAAACTTCTTTATATACAATATTTCTAGTGAAGGTAATATTTCGACGACTAAACCTTACTTTGTAAATGCTTTAGATTAAATTAAATTTGGCTCCAATTCATGAATATTTATTTACTCCTCTTTAGGAGTTAGGCACAAGGCCAGTTTTATCTTACTCCCACAAGTAAGATGTGACCCAAGGTCGGGTCGGGAAAGTGGGGTTTGAAAAGCCAGCGCTCGAGAAGGTGAGCACTCTGGCCATTAAATATTGCCTGGGCAGTAAGCAATAAACTTACTCCTCCCCAAAGAGGGGAGACGAAGCCTGGGAGGGTGGACCTCCCAGAACTGCACAGGACAGACCCATAGACCGGCGTAAATCAAGCCTCGAAGGCCAAGACAATACAAATCTATGGAGTGCAGTATCCATTGGAACAGATACTACATTTTGATCTTAGCCAAAAGGCCAAGCCAATTCATGAGTAGCATACAAAGATTCGGAATGTCGTTGCTTTTGATGTAAGCATAACACACAAAATCACACACGCTATTGTATTAATATGTGTCTTCCCGGTCGTCCCCTCCCTACTTCTCTTCCCCTTCCCCTTGAAATGTAGAAAAAAATCTTAGAGGTTGGTTGGGATCGAACTATAAACCAGTCGGGCCGAAGGCAAAAATACTACGTCGCTAACCGTTGCGCCAAAGGGAAATACTTGAAAATGTTTCGAAAATTAGGCGAGTTGAATGTTTTTCAAAATCTAGGTGTGGCACACATGTGCAGAGCTTTTGCCGGAAGTGTGACACACGAACACACACGCTATCATATTAATATATAGATTTTAATACTAGCTGTCTCTACTTGGCGTTGCCTGCGTTTTTTGGTTAACCTTGGTTAACCAAAAATATTTTTTAAAAGACTATTCAAGTGTACTATAAGACTGTTGTAATACCTGACCTATTTCGTCTCAATTGATTGAATACACCATGACTATTACCAATTAAAACATTGAATATAAGGTATTATTTCATCTGATTATTCTTTTATTTAATTTTTAATGCCATTAATAATTAAGATTAAGTCAATCTTCAACTCAAAAATAGTTTTTATTGAAGTAAAAAAAAGAATCAAACGTTTAATAAGATTATCAATGAAAAACTTTAACCCCAAAATATACCTTTAACAAAAATAACAATTTTATTTACTCCAAAAGATCAAAGTAAAGAAACAGAGAACGACAGTGAAATCCGAAAAATTGACTCTAATTAGATTTCTTTCTTATTTCTTTAGTATAATTGGCTGCAGTAAGAGTGCTCAGCATTGTGACAGGGTTAGCCCCTTAGACTCTATCTATGATATTAGTAATCAAAACAAAAACGTTTGAACAGATTAAATATAAAATTCGAGGAATTAAAATAAAAATAAAAATGTTGTTTTATATAACACGGACCAATAATTGGCCTAAACCATTGACAAAACAGATTTTTGTGTCTACCTTTTCTTATTAAAGTTATTCCGGTGAAAGGTAGAACGGAATTCTCGTCTTTATTTTCTATTCAAGATCAATGAGTACAAAATGTTCAAATATCTGTCTGTGTTCCTCTCCTATAAATAACTTTGACAAATACACATTGAAGTATTATTTTTATTTCGATTAATTGAATATTTATTGAAATCAAACATGAAATTTTGATAATTGAATTTTTAAAATCCTATGCCGGAAAATGCAGCTAGTAGACATGTAGTACATAAAACTGACTTAGAATAGTGCTTGTATGCTGACTTTCGTGAAGAGGACCTACAGAAAGCCAAAGATCGATCAGCTTTTAACTGACTTAAACTTCGACGGACCAATGGCTACAAGTCTTCAATGAATGCTGCCATTAACAAACTCCGGTTATCATAACGGAGAGTGATCTTACAACAGAAATCAACTAGAACTCAGCAGCAGCCTACTTACTAAACTGCTGACTAAGAGAAATACGCCTGCTTATATCGAGCCTAAAGTGACATTGATTGATCAGCAAAACGAATCAGTTGCATAATCGGACACGTTGTCCCGGATGTCTATCTACACCAGAGTCTCAGATCTGAAAGTTGTGTGTTCAATCACTGATAGGCAGTGCGTTTTTATTTTCTTCGTATTAGCTCCATTACAAGACAATAACATCGGATCCATTTTAGTGACCTGAAACGAATCGTATTTGAATTAAACATTCATCAGAGGAGAAATGTAAGAATTTCAGTGTAACTGAACAGAACACCAAAATTGTACATTCCGTGAAATCCTTATAATGTGCGGAAAACATTTAGAGAATGAAAAAATTACTTCTGTTTACAAAGCAAAAGTTGCCCTATTTACTTGCCTCTCCACGACGGCAGACTTATTCACAAGGTCGGTTTTTATTGTGGGTAAAATCCAGCTCTCTAAAAAAGAGTGCTCTGGATTAGGCCCAAAATAAAAATTGTCTCAGGACGGAAAAGATGAAGTATAGTGTTAAAATAGATACTAAACTTGGCTTTTGGGAAATATAATTTTTTTCTCCTCTGATAAATGGGAGTTGAAAGGTCTTCTTAGATGATACTTTATCAAAATGACCCCGCTTTTATTATGTAAGAGCAGGCACCTCTGGCATTGCTCGGAAATGAATGAGGATCCTTGACTACACCTGCTTTCAGTCCTTAACCATATTCTTACTTTTTAATTTCTGTAATTTTCAAGTTTCAAGTTATAAGTAAAATTAAATAAAATAAAGTAAAATGTCAGTATTTGCTGTGTATGCACAAACTATTTATTTTCTTCTCCCTGCAGCAATATATGGCACAAGGCCGGAAAGTGGTGCAAACCAGTTCCCCTGAAGGGGCACTCTAATCAGGTACAAAAATGGCTGTAAACGGACCAGTCAGCATTTTCCAATAGGAACTCCTCAGGCGGCCAGCAATGAATGTCCTCTCCTGGAGGAGGAGGCAATGCCTTAGAGGATGCACAAAACCGGACCATACATCATTCTGATAAAGGTCTGAAGGATCAAGACAGACCCTAGATGCTAAAGTGATTCCAAGGAGGGACCTCAGCTGGTATGAAATCAATTAAGACTCCCACACTATTATGTATACCACCACTGGATTGTTAGTAAGATTTTATCTGATAAAAGTTGGTATAGGGTTTTGTTTTAAATTGCATCCAGGATGAAGAGATGCGACCAAACAGACAAAGGTATCATATATATAGTATAAGCTTTAATTCCATTCAACAATTTTATGGTAATTTCTAGCTAATCTGTGATGGATCCCAATAAGACTTACTGAAATAAATGTCTATATATTGAGTATTGAGTTTATTTCTATTTTAAACAAAAATCGGAGGTATTTGAATTTTCACGAAGCGTTTCAATTCCTTCTTTGCATAAAACCAAATTAAACTAAATATTGAGGTTCACGTTGCGAATGAGAATAATGGGTTAAGTGTGAGATAGATAAATTAGAGAGGAGGCTACATTCGTAATCTGAAAGAGAGAGGGGGGGCATAGAAAAAGAAAGAGAGGAAAGTAAAGCAATAGATGAAGGGGAGAAGGAGTAGTGAGAGAGTGAGTAAAAACTTGACACATTTCAAGACTTGAAGGAAACCCTGTAGAGAACGGAACATTGAAATGCGGCTTTGATCTGGGAAGTAAGACAACATTCTGAAGACCATGACATCTAGAGAATCAGTATGACAGAAATCAATCACACATTCCAGGGCAAGGCAATGATCATGTGACATTTCACGATTCCCATTGAAAATTACAACAAGAGTATTTACATTATACTTATATGAGCGCAAACCCGTGGAAATTCCACAGTGCCTTCTACATCAATCTGTATAATTTACTTAGCAATATTCCTTTTGAATTAACAAATATTTCACAAGTTCAATACTATTAAGAATAAATGACTTTTTTTCTTAATAAAAATAATAGAGCTAAATATTCTTTAAATGAAACAAATATTTTTTTTGTTTATTTATTAAAAATTGTAGCAATTTAATTCGTTTTAAAACAATAAATATTTTCTGTCTTTCTACTGCAAAAATAATTGTCAACTAAATATTCTTCAAATCAATAAAACGAACGTCATATTTTTTAAGTGTATTTATTTTACATCGTACTGTTTTAGTCAACGAGACGACATAATTTGATTTTAGAACAATTCATTTTAAAATGGGTAAATTCGGATTTTTCTTACCTTAGAGACATCAGAATAACAATTAATCTTTGCTGATCGAACGACCTCATTTTTTTAAAGTGTGAATGAAAGGTGATAACATACATCTGAACATGAAATGCCTTAGCGTATACAGTTAAAACTATACATCATGTGTAATATATATACAGGGTGGGCAAAAATAAGGGTCCTATTTTTAAAAATTCATAACTTTTTTATTTATTGATTTAAAAAAAAATTTTTTTTTAGAATAAGTAAAGGACCCCTTCCGAAGCAAGCATGAGCTGTATTAGCCCTAAGGAACGTACCCTCATTTAGAAAACATTATTTTTGCTTAAAAAACTCAAAACAGTGTAAAAAACAATACTTTAGTTTTTGTAAGTTTTAAGAAGTGTTTTTCGGCTAAAATTTGTTTTGTTTATTTCAAAAAATCTCGGAAGGGTCAGTCTACACACACATAAAGTTTGGTGAGTTTAACTTTTATTTTGTGGAAGTTATTCAAATTCAAGTTATTCAAATTTAAAGATAGGACCCTTATTTTGGCCCACCCTGTATATATATGTATTTATTTATTATGCGTTTTGGAGCATCTCTTATAAATGATCTCATGTCAACTTGAAAAATAATAAAAATCTCACAGAATGTATAATAAGAATGTACAGAATAAATTAGGTAAACTATGCCTGGGTATGGTGTTTCCATATACACCTACAAAACCATGAAAAAAATAACACCAAACAAATATAAAAGCCGTGAGGCCCAGAGGAAAGATCTAAGTGTCATGATCAGCAGGGATATTTGCCTTTCTTATTTCAGGTAACGGAATACAACAGAGAGAATACAGGTAAATAAATATGATCAACACAAAGCAAAGACCACAAAGAAATGGACCACAAAGAAAATTGGACTAGTAATGGTGTGCAACCCAACACAAAGAGGCTTCTGTACACATGTAGAACATAATCCTAGAGTTATGCCATCGATTTTCCAAACATTCTGTTTATGTATATACAAAGAGACATTTAAAAAAATCTTATGCTTATTTGTGGGAAGTGGTGTGCTGAAGAGTGTATGACAGGATGGTGACCACGGGAATCCAAATTGGAGAAGCATCAAATCATATTCAACTACCCCCTTTCTCATCATATTTTTCAGTACTATGACTTATACTTGAATCTTTGGAAGCATACAATCAACGAGTTGACCCCGGGCATCACCAGGGCATCAGCAGAGGTCTGCATGCCACTGTTTGTTGGCATCTTCATTAAATTGTAAAATTAACTATTTCTCAACATATCCTCTGTTTAAGTCAATAAACTTCTGAAGACGATATTTCCACCTTACTAAATCTACTGAGTATAATGCCATGTCTTCCACTGAGGCTTTGTAGAATCAGCAGTTTTACATCATCAATCATTTCTAAATCGTGTCTTTTCAGAGCTTGGGAACAAAAACAAGTTTGAAAATGCAAATGAAATTATCACAGAACAGCTCAAATGGTGCCACACAATCGGCATCGTCTGTAACCACAGGATTAACGACAATCTAAAGTCGAAGAACAATCGGACTATTGTGAGATCTGTTGTTTTATATAATTCAGAGTGCTTACCGACAACGAGCCAGGCAGAGTCTTAGGAGTTACACTATTCAACAAAGTCTGTAATGATGACATCCAACGACGCTATTGTATTGCACCATTCAGATATTTACCTGGCTTTGCAAACTCACTTTTTTTTTATTCCAACAATCTAAGCCGAGCTCAATGGGTGATCCAATGGGTTACAATTGTTTTTAATAATAATATATATATATATTAGGTGTAAAATAGATGTATATGTTTTCCTCGATATTTTTCGCATTGCTATGGATGACAATGTGCATGTGTCATGGGATTTTTGAAGAAAGTTTTCATCTGATCAAAGATTTGTTGCCAGCTGGGAGAGACAAAATTTTCAATGATCTCAGCAAAAACACCACCAACGAAAGTTTGGTGCATCTGTAAGATATCTATACTATGTTTGTGGTGTTTGGGGATGCAATTAAAAACAAAAGCCTGCACAAGGATCAAACAAGTTTTGTTGAAAAAATGGTTCTGAGGAATCGAATCGTGATATTAATTTTAAATAAATTTATTTTTCATAACAATATAATGGGATTCAGCTCTGGTCATATGTGCCCTGGTTGACAATTGTGTAATAATTGGTGTAGTCGCATATATTTCGTCACATGATAAAACTAACCAATAAGAATATAATCTAGTCCAATAGAATCCTATTAATTAGATATATAAACAGGTAAAAAGCTAGAGATTTGGATCAGATTAGCAGATCAGAAACATACGAGCCGACTACAGTATGGTCCTCTTCAAGTAAACAAATACTTGTTGAGCCGTCCTCCTGGATAAGCAATTCCTCTAAAGATATTGTCTGCCCAATCCACTAGTTGTTTTCAATCCTCACGTGATGGTGCTCATTGTCCAACCAACGATCTCTTTAACCTTTGTCCTCGAGTGGCCCTCGGGCCTTGATAAGCAGTGACTCATTAGTAATAAAAAAGACTAACAACGATTGGCTGTCAGATGTGTGACTGTATATACGTTTAAAAGATGAATGAGAATAGCATTATGAAAAAGCTTTCATTCATAAAATTTATAAGTTTTTTTGATCTGTAAATCTTAATGAAATTTAGTCAACCACAACTAGCAATTGATGATCCAGACATTCCCTGACTTTTGGGTTAGGATTAAAGTGTCTACTAATTTCGGTCAGAGGAGGCAATTAGTATATCTTTATTTTGTCCCATCTGGAGTGCCCATTGTTGGGAGATTATATATATATATATATATATATATATATATATATATATATATATATAGGCAAATGTTATTAAATTACACGCAGAGTTTTTGTTTGATGAGACTTTTTTTATTTTTTCAATTTTTCAAATAGTCCACTTAGTATTCCGGTCGAATTGATGCATATAAATTCCATATGTTTCCATTTTCTTTCTTTTTTCGCGAGTATTTTCGATTTGAGTCATCAAATCATCATCAGATGGTTAGGTTCGTCTTGGTGTGTTTACAACTTTGCCTTTATTGGTGCGTTTTATCGTAGTATGAAAATACATCTCTAGTAAGTAAGCTACACAGAGTCTACCTGTTTCATACATGCAGGAAATCATCAGCATTTCGCCTCTATGTAGCTTACTTGCCATAGATATATTTCCATACTACTACTAAGCTCTACTCACGTATTGAGCACTGTTTAATTAAATACTGAAAATATATACACACAATATATTATATCACCTGATAACATAAAATATGTATATGCACGAAATAGTTTATATAAGTTATATGTTTCTATATTTGTATGTACAGGATTCACTCATCAACTAATAAAGCGACCATTATGAATGTTGGAAAACAGCTGTTATGCATTAGGAGTCGTAAGGAGGGCATAATATTCCTCAAATTAAAGTTGATTTTGAGTAGTTAAAAGGTTTTTTAGGAGGCATATGGACACAGTCTCCTATTTGAAAATTAAAATATACCAGATTGGCATAGAATTAGATCCATAGTCATAAAAAAACCAATGAAGCAGGATTACCTGAATTTCAGTTCTTTTTAAGACCTCTTACGCTTAGCTTAAATTTAAGATATTTTCTAGAATCAAAATCCCTTACATGATTTTGATCAAAATCGAAATAAAGATTCTAGACATAAGGTTTAGTAGCATTGCATCTTGATTTTAATCTTTGTAAGAAAACATAGATATAATGCAAAACTGTCTGT
This sequence comes from Sepiola atlantica, assembly GCA_963556195.1. Classification (NCBI taxonomy): domain Eukaryota; kingdom Metazoa; phylum Mollusca; class Cephalopoda; order Sepiida; family Sepiolidae; genus Sepiola; species Sepiola atlantica. Next base: position 31,015,994 of record OY744533.1, on the reverse strand, counting down.
ATGGGACGGGTAATCTTCTAGTGTATATATATATATATATATATATATATATATATATATAAAAATTTAATATTTATTCATAAATATTGTTATAAAAGCCCCTTTAAGAAATTAAATTTGAGCACTGTTCGGAGATATTAAAACAGACTGTCACTTAGCTATAAGCAAGGTTCTGATAACGTTTGTTGAACCCTCTAGATTGTCTGCTGCTTACTGCCCACTGCATTTAAGCAAGAATAGAACTTAATTTCTGCTGTATTGCGTGATAATTTCTTATGGTCTTGGGGATAGAGTGAAAGAGTGCAGAGTCTTGATTGACGCTGTGAATCTGGTTTGCGCCCTGTGACCATCTGAAATTATCATTTCCTACACTGATGAGAGTGATAGCTTGAAAGACCGGCGTATGTAGGTTAAATAATTTATATAAGAAAACCCAGCTAAACATTGGGGTTCGGTCTGGGACTGCTGCAGGCTTGAAACCGATGCTATCATGTTGATTTGATCTGATCTTCTGTAACATTATTAATAGCTATATATATATATATATATATATATATATATATATATATAATGATAATAATATTTATAAATAAATATTAATTACATACAGACATCAACGTTTCATGCTTACGAAACTTTCAGTGCAGGAAGCTAATTCCCAACGGTCGACGGGCGTGAACTCTTACCCCCCCACACACACACACACACACATACATACACACACACTGCAAAACGTCAATAACAATGTGGAATTTATGCCAGTAAACTAGGAAATTATCGGAAAACTTATGTATATATATCCCAACAAAGAAGTAAAAAAAAAATATCTATCCGAATGCAATTTTGTGGAGAAGTCACGCCGCCACCTTGAATTTCAGTGTTTTTATTCTGCTTATATTTGTTAAGTATTCTTTTTATTCAAGAAAATGAAATAAATCATGATTTTAGTACAAAATAATTTATTTTAGAGTAATGCGCACCATTAATAACCAATCCGGAATTTCCTCTCTCCCAAATTAGGGAATTATCAGAGGATTTTAGTCCTGCTATCAATAAAATCAAGAATTTATAAAATGAAAAGGATTAATTTTTACATTATAATTCACACTTTTAACCAAAGATTCAAAAATCTTCTCTGTATCCTGCTTTCTGCCATTTCTAATTTTTTATTTTGGGATTTATACATTAATTCAGTTTGAAACTTGTTGTTGATTGCGTGATGAAATAATGTTAAAATACTTTTTAATTTTCTTCTTAATTTTTATACAAAATGAAATTGGTTGATCGAATAAAATTGTTAGTCAGAGAGAGAGAGAGAGAGAGAGAGAGAGAGAGAGAGAGAGAGAGAGTGTTGAGTGATTAAAAAACTGGTTAAAAATAGAATTCATCCAAGTTTATTCCATTAGACTTTCCACTGCTCCAAGACTCTTTGCAATTGATTAAAGAAATTACATGAATCGTCTTTCAATATAAAAAAGTAGAATAAAAATTGGTAATACTAACGAAAATTCATTAGAATAAGAATTTTAAAAAAAATACAACGCAACGGCATCAGTACAATGGCAGCAGCATGTTAACTATGAACTGAAGGAACCATTTTCCCTCAATTATTTGTGGCATTTTTTTTTTTTAGGTCTGCAGATTTTTGAGCACTGACATCACACAGAAATGATGAATGGTAATTTTCTTCTGAATTAAGTCGAATCATTGTCGAAATCATTCAAAACAATAGAAACTGCTGAATATTACTTAATGGACGAACCACCTGTCTATGAAAAGGTTGTTTAAGTTTGTTTCTCAGGTTTACAGTTTATCAACCTTTTGGTGGGTTATTTATTATTATTATTATTATTATTATTATTATTATTATTATTATTATTATTATTATTATTATTATTAATTGCCAAAGCACAAAACCTATTGTAAATAATTCATTGGATATGATCTGCTTTCGCCACAGCTTGGACTTATTAATTTGTCTGTTTTATGAAATATCAACCATTTTTTAGATTGTCAAAGTGCAATACCAATCTATTGCAGATGTTTCCTTGAATGCCAATCATAATCATCTTCATCATATTCAGTTGGACCTTTATTTTACATGCTTGCATGAGTTGAACGGCTTTTACAAATTTACTTCCAAACTAACCTTTCTCTGACCAGGTATTTATTTATCCCTTTCTTTCAAATCCAAAAAAATGCATAGAAGATACCATCAAGTCTGCTACAAATATCGCTCTACAGAGTTAGTAAACTTCTCACAACTGCCAGTATTCTATATCTCTATAAAGCCACCATCCGTACAGCATGAAGTATTGTTGCCATATCTGGGCTGGTGCACCAACCACTAGCATCTCTCTCTTAGAAAGGGTAAAAAAACAAGCCTCTAATATAATACGTTCCTACACGTTCTATCAAGCTCAAGCCCCTATCCCATTGCCGCATTGTTGCTTTCTTGTGCTTGTTTTACAAGTAGTTCAATAGTATGTGCTTCAACGAACTTGCTGCACTTGTTTTCCCTCCTCGACGTAGATAGAGGTTATTTACCTGATAATCAGCAAAATCTCACCCCTTCATTGTAGAGGTCTCCAGATGCCAAAAAGTTTTCTACTCTAATAGCTTCTTTCTGTTAATTGCTAGTCTTTGGAACTCCTTCCCTGCTCCCTGTTTCTCTGACAGTGCTAACATGCAAACATTTAAATATAATCTGAACAGACATCCTGCTGCATAACTCCCCACTTAGGATACCCCCGTAGATAATAGTCGCTTACGTCTCAGTAGCAATGTGCATATAAGTAAAAAGAATAAAAATCCATCCTTATCACTTCCTCCCATGTTTAATTTGGCCTTCACATGCCAACTTTCCCTGCTACCTAAACTGTTTTACATCTACTAACCTAAATCACTCTTATCCATTCTTTAAATGTGACCATACCAACGAAGTCTTCTGTTTTGCACACGTCTCTCTATACTGTCCAGATTTAATCTTCCGCTGCAATCATAAGATCTAAGCCTATCTTTAAGACTCACATTACACATCCATCGTATCATTCTCACATCATTTCTCTCCACACAACACATGTTCTTAAAATATAGATGATGAACTGCAATTTTAGCCATAGTTGGTAGGATTATATGTCTATTTTATGACATATCAACTCTTTTAGCATTATACAATGCTGAAACACAACACTTATTGGAAATTATTCATTGCATAAGCTTCATTACAGTTGCTATCTTATTCATATGTCAAGAGAGTTAGTCATACCTTTTTCAGGGTCCTTTTTAGTTCACATTGTCTAACGCTTTCTTTAGCTCACATTGTCTAACGCTTTCTTTAGCTCACATTGTCTAACGCTTTCTTTAGCTCACATTGTCTAACGCTTTCTTTAGCTCACATTGTCTAACGCTTTCTTTAGTTCACATTGTCTAACGCTTTCTTTAGCTCACATTGTCTAACGCTTTCTTTAGCTCACATTGTCTAACGCTTTCTTTAGTTCACGTTATGTAATGCTTTTTTAGTTCATGTTGTCTAATTCTGATAAAGTAAGGGGGATAACTTATTTCGATTTTCTGCTTGTAAAACATACAAAGATTTTTTAAATAATTTATTTAATCTTTTTAATTCTTTAATATTTAGTATGAAAAATAGATTTACGATTTTTGACCACACTCTCTTTTCAAATTAACTCATTTAAACAATTCTCTGAACCTACTCGGTTTATTGTGGAACTCTTCATTCACAGCAGGAAGAGACGTGGCAGTCTAGCTAAAATATACGACCGTAGGGAGGATAGTTTGACTAGTCCACTCATAATTTAAGGGACATTTTCCACGTATGTGTGTGTCATTCTGTCCGTCAGTCACAATTTTATTTAAAGAAATATCTTAACTTCTTTTAGAAATGGAAAATATTGCATTAATACTAAATAATAAATTCCCAACAAATAAAGCAGATGCCATGAGCGAAAATCGAAACCGAAACTTTCAGATTTTCGTTCTGATGTTCTACGAATTGAGCTATTTAGCTTTTTAAATAGATCTTAAAACATTACTTTAACAAAATAATTATAGCTTTGACGTGACGTCATCGATTTATGATTTACGTCATGTTTCAAAACATGAATTAAAACATATACAACCATAAATAAATAAATAAATTGATGGCTAAACATCAATAGGTTGGAAATTATTTTAATTGTCCAAAGCAATTTATTTTGTTTTCACTGCATATTGGTGTTGAAAACTATTTAATATATAATATATACTAGAATTTGGGCCCGAATATATCTATCTTTCTCTCTTTCGTATATATATATATATATATATATATATATATATATATATATATATATATATATATATATATATATATAAGGAGATTGTAGTTTGCTTGAAGCATTGCTGGTAAATATAAGTGCAGATTAGTCGTCCGAGGCTGTAGCAATGCGATGTAGTTGCCGTAAGGTGGAAAAAGTGAAAAGAAATAAACGAGTTTCACTTTCTCTCTTCGTTTATTTCTTTTCACTTTTTCCACCTTACGGCAACTACATCGCATTGCTACAGCCTCGGACGACTAATCTGCACTTTATATATATATATATATATATATATATATATATATATATAAAGACAAACTGTAGGAGGGTTTAGTCCACTTATAATATAATGGGCATGTTCTCTGTGGATGTGTGTCTGTCAGTCAGAAGTTTTTAAACGAATATCTTAACTTCTTTTGGAAATGGAAAATATTGCATTAACACTAAATAATAAACACCCTCTTGCAGACAGCAAGAGAGAAGGAATGATGCGGTACCTCCCTCTGGTCACATATATTTGCTAGTCTTTAATATAAATGTGGTGTTTGTGTGTTTCTCTGAGAGTTCAATTGAATTGAGCCCTATACCAAGATCACACACAACGTTTCTTGTGTAAAATCTTACGATGAACACGTTATAAAGTGCACTTTCATTCCGGAGTATACTTGTGCTCGTAGATTATAACTATAATCTGAAACAAAAAATCGAAGACTTTTTGAAACTGATGAAAAGAAATGACATAAATTATCTTTCGATATTCTTAAAAAACATTAGAAATGTGTAATGCAAGAGAAAAAAACATTAGAGAAGTGTAATACAAAAAAATAGCAGAGAATAGAAAATTAATAAAAACGAAAACTACAAATCACCATCATTTTTATCATGTGGAGATGAAGACATCATCTCCACATGATTTCTCATCTTATTTTGAACGTTTTTAAATTTTTTTTTTAAATTAATTACTTATGCTAATTTTTTTTGAGTACTGACATCACATAAAACTGAAGAATTATATTTCCCCCACAGATGAATGTCGGCTTTCCCTGTATGACGAGGAAGTATTATCAAAGTGACACAAGACAAATGAAAACGGGGTCAACGTTAGTTAGTGTTGTTCAAACCAGTCAAGAATACGGCCCCAGCAATCAGAGTATGGTCCATTTTCGAAGTAGTGACCTAGCTCCTGTCGAGCTGAGATATGGTTCTGTGCAGTTCTAGAAGGTTCACCCTCCCAAGCTTTACCATCTCTCACAATGCCGACGGGGCTGCTCAGGCATTTTTGTGGGCCAGAGTGCACACGTTTCTTGTGCACTGGCTTTTCAATCCTTACCGTCTGACCTTGTGTCACATCTTCCCGCGGTATGAGGAGGGGGTGTAAATACCAACTGATGAATTGAATCACGAGCTTAAGCATATGTCTATGTCGAATAACAAATGCTAATTATGATCTAACAAATTACATCCCTTATACTGATGATCGATATCGGAGCAACTACAAGATCTATTTAACAATTATATGAACCAAACTAAACCGCACATAGAGAAAAATGTTGCAATAAAATAAAAATGAATTACATAGCACAGGGGATTGATTTATTAAAACAGGTTTTAGGATATTTTTATGCAAATGCTGCTTACCATAACTATCGTGTAAGCCTTTTAGAAAACTTTGCTTTATAATAAAAACCAATGTGTAATTAGTTATAGAAATTATTATATATATATACATACATTATATATATATATATATATATATATATATATATATATATATATATATATATATATATATATATATAATGTTTATACTTTGGTTATGTAGGCAAACTCAAGTGTAGAGACCAATGGATATTAGAAGATTACACAGTACTAATATTTAATTTCATAGCAGTTATAAATTGAGATATTTTCTGAAATATTTTAGTAAAAAGCAAAACTGGTTTTTATCTAAAATAATTACAGTCGTTGCTACATTGTTAATACAGACGAGACATTTATAAGAACAAAGCCCACATTTTATCAACAAATGAATCTTCAGAAAGACCGAATAACAATAAGTACTACACGGGGATGACCTCCCTATTTTTAAAATCCAGATATTACGACTACAACAGCACATATAAAAACAAAAAACGCCGAATTAAAACAGCACTAGCAAACCATTATTTGGAGCTCAAAGATAGCGGACGCTCACCAATAATCGAATGGAAAATAATACGACAGGCCAGTACATGTAAAAACTTCGACGACCCGTGTAGATTATGCCTGAATGAGAAATTTGTAATCCTAAACTTTAAAGACCCCCAAAATCTATTAAACTGCAAACGTGAAATAGCAAACAACTGCTTACACAGAATAAAATTCATCTTAGGCTAATAATATATAAATAAATAAATAAATGAACAAATAAATAAATAAAAAACTAAACTAAACTAAAACCTAAAATAGAAATACAAGCAAGCATATGTTAAAATAAGGTCGCCCATTATTTCGACACAACAAAAAAACGAGAATGGGCCGCACTATAGAAAAGAGAACAGTAGAATAAGAAATAGAAAGTAAAATAAACCGAAGCTTTGTTTGTGAGAAGTTCAACGATTGGCTAAGAGAATAACAAAGAATCCGATTGGTTAACTAGCTAAACTAAACACCACGTGTATATATAAAACACCCGGCAACACCGATTCCATGCATTTTAGTCTGACGAATCCCTACGGAGATGAAACGCGGAAGCCTCTGTCTAGCTTAATTGCCATAAATATATTTCCATAACTTACTACCTAGCTCTACTCACGTATTGAGCACTGTTGAAGTAAATACTGAAAATTGATACATGAAAGATTATATCTCCTTATAACATTTTATGTGGATACATGAAATAGTAATATTTAGCTCCTCAAGCAGTTGAGCACTTTCACAAGAATTTATTTCACCACTGAAAAATAATATGGAAAAAGTTAACTTAGAAACATCACTTAAGAATATCCCAACACCTAGCCAGCATGGATACATTATTAAATTAATTTAAAAAACGGACGAACTAATACACTGAATGTGATGTCGAGCACATTTCTTCCTTAATAATAAAGATAAACACCTAGATACGAAAGAATCCTACGGATTCAAAAGCTTAAAAAACGCAAAACCAATAGACCACATGATTAGCTTTGAAAATGACCTCTTAAATGTAATGAAAGATTTAGAATTTCATAAACAACATAATAATTTCCAAAAAATATTACACAACATCGTTAGAACCATAAACAACTTTAACAACATCTTTGTAAAAGCGAACAAAACTAGGAATTTTCATTTTCATGCGTGCCTCAAAGATGTCAATTTTCTTTATTCAAATAGTTCCAATCTGCACATAACATCGAGCGGACTAAACTTATCCTAACGTCTTTTAGAACTTGACATTCCTTTCTGCTTCTATCGTGATTCGACCCCTCGGGGTTAATACCATCAAAATGAGGAAGAAGAACAGAAAAAAAACTATAAGACAGTCTCACCTGACACAGTTGTTTCAAAACGAAAGCTTGCAAAAAAAAAATGAATTTTTCATTTAAATTGCACGATGTTGTCAATTTCCTTATTAAAACTAGGAATGTTTATAAAATAAATAAACAAGAGTATTACAAACTACTCACAGAAAACATTACGAAAAACTACAAAAAACTAGATACAAGCAAACGTAACTACATAGACATAATAAATGCTGAAAGTAAACAAATCACCGATAGACTAAAAATTAGCGACAAAGTAAATTAAAACCTAAGGAAGCCTATATGGTATTTAAAGAACACACAAATAATTTTAACAATAACCCTAGCATTCACTTAATTAATCCGACCAAACCAGAAATTGGCAGAATTAGTAAAACAATTCTATCTAGAATTAACTAACAAATTAAAAAGAATAAATAAATAAAAATAGAAATAAAAAAGACCTAGAATTAAACTGAATACTGCCGAAGCAATCACTGCTGAGCACTTTCTCACATTTATTTTTCAGACTTTGGTACTTGTTGCTGTATTTTTTCTTTTTCTTCAATCTCCCATCCTGATGAAACCTAATAAAGGTGAAACGTAGATAAATATTTGATTAATATTTTGGTTTTCCTTATTTCATTTTCCATATATCGATATATATATTTGGGCAGTATTTTTTCTTTAAGACATACTTCGTTAAATAGTACAGACGACATGTGCTTGAATATCTTCTCGTTGATTCTTTTTAGATGTCTGATTAATGTTCGAGTTATAGGGTGGAACTGGCAAATGAACTTGTCATACTGGTTGGGTACCCTAGTACTTTCGGTTTCTTCAGGAGCCCTCTTCAGAGAGTGAGTAATATATATATATATATAAAATTAATATAAAATAATTATGGTATAATACTTGGAATATATGTATATATTTTTTTTCTTTATTCTGAGTTTTTTTATTAACTAATATTATACTTCTTTTTTAAGATTTGAAACCGACAGTACCGATATTGCTCTGATCTTCTGTAATACAAACATATATATATATATATATATATATATATATATATATATATATATATATATTAGTGCAAGTCATTGTGTCTATTCTTGCAATACAATAACACTACGTTTTCAAACTAGCGTTCAGAATTTCACAAAATGTTAAAATTACCCATTTCTCCATATCAGATATATGGTCTAGCATCAGCGAGTTCGGATTTTAAGGTTCTTATTCGAAAAATCAATATAAAATGGGAATTCCAACCGGTCTGAAATTCATTCGGTCTTCCTGCTTTTGCCATTTTTCAAAAGCAATCCTCATTTCTTAAGAAAACAGTGCAGAAAGATGCAAAGTGCATTCGCCTCCAGGTCGCTGTTAAATACCGACCCAATTATAAGTTATCAATTAATGATTAATTTCGATTTTATTGATTTCTGCTTGAAGCAAAATAGGTTTGGTCAGCCGTGTGTGGTTTCCTGCAGTAGAGCTTAAATACGAGAGATACAGATTTCCGATTCTACATTTACCATTTTTCAAAAGTGAGAATTTAATTGTTTAACAACTTCTCCGGCAGATACCAACGTTATCTTCATTACTATAACTTACAATTAATATGGAAAGTATTGGGTTATTTCTTATATGTACCGGTGGTTTGGTTTATAGGTACCATTGTGTTTTGTCTCCTTCTATGCTACTAACATGTCAACCGATGACTCTTTCTGTCAGTGGATGTTTCTCTACAACGAGTTTTTTGGGGGTTTTTTTCTGGGTTTTTGTAAGACGCGTTGCTAAAAGCGCTGATGAAGAAACGTTTTGGATTAGCTTTATCGATTTATAAAGTAAAATAAAGTATTTCCAAACTGTTTTTGAAACGATCGTATGCCATACTGGACTTGATGTTCTTATTATTGGAATAATAGTAATGTTTTAATTCATAAAATGTTACATATATATATATATATATATATATATATATATATATATATATATATATATATATATTAAATGTTTCCGCTGGTTTCATATAAACAACATCACATACGAAACCAGTGAAAACATTTTAAAATGCTTAATGCAATGCGATTTTGTTCTGTGATGCCATCCAGCATTGCTGAATTTAAATCGTCAACGACTTCCTGGAACAATACGAAAAAACGTTCTATGTTCGTTTCTCTGTCGTCTTTTTAAAATTCTCTTCTTTCTCCAGCTTTTTTGTTCATTTGCTTTTGACACCTGAGGATGATTCGACGAAGAATCGAAAACGTTCGTGAAACCTGTGAACCTTATGGAATATTTTTTATTTTTTTTGATTTTAATACAAAAAAGACCATCAGAAAAATTGTAAAAAAATTAAAAGATATAATTAAACAGACGAATTCTGTTATTTTTAACAACGTTTGCATAAATGAGAAAATGCTGCCTAAATACACACACACAATATATATATATATATATATATATATATATATAAATAAATGTTTTGAGGTACAAAATTTATAAATACATTTAAAAAGAATACGCAGAAATCTCTCTAAGGCCCTTTCGACTATCATTATTATTATTAATTAAAACTATCGATTTTCTCCTGACGAGATGATAGTCGAAAGGGCCTTAGAGAGATTTCCGCGTATTCTTTTTAAATGTATATATATATATATATATATATATATATATATATGAAACAGTTACATGGTAAACGGCTGATGATCCCCGTGTTAATATTAGATGCTTACGTTAAGGTCTCCTGTTTTTGTTTCACTGTTAGATACTTAATCCCCCTTTTTATTTTATTTACTTACTATTATATTTTTTATTTATCTATGAATTTTCCAACGAATGTTAAGTCTGCACTATTTTGGATTTAGTTAGTTTCTCTGGGAATTTAAACTGCATTTTCCCTTTTGATTTTGTCTTTTTGTTTAAAATAACTCAAAGCTTCTTTAGACTATATATACATATATATATATATATATATATATATATATATATATATATACATACACATGAATATTTTTAATTAAATATTAAAGTGTATTTACCTACAGACGAGGTTGTTTCGGACTTACGTCCTCATCAGTGCAGAAAGTTGTGGTTTCAGGCGGTCAGACGGGTTCCAACGCCGTTCGTAGATTCACATAAGAATCACGATGCTACACCCTAATCCATTAAGCCAATAGAAATCGCCACATACATGACTGAAATTAAAATACATTTAAAGCCAGTGGCGTGGTTCAAACGTTCCGAGATACAAAGAGTGCTTAAACACACGGGCGTGTAAGCTTTGCTTCCATAGCTTAACGATCTCATATTTTTATAATTTTAGACAGTGCTCGACAATTAAGATTTATTTATCTTAAAGAGGGCCATTACTATGAAGATTTTTTAAATTAAATATTAAAGTGTATTTACCTACAGACAACGTTGTTTCTGACTTACGTCCTCATCAGTGCAGAAGTGATAGTTTAGCAGGACCTGTGGAAATTCCACGGTTGTACCATTCATCTGTTGTATATTGCTGCCAAGCTTAAAAATATTTCTATTTCATGGACATCCGGTGCTTACGTGGACCTCATGATATTATTGTACAACGTTTGTTCAAACTGTAACATGCTTATCTAAGTACGCTGTTAAATGTCGTTTCAAAATATATCTGATTGTGGTGTCTATCTTTAAAGCCCTTGTTGGAGTTTGGTACATATTTCCATTCTATGGGTCCATACGAATTTATTGTACTCTCTTTGGACAGAACAGATACTACACTTTGACCCTGGCTCGAAGGCCAAGAAAGTGTATTTTAGTTAGAGTTTCACGTTCGACACAGCAGTGTCATCAGATAAAATTAAATAAGAAATTACGTGTTTTGCATTGCATGTTCGCCGATTAGGTTATCCCATTATCTAAAATAAGGATGAAGGGTGATAACGTACATGCGAACATGAAATTGCCTTAGAGCTGATGAAGACACATTTTCCTCTCGATGCAGACTATATAACATAGATATAAGTTAAACTTCGTCCAACCCTAATCCTTTCACTTAAATATATATATGTTTATTTTAATCCTAAAAAACATTTATAAATTTAGGATTGATGCCCATTTGTTAATTAAAATTAATTAATTAACATGTTCATTATTTCTAATGGTTACTGCTATATTAATCCTGCCAGTTCTTTTGGCTTTCAAAGTTTGCTTCAATCTTTTGCTTGATTACTACATTTATATTGTTATAATTTTAGTTATAATTAAATGTATACTAATAGAAGAGGCACGTGACTGTCTGTGCGTTAACTGCTTTTAGGCTACAAGACATAGAAACCTGAAATTTGGTAGAAATCATTATTTTCAAGACAGATGTATTTCATTTTGTAGCCATCTTAGCCTATATGTTTTTATTATTATAAATCTCTACTCTGCATTGAGCAGTTTTGAAATAAATATTGGAAAATTAATCCATAATATATTTTGATGATCTTTTTGGCCTCCTTTCAGTTGTCAGATACACTGGATCCCCCTTGTTTGCACAGGGAGTCTACAATGACGCAAGCTTGCGCAATCCGTAACTGCACATCTGAAAAATTAAATGTGACATGCATAGTAATATATAAGCAAAGGCCAAAAACGGAAGTGAAGGGTCACCTGATCGATTAGCATGCTGGGCGATTTGTTGGGAAGAGAACAAAAATGGACGTGTGAAGTAGTAGTCCGAAAATTAACCAGTAGTGAGGTAATCTCTTTCTTTCTGCTCCCAGCTTGTGCTTAAGGTATATCAAATCTATATATTCTGTGTATAACTATCTTTGTGTTATGCAATTTCAGAACCAACTGCATGAAGAATTACCATCAGACATGTCCCATCAAGCGGAGACAAACCAAAAGAAGTCTTTATCTGTTCATGTCTTTCAGACCTCAAGTAAATCTTCATATCAAACTCTGACAAAAGTGAAACAGGACAATACAACATATTTCCACACATTTTCCAGAACCACAATCCGATCTGTTCTCAAATCTATCCTGTTCTCTCTTGAGCAGCGGAGGATGTAAGGAGACCGGATTCTGGTGTATATAATTTTTCTTTTTTTTCTTTTCTTTTTTTTCTTTTACTCTGCTGTTTTATTTTTTTTATTTCTAAAATTTATTTCTGTTATTAATTCACTCATTTTATTTATTTATTTTTTTAAATTACGTAAAAAAATAAAACAGTGGAGTAAAGAAAAAAAGAAAATTTTAAATTTTAAAAATAACTGAACAGGAAGAAATTTTAAAACCCATACATAAACGTTCACCTGACACAGATTTGAAATATGTCTGCCTGTAGACATAGAAGTCAACCTGACATTTTGACACATCTAGACTTTAGTTAAAATGATTTCCCTTTTCTCTCCCTCCCTCTCTTCTTTCCTTTCCTTTCTTTCTTCTATTCTCAACAAGTATATTTTATTTTATTTAAACGGTCTCTCCTCTAACCACGTGACTTTCCAAATTTGAAATTTCTTTTTCTTTCCTTTCTCTCTTTTTCTCCTCCATTTCATTATTCCAAAATACCATCTGATGGAAGGATCAAATTCTAATTCTGCCTGCTGAGATCTCAGCTTTTAACTGCTGTAGATCGATAACATCGACATGCCAGTGTCGCAGATTTTGTACATGTCTGTTTGAATAAAAACAATCATATACATGAAGCTCTATTTTATATTGAGCACTTTTTATAAGCCCGGTTGAAATCTTTTGGATTCCTATCTATCTATCTATATATATACACAGAGGCTACCGCGTTTCATCCCCGGGGGGATCTTCAGGCTATCTATATATATATATATATATATATATATATATATATATATATATATAGAGAGAGAGAGAGAGAGAGAGAGAGAGAGAGAGAGATGTATGGACAAAGTAGTCTCCTAAACTAATGAACAGATCATTATGAATTTTGGAATATGTATTCTAAATAATATGGTGAGTAACATGGGCACATTAAATTTTTTACAAATTTTAACATTAAGGAGTGCCTATGTATAAATAAACATTGTTGAATTTTTTTTATGAACCGATCATTAGGAATTTTTGAATATATATTCTCGACAATCCAGTGAGTAACATGGTCACATTATTTATTTTGTAAGCGTTACCATTTAAACTTGCACCTGTCCTAAAAACAACTTTTAAAATAAGCTAGATAACAAAAATTTTATATGGAAAATGATTGCTCTTCATCAAAATTGAAGTTATATTAAGCCATACATTTTAAAAAACGATTGGTGTGCACGTGAGCATTAATAATATATATATATATATATATATATATATATATATATATATATATATATAAGTATTGTAAAAAAATTAATTTGGATCTGAAAACACACCTGATACACTACAGATCAGTATTAGACATTGGTAAAATAAACTTCTCCTCCTACTCCTACTACTATGGTGGAGTTTGGGAAAACGTCCAAACAAATTATATGATTTGATACAAGGCTAATTTTGAAGTAATTTCAGGCCTGATGGATTTTATTTTATTGCCTGCCAAATACTTTATTACTTCAAGACAGAACCTAATGTCCGTCACCCTTAGATACACATTGCTTAAGATAAGTAGAATGACACAGGCATTGTCAAATTAGTTACAATTCGTTCTTATTTGATTGACTGTTAATAAAAATTAACTGAAGTTATTAACGCCTATTTACTGCTGAATGAAAGCATAAAAACTTTAGACTTAACTCATCCGTCCGTCCCTTCGTTACTCACTACAATCACTTCTCATATTTGAGTGTACTGTCTTCCTCCTCTTGGGTGCAAATATAATTAACTAAAGGAATGCCTTTTTGACTGCTAATAAGAATTAACTGAAGGTAGTAAAGATTTCTGCCTGCAGAATCAAAGTTGAAAAAATCCTTCAAATTTAACTTCTAATTATTAGAGACTAGCAGGTCTACCAGACGTTACCCGGAGGCATGAATAACAAAATAGAATTGTTAAAAAAGGGGGCGTAATATCTTTTTTACACCCCCCTTCTCTCTCCCTCTCTCTCTTACATACCATCCAACGGCCCCTCTCCCCTCTCTCTCCCTCTAACTGCCTATTTACTATTTCTCTGTCTCTTTCTCTTTCTTGCAAATAGTTCAATAGAATAGAAAAAAGAAAGAAAGCAAGAAAGGAAAAGAAAGCTAATATTTTTTAAAAACAACTGTCAGTAAGAATGATAAAAAATGTAAGTATATAGGTATTTAATAAGTCTGTATGCAATGCGAAATAAGGTAGAACGGTGAAAGTGATGAACAAAAGCAAATAATTGAAGATAGTTTGAGAAATGTATCTATTTACTTTTCAATAAATCTTTCACAGACCGTTTCAGTATTTTTTTTTCACTTACTCTTAATAGAATCCGGAATGGTAGAAAATATTTTGATATTTCGAAAGAAACTCTTCCCTTCTCAAACAACAAACCTTCTTTCTGTTTACAGAGAAGGAACGTTCAAGATGGCTGTTATAAAAAAGTAGCTTTTTATACCCCCCCCCCCTGCACAACTTTGGTCCACAGAAAGGTGTACACTCGTTGAGATATAAACATGACAAACTGATTGACAAACTTAAAACTTAAACATGACAGACTAACCAACATATAGATAGAGCTGCATGAATGTATCTAACCTCTTTACTAAGATTCACCCCGTCCACTTCATTGATTCCATTCAATTTGTGCGTTTAGCGATGCAAATGGTATTTCAAACTTAACTGTGACAAACCAATGGATGAACTGGTAAAGCGCTATTTCAAACTTCAGCATTACAAACCAATTGTCAGACAAAGACTCTTATAATGATTTGTGGACACATCTAATAAACTTACTTTCCTAATATACTACAGAGTGACTCTCTCAAAAATGCCACCCATGTAATGGTTAATAAAATTCACAATCCGTTTTGCAATCTAATCATATTTAGTACAAATAACCTTCAGTCTATGACTGACTTGTCCACTAAGCTTCTGTCATGAACGTCCAACAGTCTTTGTTTTAGCACTGTTCCTATATACTTACCTCTCCACGAGTTCAGAATTAGACACAAGGTCGGTTTTTAATTAGGGGAAAGTGTAAGTGCCCAAAAAGGGGAACGCGGGATTGTAACAAAAATTTAAATTGCCTCCGTCTAGAAGGATTTCTCCTTTACTGACCGAGGACAGAAAAGATGAAGTTTAGTATTAGAAAAATTACACTTTGCTCCTAGCCAAAAGGTCAAGGGATGATATGTGGGGGGCAATTTGGTGATCGTCTCCTGAATGAGCTTAACCCCCAGCTATTTATCGGTGGGGTTATTTGAAATATTAGATAATATCTATCAAAATATCAGAATATTCCTGAACTATTAGTTGTTCTATCAAGTCGTGAATGGAATTGATATATTCATGTATGGATTTGTGATTTCTTTTGAGAATTACCTTATTCCTCTACACTTTCATATCCTCCTCACTAAGTTCATTCAATTTGCGCTTTTTACTGTGAACATTCTATTTCAAACTGTAAGTGTTGAGGACATGTGTTGCATGGAGAGAAATGATATGAGAATGATACAATAGATGTGTAATGTGAATCTTCAAGACAGACTTAGTTCTGATGAGCTCATAGGAAGATTAAATCTGGACAGTATAGGGAGATAAATGCAGAACAGAAGCCTTCGATAGTATGGCCATGTTGAAAAAATGAGTGAGAGTTCTTGGGTAAGTAGATGTAGAACGGTTGAGGTAGCAGGTCCAGTTCACAAGAGAAGGCCAAGGAAAACATGGGAGGAAGTGTTAAAAATAGACATGAGAGAAAGAAGAATAAATAAAGACCTGGACAGAGATAGGTTAGTTTGGAAGTCAATTTCTTAAAGCCGTCCAACACTTGCCAGCATGTAAAACGGACGTTAAACTAAATATGATGATGAAACTGAAGTGTAACTGACAGATCAACCTACAGACTGACAGACGAAGTCTTTTATAAAGATGCATGGACGCATGTTAAAATAGTGCTGAACATCATTATTTTTTTGTTACCAGAGTGAAACTTTACCGACAAGTTTCCTACGCCTCCAAAGATGTGCATTACGCAGTAAGAATGCGTATATGTTAAAGTTGTACAGTGGGTGCGTTTTCTAATGGCTTGAATTACAGGTGTTTCATGCTAAAACCCATTTTATCTGTTCTAAATAGTAATGTAGATATTTAAATGCTTCTCCACGAGGGAACCGTGTGATACAAGTTGTTGTATATAAAACGCATCAATCAAACTTTGGTGATGTCCGTCAAAACGTCCATCCGCCATTTTAGATTTTTACTCTAACAAATGACGATTTGAACAAAATCTTAAATTAAAATAAAAACATTTTCAAAAACTTTACCCACCCACTCCAAATAAATAATGCAGATAGGTAGAGAAGTAACTTTTATTGTCTTTGGTAACAGTTATTTGTGATGTCATCAAGAAAGCACAAGGGTAAACAAACAGGATAACAAATAAGATCCAAAGAGTTTTATTAGCATATAGATAGAGTAGCAGCACCCAGCAGTTACAGCTGCTGCTGCTGCTTTCAAACATACACACCAGGGCTGCTGCTGCTGCCAAACAAACATAAATATTTATGAAATTTTCTTGTAATATAATAATATACACCCCCCCTCTCTCTCTCTCTCCTTCCTTCTCTTCTTTTTCTCCTCCCACTCTCTTTTTCTCTTCAGGATGATTATTATCAAAAAAGAAATCTCTATTTACAAAAAGTCAAGTATGTGTATATGTTTGTATATCTGTATGTTGAGAATTCACTCCTTAACTAATTAATCGACTATTATGAATTTTGGAACACATCTGCTAGGCGTAAGGGTGTGAAATATGGGTCATATTTAGTTTAGTTTAGTTTTATGCAAAGTGGTTAAAAGAGGGTGATAGCCTTTTCCTAGAAATTCAGATGCAACCAATTATTGTGAACTGTTAACAATAGGCATCAATTAATTAATATTCCCCAAATTTTAGTTTATTTTGAGTAGTTTAAAGGGTTTTTAGGAAGCATAATCGCCCATTTGAAAATTCAAATTTTTCAGATTTACATTAAATTTGATCCATAGTCATTAGACACCGATTAAGCACGATCTCCTGAATTTAAATTTCTACTTAATACCATTTAAGCTTTACATTTTAGACATTTTCTAGAATCAAAATCATATAATGAATTTTCATTAAAATTGGAATAAGGATTCTAGACATAAGGTTTAGTATCATTATATCTTGATTTTAATCTTCATAAGAGGACATAAAAGTGATGCAAAACTGTTCTGTTCGAGGAATTCATTTTTCCTATCCTGGAACGAGTATTCGTCGAGTTGATTTGGTAGGCCATTCCTCAGTTTATGACGTGCTGGTTTGAATTAATACTTTGTGCAAAACTGCTCTGTTCTTAGAATTAATTTTACCCATCCTGGGACAGGTAGTCTTCAAGTATATATATATATAATAACCAAAATTATACATGTATATATATATATATATATATGTATAATTTTGGTTATTCGGACTACATTTCTCATCTTGAGTGTTATCATGACAGAGAAGTCTTCAGTAATTCGCAATTCTTCGTATCGGCCACTGACGGAACAAGAGCTACCTCCATGGATTAAGTAAAGGAGCTCGTTCGAAATTCCGTCCAGATTCCCGAGTTCGACAGAAATATTCCTGAGTTCGAAGAGATACACCTGAAGAAGGCCGGAGGTTACAGCGACCGAAACGTTGTGATGACAACACTCAAGATGAGAAATGTAGTCCGAATAACAAAAATTCAGCGTATATATATATACACTTGAAAATAGATGACGCCATAAAGAATAAATGGTAGATGTCAAAAGTTATCATTCAGCCAGTATGATTTCATCCATTTTCAAGTAAATACATATATTTACAGGTGAAGTGTGCACGGTGACAAGCAAGCAAGATAACAAGCAAGCAAAATCCACAGTTGTAATCCTATATGGATATATCTTAATTTTAATCTTCATAGACACATAAAAGTGGTGCAAAACTGTTCTGTTTGGCGAATTAGTTTTATTATTAAATAGAATGTTAATGAAACCCGAGATGAAGTGATGCCTTCCAGGGTGATGCCGGGTTACCATGCTAGTCAGCAATAAGATTAAATCTAATGCATATTTTCAGGGTGGGGTTAGGGTGAGAGAGCAGCTTCAGATCTTTTCTGTACACCAACCCATCTGCTCCTCTGCAACCATGGCAGTGGCAGCTTTCTACCCGTCACGGTCACCATGACAGATATGCAAGCATGGAAACTTAGAATGGATGTGCATGATGAAGATTTTCCCTCGGTTCAGTGATTCCATGAAATTCTGACCCGGTTTTCTCTGTGAAAACAGATTAGAAAGAAGCCAACTGCTTTAAATGTGAATACTCCGCGGAAAAATGGTTCAAGCGTGTCCTGTAGGAATGGAAAGGGAGAGTTGCAAGGAGATCAAACTTACAAGAGAGAGAGAAAGAGAGAGAGAGAGAAGGAGAGAGAAAGAAAGAGAGAGAAGGAGAGAGAAAGAAAGAGAGAGGGGAGAGAAAGAAAGAGAGAAGGAGAGAGAAAGAAAGAGAGAAGGAGAGAGAAAGAAGACATAGATAAATAGAGCGAGAGAGATAGAGATAGAGAGAGATCTCTTTGAGCCACATTGAATACTCAAAATAGACAGAACAATCTTTGAAGCACTCAGAACACACCCGGACAAATTATTCTGGGAGGGAGGGGGCACAGTAAGAAAGTAAGAATATTAAGTATAGTTTAGTTGTTTTGTTTTATGGCATATTACTTGCAGAAAATCTACCATCGTCGCTTTCGTCTCAACAGAAATAAGGCAGTATTCTCTTCCCGTGTTTCTTCTCTCTGGAACAGCCTGCCAGAGGAGGTCGTGATAATGCCTACTATATCCAGGTTTAAAGTCGCCTTGTACAAACATTCATACGGTATATAGATACAATATCTTCTATCTGTCTTTTTACATGACTTGCTGCACTCTTCTATTTTTGGGTCAATAAAATTGATTGATTGAACTCTTTGGGTTTATTTAATGCCAAATCTAGTCACTTTGGTAAAAGTGTTTAGACTTCAAGTATGTAATATCTTCAAATATTTATTTGCTTTGGCAATTATTCATGATTTACATTGATATGTACTTGCAAAACTCCATATAAATTCCACACTTGCTTTTTTTACTGAAATTAATGGTGTTAATAAGTCCAAACACAATGAAATGTAAGAATTTTAAATGATAGTTTCATTTTATAGTAAAGTACAAGTAAAATAATAATTTTTAACTATATTTTAACTAGTAAAAAAAATCTATTCAAAAATAAATATTCATTTTGTAGGAGAGAACGTATCGATGACGAAAGTAATGAAACAGACGGGCTTCACTTTATTATATAGATAAAACTATTTGTAACTGTATTCTTCCATAAGAAATAGTCTACTCAATAAAAGCAAAAGTTGTGTTCTCGTCTTGTTCTTACATGATTTTCTTCTATAAATCACTTTCTTAGCTCAAACTTTTCGAAATTTATTTTTCAAAAATCAGTTGTCGTCTCCTTGTTTACATATACAAAGCAAGTTCTATTAATATTACTACGACATATCAACTATTTTTTTTAATGCTGAATCCAGTCATTTCGGTAAAAAGTTTTTATACTTCAAGTTCTTCACATCTTCAAATATGAATGCATGGTGTTTGCTTTAATTATTTATTCATGCTGTAAATGTATGTGTACTTGCGGGACCAGGGCCGGATTTACGAGGGTGCAAAGTTTACATCTTTCGAATTCCAATACGACATTTTATCTAATAAAATTGTCCGATGACATATTGATTGGTTTATGGCAATTCATGTTCAAACATAATTCTTTAAATCAATTCTTTCCAAGTATGTTATAATTACTGCTTACCTTTGGAATTGCCTTCCTGTTTCCTGTTTCTTCGACAATACCAACATGCAGAAATTTAAATCTAATGTGAACAAACATCTTGGTGCTCAACTCTATTTCAAGGTTCCCCCCTCCATAAATTTGGCCCCTAACACAGTAGCCCCTTACACTTGAGTGGCAATATTTAGAGCAATGTTTAGAGTGACAATGTTTAGAGTGGATAAAAGTTTTTAAAAAATAAAAAAATAAAAATTGGAAATTGCCTCGGGTCACCTGCCAGAAAGGCGCTCAGACTTTTTTTAAAAGAAAAACTTTCAGTAATTATAAAATTAGTTAACATTAATGTATAACTTGCCATTTTTACTGTTCGTAAATTTAATGATTTGTTGCAAGCTGGAAAGAATTCTATCACTTTTGCATATAATACAACGAAAAAATTATATTCACCATGATTGAGAAAAATGAAAGCAAACATTTTCTTCATAAACTAATTTTTTTTTTTACTAAATTCCTTTTAGTTCATTTTTTATTATTATTCCTATATTTAATCTAATTTCGAATTCAAGACTTGTTTTGAGGCCTCCAAGCAGAACGCACTAGAAATTTTATAGTTGCTTTATTTATCGAAATTAAATAACAGATCCAAAGATGTAAGAATTTTAGATAATGGTATGATTTTATAGCAAAAGTTCAAGTAAAATATTAATGTTTACAATTATTCTGAATAGTGATTTTTAACCATATTTTTCAATGTAAAGTTATTCCACTTTATAAAAACAAAGTTTGTTGAACTTTTACAGATGAGAAAGAGAGAGAAAGCGGGAGAGAGATCTGAGCCACACTGAATATTCAGAAATAGAAGAATTTCTCACAAGCAGTGTGTGTATAAAGGGATGCAATGTGGTGAATTGAAGTAAGAACATAAAAACATTAAGTCTAGCTGCTTTATTTGATGGAATGTCAACCCTTTTCGGATTATTTTATACTGATCGCAGTCATTTTGGTAAAAGTTGTTATGCTTCAAGTTCTTCAAATATATATTTACGGTATTTGCTTTGATGAGTTATTCATGATGTAAATTGATGTGTGCTTGCAGAACCCAATAGATATTTCACACTTGCTTTAAATTTTTCGAAAAGTCCAAATATATTTAAATGTTAAACTTTTAGATGATAGTTTCATTTCATAAGGAAAGTACAAATAAAATATTCCTTTTTAGTACTATTATAAATATTAACAAATTAATTATTCAGAAATAAATAATGATCTTGTAGAAAGAACGTATCGATGACAAAGGTCAAGAAACAGACCGTCTTCATTATATTAGATAGATAAAAGTATTTGTAACAGTATTTTTCAAAATAAATATTCCATTTAATAAAATCATAATTTGTCGAATATTTAGAGCTGTTTTCTAGTGTTATTTCCATACATTTTTATTCTAGTAACTTTTGTTAATAACTTTCTTAGCTAAATCTTTTTGAATTAAATTAATTTGAAAAAATAATCCCCTTGTTTACATCTACCAGAAATATCTATCAATACTGAATTGAATATTGAATGAATTACATATGCTTGATTTAATTCATATTTATTGGCAGCGTTACAGTCATGCTAACTAAGGAAAAAACAAGCACAATATGACAAGATGCAGTTTTATGCAATATCCAGGACGGATACTCATGAATGGAATCATCGCTGGTTCTTCCACTCCAGATCAGAGCGTGGACATGAGAGTAATGGCAAATAAACGGTAACATGATACTCCGCAAAAACTCTATAATCGGGACTTTTATTCTCAATATTCTCGAAGATTATGTGTTGTTATTGTTATTTACACTATTACGTGAGTTGGGCTTATTCTGGTAGAACCTGCTTCAATAAGCAACAGAAGCAAACATATGTTGTTTTAAAATATCGACTTTTGATTCTATAACATCTTAATATCAACATCTTTCAGTCAATCAGTAGCACAAAAATATATGCCTCTGCAATATTTCAAAAAGAGACGTTACACCATTTCACACTTAATGCTGCGACCTGATCTATTTCATACTTAAACCAAATGCGTCAGCCTCCAGTCTCTGTCTCCAGTTTCTCTCAGACCGGTCACAAGGGAGCAGAAAAGTCTCCCCTTAGCGACAGTTAGCAGCACATGAAACAAGAAATTATGACAAACATTCTTAATACACAAATTAACAGAGCGACAGCAGACAAGCATGTTTATACTAATCGTCTTGAGAAAGGAAAAATGAAGGTAATCCAACGTAATGGGAAATGAAAAGGAAAAACCAAAAAGGTTGTTTTTTTAATATATATTCATAAGATTTCCTCAGGATGATAATTTTAAGAAAAATGTCATGCAAGTACGTGAAAATATTGGGTTGACATGATGGGTTGATGAGAAAAAGTAGTAGCCGCTACTGGGTGCGCAGGACCGAGGTCCGGGCTTAGTGAAGTTATTCCATGCTACTGACTTCACTAAGCCTGGACCTCGGTCCTGCACACCCAGTAGTGGTTACTACTTTTTCTCATCAACCCATCATGTCAACCCAATATTTTCATGTACTTGCATGACATTTTTCTTAAAATTATCATCCTGAGGAAGTCTTACAAATAAAGACGAAACGGTGATGAATATATAAAAAAAACCATCCTTTTTGGTTTTTCCTTTTCATTTCCCACTAATCATCTTACACAGACTAAATACTTCCTCTCACTTGGAATGTTCTTCAGAACACTAAACTCTCAATTACTAATAACCACACACATATTGGAATTTATAACACACTCATTGATTAGATATTGGTAATCTCCCTTGTCCCTTTAGAGGTAGCAAGTAACCCAACCACTGCTCCCTTAAGGGTTTAGTAAGCCAGAATATATAAACTCAAACATGGGCAGCTCAAGCTTCTTTTTTCCAGTTTTCCCACCTTGATTGACATTGGTCTGACTGTTTCAGACTTTCTGAGATGAGAATTGATTATTTGGATTATTCAGACAACAGGAGCAACATATATAAGTGCTAAGTAAAATCAGTTCTAAGTGACTCTCTTCTGGAGGTCGAAGGTTCAATCCTCAGTAGGGGTAATACTAAGAATACAATTATCAATTACTTCAAACTTGTACCTGTTTATAGCTGGTAGAACGAGAGCGAGTTACCCCCATGGATTAAATAAAGAGATTCCCGAGTTCGACAAGACACACCTGAAGAAGGTCGGAGGATACATCGGCCGAAACGTTGTGAAAATAACATCCAAGATGAGAACAGTGATCTGAATAATCCAAATAATACAAATTATATACACTGTTTATTTTCCTTCTCATGTCAAATTTCAGCACTTATCTTTGAGGATTATTCTTGCTTTCTCACATACATGAATTGAACTTTCTTTGGGAGATACAAATCTCCATACACAAGAAGCCAAACAATTGGCAAGAGAAAAGACATCACACAAAGAACTCTATCTTTTGGTTTTTATGTTGTTGCTCATTGTTGTTAAAGCTCAAATGTGTAATAGCGGATGATTTAATAATTAATGTAGACACCATTCTTCTCTATGACTTCTAATTCGTCAATACGATTTTTACTACTGTAAAAGCAGCACCAGCCAGCAAATACTGTTTAAAAATATACACCTCTCGATTGGATAAGATTTTAATCAACATCTTTTAGCCAATCAGAAGCGCAGCAAACATACACCTCCACATATTTTAAAAAAAGAGTTATAATATTCTGCACCTACTATAAAAACCAAATGCACCAGCTTCCCTGCCTTCTCTCACTTTCAAGTTTCTACAAGTTCTCATGCAAAGAAGCACAGCGACAACAGAACAAACGTCTACACTACGGAGACTAAATATTTCCTTCTCAGTTGGAACGTTCTATGAAACACTCATCATCATCATGGCTTCTGTTCAGTCTCTCGGGACAATGGATACCTCTTGTAAGGGTAGATGCACATGTAATTGTGAAGCAAGGGTGGCACAATCTCCAACCACACGTCTCCTGAGTCGGCACTGCCTGATTTCAGCAAGAAACAATGCAGAGATAAGCGAAGATACAGCACCTGGTTCTATTTATCTTCCTCGCACAAGGTAAGATGTGACACAAGGTCGGGAAAGTGGAATTTGAAAAACCAACGCCCGAGAATTTGAGCAGTCTGGTCATTTAAAAATTGCCTGGGCAGCCCCGTCGGCATTCCCCGGTAGGGGCGCCTCAGACGATAAGCAATAAACTAACCCCTTCTCAAAGGATGAGAAGGCAAAGCCTGGGAGGGTGCACCTCCTAGAACTGCACAGGACGGACAACCGATAGACCGGCGTAAATCCAGACCCGAAGGCCCGGACAATACCGGTCTGTATTCCCAAATGGTCACCAATTTTAGTACTGACCAGGCTCAACATCGCTTAACTTCTGTGATCTAACGAGAATCGGTGTGTCAACATGATTATGCCGTATAAGAAATACTGGACTCACAGTTGCTCTAGACCTCATACAAAAGATTTCACAAATCTAACGAATATGAGATAAAACATCTCATCACACAAACAACTTTTTATGGTTATTTTTACAAGTTGATATTTTGGTGTCAATAAAATTAAATATATTTTTGTATGCCTTAACTTTGTTATTCTTTTTGATAATTGCCTTTATATTCTCAATATATATAAATATATATATATATATATATATATATATGCAAACATTGTTAAAAAATAACAGAATTCGTTTGTTTAATTATACCGTTTTTTATTTTTTCAATTTTTCTGATGGTCTGTTTTGTATTAAAATAAAAAAAAAATTAATAAATGTTCCATAGGTTTCATGAACGTTTTCGATTCTTTGTCGAATCATCCTCAGGTGTCAAAAGCAAATGAACAAATAAATAAATATATATATATATATATATATATATATATTTGTGTAATTAAGCAGCATTCCGTCTCTTATGCATGTTTGGTTAAACAGGAGCGCCAGCTTCTGTTTATTTATTTTTTGATTCGTTTTTTCGATTCGTCGTACGACCGATTTGGTATTGTCGTCCATGTTGTATAAAAAAAAAAATCGCCATATTTTCGCGAACGTGTTCGACCGACGTCGGTCATCTTCGGGCGGATGAATGAGTATGCAAAATAAAAAATTGGTGAATTTATTAAGAAAACGTTCGCGAAAATATGGCGATTTTTTATACAACATGGACGACAATACCAAATCGGTCGTGCGACAAATTGAAAAAACGAATCAAAAAATAAATAAACAGAAGCTGGCGCTCCTGTTTAACCAAACATATATATATATATATATATATATATATACATATCGTTTTAGTTGGTGTACTCTCCAGCCGTCTACAGGTGCTTGTTTTAGTAAAGTAAATTCTTTTTCGCATCCTAAAAGGCCCTTAGGTCTGATACTTATCCCTGGGGTTCTAGTATTAAGCAGAACGAATGGGCTTTTGCCATAGTAGGTAACCTCTGCCTATTTCAAAGTGAAATAACTGCTTTAAATATGACGTTACTCTTGGCAAAATGGTTTAAGCATCTCCTACAGAAATGGAAAGGAAGAGACTTGATGCGATTGAACTTCAGAGAGAGAGAGAGAGAGAGAGAAGAAAGAGAGAGAGAGAAGAAAGAGAGAGAGATTCTCTGAGTCATTTTGATTGCTTAGGAATATACAGCAGATTCTTAAGAGCATTTAGATGACAAGCGGACGACAAATCCCTCATAAGTAATGAGGGAAAGGAGAACAGCACTAAGCAAGTAAGAATATTAAGTATAAGAAAATAGGGGAGAAGCAAGAATAAAAAAATAGGGGAGAAGCAAGAATAAAAAAATCCATATTCTAAAGAATAACATATACATGAACTAATATTCTCTGATTCTGATGTTGTACTCTCCGACCTCTTTCGGATGGCTGTTGTTGTAGTCAATAATGTTTGGGGAATTTCGGACTGAACCAAGAACACTAGGAGTTCGGGATAAATTTGACACTTTTAGAAAAGAAAAGAAACAAAACGTTATATCTTGGCAAATAATGTATTTTCACAATTCAAAGTGTGCCTCTTAGAGAATCTTTTCCGAATATAGCTCACTTGAAAAAGCCATCCAAAGCCTCCACCAAAGCCTTCAAGTAAGGACCTGTACTTAGAGCATGCGGCCTTTACTAGTTCCTTCGAGAAACGCCTGAACACCAGTTTGAAATCAACTTGTCCCTGGTGTTGCAGGTGGTGCGGTTGGTGTCTTTCTCAACTGTGCCCCACACATAATAGTCTATGGGGTTGATATCAGGCGATATGGGGAGTCAGATGTTAGGACTAATAAAGTCGGAAGTTCTCAGGTAGCTACTTCTGGATTATCCTAGAAGTTTGACAGAGCTGAATCCTACCACCACCCTCTCCAACCACCGCTTAACAAGTTGACAGCAACTCAATATAGCCATCTAAATTGCGTCCGAGTCCAGTTTTTAAGATGTAGGGTGGGATGACATGGCCTTCGGTAAAAACAAACACCATCACAGTTTGGGAGACTTCGCGCGGACAGTCGGTCTGCTACCTGCTTTTCTATGAGTTGTAAACTGGTCCTGAAAAGAACACTACCATCCCCTTGTTGAGGAGTTTCTTAGCTTTCATATGAAGAAGAGGAAAGTTCCTCGTTCAGAGCTTTCTAGTCGCCACTCTAACGCCTATCTTTCCTGTGAACGGCTGAATTGCCTTGATTAGATCTTGCTGCACCTTTATTAGCAGCTTTTCAACGAATTTCGCTGTGCGGACACATCTGAGAATGTCTGCTATGATCCCTTCTGCTTGCCACTAATAGCACATCACTGTTGCAATTCTCCAGCTCACATCTCAAGGTATTAGAGAATCACTGAGATGCAGCTAAGATGTTTGTATTTATTTTTATTCGGCACGAATCATCATGAGGCAGATTATTCTCTTCAAATATTCAGGTTCTTTCCAAGTGCCTATGGTCACCAACTCTGACACCCACCAAATATCCACAGAAAAGGGTATCCGTTGCACTTTACTACTATCTTTTTTTTTCCGGTCGGAGAGTTTCCTTGCGTGTTAACCTATCAAAACATCCACTGAAGAATCAGTTACATTCGGTATCTTTAGCCCTACGGGATGAGTATTTCTGTGAAAGATCAAACTAATGTAAAAATGAAAAAAAAAAATATATATATATATATATATAAGTAATCGAGCACTCCGGTTGTTTCTCCTATAACACTAAATTACACACACACATATATATATATATATATATATATATATATTAGAATAATACCCATCCGCGGACAGGTTAAATTTATTCCCCGAGAACAATTTTTCACTACTTTTGTGTCCTCTAACAAAAATTAAAATCAACCCCTTTCTACTTCTTTGCATAAAACTAAATTAAACTAAATGTAGCCCACATTACGACTCTTTAGGCTGAGTAGCTGAGTGTCAAAATTTATAATGATCGGTTAATTAGTTTGTACATGCAAATATATAAACATATACACATACCTAACTTTATATAAATAGATATTGCAAAATTAAATTCACCAGTATGCATTTCAATTTATTCATAAACAAGTCAGCCATTTTTATTTTTTGTTAATGGTTTAAAAAAAAAAAGGGATGAATGAAATAACATTACCTTAAAATGAATTATAGTTTTTTTTAAATTTGTTTTCATTAATAATTTAGTAATCAAACTATAATAATTAAATTTAACTTAGAAAAGATACATTTGCATAAAAACAAACAGCATATTTAAAAAAACAGAAACAAAAAACATTGAAACAAAAACGAAAGTAAAAAAAGACTCAATGACAATGCCGAAAAGTACAGCTAGATTTTAATAAAGAATCACTGTACATATATATATATATATATACACACATAAATAAAATCTAGTTATCCATGGACCCACGTTTTGCCAGTACTATGGCTCATTAGCGTGGCTGACTATAGCAAGATTCGAAACCACGACCACAGAGGCTGCAGTCGTTTCGAATATCACAAGAGTCAGTCACGCTGATGAGTCTTAGTAACGGCGAAACACGTGTTCGTGGATAATTAGATTTTATTCATAATATATACACATTTAAAATATAGAGCTGAATAACGTTTAAGAGAAATAACTATATGTATATATAAAATTAAATATGTGTATATATATTTTTTCATGTACAGGATTCACTCCTAAACTAATCAAGTGATCAGTATGAATTATGGAACACAGCTGCTAGGTGTAAGGGTGGATGTTTTGAGCTATATTTAGTTTTATGTAAGCTTTATGCAAATGGGGCAAAGCAGAAAGCACTTCATAAAAATTCAGATACCTCAGATTTTTGTGAAATTTTTACAATAGATATTAGATATAAGTTAATGAATATTCCCCAAATTTCAGTTTCTTTGAAGTATTTTAAATGAATTTTAGAGGGTATAATAATCTCCCATTTGAAAATTCAGATATTTCAGATTTGCACTAAATTTGATCCACCAATTAAGAAAGATTCTCTTAATTTAATTTTCTACTGAAGACCCCTTAAGTTTAAGCCTTAAATTTCAGACATTAATAGAAGCAACGTTGAGTCTGGCCAGTACTAAATGGGTGACCATTTGGGAACACCAGGTGCTGTATGTGGCCTGGATAGGATATGGACACTACCAGGTTCTATCATGCCCACAGAAAAGTTAGGAAAGATAGAGTATCTGCCTGACTCCCCGAGGACGTCCCTAGACGTTATGGGAAAACAACAATAGAATCAAACTCATATAATGAATCTTGATCAAAATTGGAATAAAGATTTTAGAAATAAGGTCTAGTAGCATTATATGTTGATTTTAATCTTCGTAAGAGCACATAAAAGTGGTGCAAAACTGTTTTGTTTGTAGAATTATTTGTACCCCTCCTGGGAAAGCTATTCTTTTAGGATTTTTTAAATTTAGTTTTATTTTTTGCTATTGCATTTTTTATTTCAATAAATATTTGATTAAAAGTAAATAAAAGAATGATAATGTGTAATTATCAAAGTTATGTTAGCACGAGAAATACACACACATGCAGACATACGATAAATGGTCACACAATTTTATTCATATAGAGATTAAATACAATCTCATTGATTTTTTTGTTAATACTTTTTATTGAAAGAAGAAGAAATGGTGAAACAAAGTATTGATTTCTGTAGAAGGCACTTTAAGAAACCACAAAAAGCCACATCCCGTTTGAATCATGTTCTGTATTTCTGTTTCCGTGTTCATTCTTCAGCCGTTTACCTCATATGATGGATAGCGCCAGCACGATAATCTGTGAAAAGTGGTAGTCTGATCGCAGAGATTGCGGGCCGTTGCACCAGAGGTCAGAAAATGTTTCAAATCCCTCAACCCAGTCCAGCAATATGTCTTTCACATTACATTCCAAACTCCATGATTAATATGCATCATGGGTTGACCTTCCCGCTTGCACAATACAGACGGCATAGAATGCTTTTGGAAGGGTGTGAGATGCCTGTCAACACTTTAAATGAATTTTGTTATGACCATTAAATAACAACCACACTCTGGTGGCTTCACTTTGCGAAAGAAATATTGATCTGATTTGTTGTTATCAAAGTTCTGCCTAATTTTTCACAACCACTGAGCAGACATTTTGACACTTTATGCCAAAATAAAAACAGAAAATTAATTCAAATTTATTGTTAGACATTCAAGCTTTTATGCATCATTATTTTTAGATGTGTCCAAGCGTCTGTAAAAGAGGCTCTGTCTGTTGGAAGTTTTTAATATTATCTAAATATCTCTATTTTAAAATATTTAAAGTTTTAAATAATATTGGATCACCCGTGATCCGCTGCGTTAGTATTTGTTACATAAATATTAAATATTTATGAAAACCATTTTGAATTTCCAAATATTTATGAAAACCTTTTGGAATTTCCACATAACGCTGGTTTGTCGACAGAAAAACAAAAAAACACAATGGAAGACCATGAAATATATAAGCTGAAAAGTAAACGATGTCCAAGCGAGTTCGAAATAACTAAGTTACTAAAATATTTAAAGTTTTAAATAGTATTAACCTGTAACGCGTTGGATCAGTATTTATTACACATATATTATTAAATATTTATGAAAATCTTTACGAATTTCCAAATATTTATGAAAGATATTTATCAAAGATAAATTTGGAATAGCATTAATTACAATTAAGTTTTTGTGGTACAATGATAAGCTCTCTTTTGGGAGAGCTGGAGTTCCTCACATTTAAAAGTATTGTGCCACACTCTCTCTGCTCTCATAGGGAGCCACGTAAAATGAAGAAAGTGCTATTGTCATATCAAAATGTCACTACAGCAGCCAGTAGAAACAGTGTGTCGTCTATCAGATTTGATTCTTGCTGAGTTTGACAGATGTTTATGGAATCGCGGGCTTGAAGTTTCTGCCAAAAGGTCGAGGAACTTATCACTTGGGACTTGTAAATTGAGAACCTCAGCGACTGTAGTCTTTCTGTTTCTTTCTTTTTGATATGTATTCATATTTCTTTCTCGTGTAGGACTACAATCTCTCTCTCTCTCTCTCTCTCTCTCTCTCTCTCTCTCGTTTTTATCACAGTGAGGTAACATTTTAGTTGGAATTTCGACTTTATGCGCGACGGTCATACGAAACTAGCCAACTCTCGAATTTTATAAGTTTCTACGGAAGCTGAAATGAATAAATAAATGACATTTTTTCTATATAAAAATATGTTCGTTCCTTTTACACAAGCGTTCAATTTTCAGTTGATGGCCCAAGCCCAGATAATTAATTCTTTGAAGAGAATTAATGACACCTAAAACCCGTCAGATACGGACTGGATTAACCCCTTTCATTGAAGGGGATGTGCCTATTGTTTACCCCCAGTGAGCTGGTAGTACCTTGCCAGGACGTTAAAATTCCTTCGAGTTACACTCCCCGGCAAATGTTGTATTTCTTTATTCATCTGGTGTGGTAGCAGCATAGTAGCCATGAAACAAAAAACAATGGGATTATTAATTCTGCCAAATAACGTCTGTGAAAAAAGTCTAACCTTATTAAGGATGAATAATAAATCTATATACTATTAAAAGTTGTGGTGTTTTTGAAGTTTCTGTTCGTATGCAAATAGAAACATGTAAATGGTCGACACAAAAAGGAATAGGCAGAGTACACATTACTAAGGCAGTAGTTTTTACGATGTAAATACCCAAGTTCGAATCTTATGTAAGTCTAAAGGATTTTTTAAAAACTGGATAAGCGTTTTATAAATTTAAATAAATTAATATAGCATAATTACATAAATATTTTGTTTAAATTTAAAGGATCTTTTTTGATAATCTTCCAAAATGTATTCAGCATTAGTTTAAAGTGAATTATTTTTGTTTAAAAACATAATTTCTTATGTTTTTTTATTATAAAAACAATATGTAAATACATTCATCATAGTTACTTACTCTCTCATGCAAATACTTAGCAGCATATTCTTTTCAATATTTCAGAAATATTTTTATTTATACTAGCTATAAGCTATAAACCAGTAAAAGTTAGGTAAAGATGGAAATTGACACACCCAGCTACTGTACCATAACCGCTCAAAAAACG
This sequence comes from Sepiola atlantica, assembly GCA_963556195.1. Classification (NCBI taxonomy): domain Eukaryota; kingdom Metazoa; phylum Mollusca; class Cephalopoda; order Sepiida; family Sepiolidae; genus Sepiola; species Sepiola atlantica. The sequence continues at coordinate 30,983,626 of OY744533.1, read as the reverse complement.
GGTATAAACTATTAATTAAAATCCTTAAAGATTAAACTAATGACTTACTTGAATGTAAATTTAAAAGTAATTCTTATTTAAGAATCAGATAGTAATTAAGTTTAGGTTTGTTACCAAGAATATTTAATAGTATTAGAAACTATACTAAAGCATTTTTAATTATATGACCATAAAATAACAACCTCAGACCATTGACTTCAATTTTCTCAAGCGATATTGATCTTATATTTTATTATCAACGTTCACTATACCAGAATCTTGGTTTGAACTAAAATTAAGAACAAACAAAAAATAAGTAGTAATAACAAGAATAGGCTGAAGTCTACCAAAATTAATACTAGAATTGTCCACAGGGATTCATGGCGCAACAGATAAAATGCTAAGATTTTAAAAAGAATCTGAACTTATTGAAAGGTTGTATAATTTGGATTATTCAGACTACTATCGTTATCTTGGATGTTATTCTCACAACGTTTCGGCCGATGTAACCTTCAACCTTCACGTCCTTCTACACATGGACACATGGCACAACAAAAAAAGTAGTTAAGTAATAATCAGTTCTAAGTGAGAGTCTTCTGTGAGTTGAAGGTTCAATCCTCAGTGCAGGTAATACTATGTATAATAAAAATTACTGAAGACTTCTACCCACTCATGGCAGACAGAACGAGAACAATCTAACCTCCTGAGTTAAATAAAGGATTCAGTTCGAAATTTCACATAGATTCCCGAGTTTAACAAGATGCACTTGAAGAAGGTCAGAGGTTACATTGTGAAATAATATCAAAGATTAGAACAGTATTTTTAAATAATACAACAAAAAATTAAATAGTACAATTTTTTTTATCTTATTTACTTCCAGAATAAAAATAAACATATTTATTAAATTTACCTTAAATTCTTACAATATACACCAGTCTTACTCACTAAATTACTTAAATTAATATTTCCGCCATTATTATAAAAAGGATCTTATCTACTCCAATATATTGCTATGTTAACGGCACTGGTGACATTGCAAGTGATTTCATTGGACCAATTTTGAGACCACTACTTTCTTAATAGAGTGTTGATCATTTATCTCGATTGATGGGAGTCGCAATGATTTAAAATATATTGTATTTACATATTGACTCTTGATTGGACAAAAGTTCCAATCAGTATTTCTTTCAACCAATTAAAGAAGTGAAAATATTCAGTGCCTAAAACCCAAGTGCACTATAAAAACTCCAAAACAAAGAGTTTCTCTCTCTTTTTGTTCCAGTATTCTCGTCCATACCCTACGCACATGGATACGTCCATAAAAACTTATTCCAGGACCCTGGCCGAAGAGCCATGACAAACGCAATGTTAGATTATCATGGACACAGCCAGCATATACACACTGTAACAAAGTACAAGTTAGTACTTACACTCTTTCACTAAAAACGCAGACATGCTAATATGCACAATACATACACATATTTGTTTACACACACGTAAACACACGACGCCAGCCGAAATTAACATACTTGCTCAATTTCTTCTTAATGCACAAGTTGATAATCAAAACAAACATGTATACCCAATTTCTCCTTACGCACAAAACAAGCTCTATCTTTCACCAGAAAGTTCTCGGACTCTTTGAACTATAATTTTTTTATGAACTCTTGATTTTGCATAGTTTTGAGCTGTCAATAAAAAATTATTATTTTGTACGGATAGCCTTTGTGATTCTTTTAATAATGTCATATCCTCCTAAAAATGATTTGTGAAACATTTTGATAACTATGTGTGATTTAAATGAACAAGGAAAGAAACAGTGTGACATAATGAGGGCTGTTTTCAAGGAGAAAGGGCGTGTCTAGCTGCTGTCCCCAGTGTGGCTATCCGTCTATCTGTCTGTCTTTTTCTGTCTCCTACGCATATAAAAGTTGTCTATCTGGTGTTTTTCTGTGACTTTTTTTAAAAAATAAACTTTTTTATATAAACACCGGTGTCAGAGTGAGTTTATTAGCAAACTAAACGAACCAGTAAGTGGAAATACCACAACAAAATTAGATCCGTCTTATCTAAAAGATCCAGATTGTCCTCAATCCAAAGAACATGAGATTAATGCGGGTGTACCTCAGGGGTCGATCTTTCGACCTTTATTGTTCCTCATTTTCATGAACGACCTCCCTGATGAAATTGTGTCCGAGATGAGTATATTTGCTGGTGACAACACGCTCTACTATCGACATGTGGGTAAAACGGACATGCATGCACAAGGTAATGGTCGAATCTTTAGAAAATGACCCCCAGTCTGTAGCTGAATGGAGACATAAATTGATGGAAACATGTAATCCTTCTATGACAAAGCTCCTATCCTTTAACAACTACAAGAATCATTTTCAACCACCGATTGCATTGGCAAATAACGCCTTATACGAGAGTCCAACATTCAAACTCCTCAGCCTAATATTCACAGGAAACATGGATTGGAACAAATACACAGACGATACTAGGAAGGCTGCTGCAAAGTAGGTTCCCTTTACCATGGTAGAAAACTTCTCACAACTGCCAATATCCTATATCTCTACAAGGTCACCATCCACCCATGCATGGAGTATTGCTGTCACATCTGGGCTGGTGCACGTATCAACTAGTCCCTCCCTCTTTGACAGGGTCCAAAAAAGAGTCTGCAATCTAATAGGTCCTACAATATCTACCAAGCTCTAGTGCCTGTCACATCGCTGCAATGTTGCATCCTTGTGCTTGTTTTACAAGTACTTCAATGGTGTGTGCTGACGAAGTTCCTGCTATGGTGGCCCCTTGATATAAATACACACAAACAACCCATTTACTGTGGAGGTCTCCAGATGTCAGAGTGCTTTTTCTTGGCCTTTTGGCTAAGATCAAAGTGTAGTATCTGTTCTGATGGATACTGCACCCCATAGAATGGTATTGTCTTGGCCTTCGGGACTTAATTTACACCGGTTTATGGGTCTGTCCTGTGCAGTTCTAGGAGGTCCACCCTCCCAGGCTTCGCCTCCCCTCTTTGGGGAGGAGTAAGTTTATTGCTTACTGCCTGAGGCACCGCTACCGGGGAATTTTTAAACCCCACTTTTCCGACCCGACCTTGGGTCACATCTTACTTGTGGGAGTAAAATAAAAACTGGCCTTGTGCCTAACTCCTGGAGAGGAGTAAATCAATACTCTAATAGCTTCTTTCCTCAAACTGCTAGCCTTTAGAATTCCCTCCCTGCTTTCTTGACTGTACCAACATGCAGGAATTTAAATGTAATGTAAACAAACATCTCGCTGCTCAACTGTTCACTTAGGATGCCCCTTATAAATCTGGCCCCTAATGCACAGTAGCCCCTTGCGTCTCAGTGGCAATGTGCCTTGTTTGGGGTGAATTAAAGTAAGACAAAAATTCATATCGTAAAAGAAGTGACAACAAGCATTTTCTTTATGGAGACACTGTTAAGATAGGAGGAAATGGGTTGGGGATGAGAGGAATTTTGTGGAGGAGGAGAGAGGGTATAAAACCTAAGGAAAGAGAGGAGTATAGACAAACGTTTTTGCTTTTAGCAAACTAACAATCCAGCTGACAGTTGAGAGTGTATCAATATTTGATGTGATAGGTTAGTGAATGTAATGCATGCGTGCGTGTGGATGGAGTAAGATTTGATCGCATCTGAAATTCAAGGCAGCGTTGTTTTAACATGATGAGATTTAGGAAAACCAACAGGTAAAATTACTCAGATAATCATTTGTCTTTTGTTGCTTAAAAAAGAAATGTGTAAAAATAAAAAAAACAGATGTTGATAAATACGGTGAGAGAGTTGACTTGATATTGAGATGCGATGGCATCTTGTGCTTTGCCAACCCCCTATCGTCAGTGGGGCCTCTGTTAGGGAGGCTGCTGTACATAATGAAATAAGGGGGAATAATTGTTATTTTCTTGGTCAGAATCTATCTATCTTACACTTATCGTTGGCTAGCTTGAAATAGTATTTTTTAGCTCCTTACATCAAGAGGCTTCATGCCTTGTCTAGAGCAATTTCCATATTAACAAAAATGTGAAAGTACGCAATAAAAATTTTAATCCTTTTTGTCCGAGTTTTCCTTGTGTTCTAATCTGCTGAAAAAAAAATATTGCCCGAAATGACGAGAAAATCATCTGCCGGAAAATACCGAATAAGTCTCATTTCCATTCTTTTTGTTTTTATGTGTAGCATCTTGACGAATTATAAGCAAATCCCTCCAACAAAGATAACAGATACGTGACACATAACCATGAGAAGAAACGCCATGCATAACCATTTTAAGAAATTTCCATTCACAAACATTCCTATTTGAAAGTGTCTTGGAAAAAAATGAGAGGAGGCTACGTTATAAGAGGAGGAAAAGGACAGTTGAGAAAAAAGTTATTTTCATAATCAGAATTTAAAATACTATAAAACAAGTAAAACAAGTAAACCAATTTGTTTAAAATTGAAAGGATTTCTTTAAAAAAAAGTAGCCAACGAAGGGGTTAAGGATGAATTAAATTATGATTCTTAAAGTTTTGGATTTCATCTTAAAAATAATTCCTTTCTGAATAACGGTTGTTGTGGGGCCAAAAATCTGAGGAACACAAATCTGGACTGATAAAGAATATTTATTTAAAATGCATATGGTCGGCGCAACATATAAATGCAAGATATTCATTCAACTTGAAAACTCTTTTTCTCCTCAGCCTTGACGATAAAACATCAGATTTCTTTCCAGAATGTTGGTTGGTTTCAAAAGGCCGGTGTCAAGGCAGAAAGTTCTTTTCATTAGTTAGTACCGGAAAAGAACAGTGTGAAAGTTGAATCTTCCTTTCGTGAGTTAATACAGACTAAACAAGCAATGGGGGGATAACTCGCACACATTTACAGTCAGATTATGATTAAGTTTTACTTTAATTTCAAACACATTTAATCTTATTAAAAACTGTTGAAAATATTTTGATAAAAGCGTTTGTCAGATGTAACCTTCAGATGAATTTCTCGGTTTAATAGCTTCAATTTGCAAAAACGTATTGATCCTTATTTCCTCTGATCAAAGTTCACTCGAATTTTTCTCAACCACTAAGCAAAACTATTAACATTTTCAACAAAAAAGACAAATTCATTCAAATTTTCATACATCTGAGACAGTACTACTTATGTTTATTTATAAAACATATAGATATAATCTGAAATTCTTAGAAAAAGCTTTTTATTACTTAGAGATAAATATTTTCAGCATGACTGTTTTCATGTCTGCGAGCATACTGCCCATGGGATCAGCACGTCTGCCTAGGGACATAGTACCAGCGCTCCCAGCCTCTATTTGAAAAACATGATTCTTCGAGACAACATGAAGCATTTTCAGAATGAACACCAATGAAGTAATTAGAATTATTAGAAATGTGGCTGGAGGCTAACTTGAATGATATCTTTAAAAACATGTCTTATTATGTCTGTTCGTCCGTTTGGTTAACTGGTTATCGAGAACTTGAGGAAATAATATCACTCAATTATGTTCGTGTCTGGTTTTAAAAAATAAATGGGCAAAAGAAAAGTCTGGCCAAGTAACTATGTTTGTGATTCAGATGATGGAAATACAACAATTTTGGAAAACGTATTTCAATATATATATATATATATATATATATATATAATGGCTTGTGCATAAGAATATATGTGTTTTCTTTTGTTTCATTTCACTTCAGTCGAAGTTCTCAGAAATCAAGAGGGCCTCTTCCTGGGACTAACACTTAATCTCTATATGAGATACATAGATATTCGAATATTCCATTAAAATCCTGTTTTACCTGTCAAACGTTGAGTTAGTAAAGAAGTGAAGAACATTAATTTTCCTCTCCCCAATGTACCAGTTTACTATGTTATAGTATATATTTTGTGTAGTCTCTTGTCCTTACCGGATTCCAGAACAAGAATTCATCTAGTCTGGTGCAGTACCCAGCTAAGTGCTGTTACTTTAGGTAACATTACTTGGAGAAGGTGAACCATTCCTCGTATAAGCCAGTGTATAGCCGTGTCGAGATGATCTTATTTGGGCTTCGAATACTATGTTCTCTTGAATATTTACTCAGGGTTTACTTGTAGGGGGAAGTATCTTTATGTCAGGTTGTCCTAACAAACCTCATGTACAGAGAGACATTAGACACTCGATGCATTTAAGTTTCTCTGTGTGTGTATGTGACTGTCTATTCAAACCATGTTCTGACATAAGTGGTAATAAATGTATGCGCTTGTTTGTGGATGTGCCATGACTTGTGTTTATGCATGTATGTGACTAACACCCATTGTTCTCTAATGTATAAGTGTTAGATTATTATAAGGAGGGGGAAACTTGATGCCGATGTTTGTAAATAGTTGCATTTTTAAATGGAAGCTCGTGTACATATCATGCCCATAAAACAACTTTAAAATACTCAAAAGAAACGGAAATTTGGATTATACAGGGTGGCGCAAAAGTAGCGCATTGGTTTGTTTAGGTGGTAGAAACTAGGCTTTTCTGATAAATAATACATCTACTCGGTAATTTTGTTGCAGTAGTTTCTACAAATAATATCCTTTAAATGGACACCATTTTCGGCCTCATAAAGACGGGCTCTAGTTAGGGCATTTTCCATTACACTCCTTAGAATAACTGGCTCTATATTTCATGTCTGATATTGTTTTTAAGCTCTTGAATCGTTGTAGGCTTGTTCACATATACCCTTTCCTTAAGATAACCCCAACAGAAAAAAGTCAGGGGCTGTTAAATCCAGTGAACATGAAGGCCAGTTAAAATCAGAAAATCTGCTAATTAAGCGCTCGCCAAACAATCCTGCAAAAGTCACGCATTAGTTTGAATCAGTTGTTACTGATTCAAACTAATGCGTAACTTTTGCGCCACTCTGTATTTATTAATTGATGACTAAGACCTATTGTTAAAATTTCACAAAAATCAGAAATATTTGCATTTTTAAATGGGAGCTCGTGTACATATGCCCATAAAACTGCTTAAAAATATTCAAAAGAAACGGAAATTTGGATTATATTTATTAATTGATGACTAAGACCTATTGTTAAAATTTCACAAAAATCAGAGATATTTGAATTTTTATGAAGTGCTTTCACACCCTTTTTGCCGGTATTGCATAAAACTAAATTAAAATAAATATAGCCCACATTACCCTCCTTGACGCCTAGTAGCTGTGTTCCAAAGTCATAATGATCGATTAATTAGTTTTAGAGTGAATCCTATACATAGACATATTTAAACATACCTAATATATATATATATATATATATATATATATATATATATATATATATATATATATACATACTAGCAGGAATACTCGGAATTGCTCAGGATTGAGAGGGGAATGGTATGTTCTGCTGCGTCCAGCCCATTATTATTATTATTACTACTACAAATACTATTCTAATAATAATGTTTTAATGTATGTGAAAGGTGATAGCGTACATGAACATAAAATGCCTTAGCATATTATTATATAAAAACATAAATCTTAAATTCAATAGAATGACTAATAATAGTAATTGTAATGAGATTACCAGTGGGGAGTTAAAGAAAGTAGTAGTAGTAGTAATCATCATTTTATAATATTCAATTTTTGGTGTGTACCTCAAGGGTGTACATATCATTGATTGGGTGGAATGTAAGTAAAATTATATTTTAACCTCTTCGAGGCATACTGGATATTTCCCAGGATTGAATGAAGACCATTGTGTACTCTTGCTCCAAGCCCCGAACTCCGTATTACAATTGTTATTGTTATTTTTTTAATTTCTACAATTTTCATGAAATAAAGTTTAATTTCTACAATTTTAAATGAAATAAAGTTGTCTGTAGCAAACGTAGACGCCACAATTTAATTGTACCCCTTTTTTGATCAAAATGAAATAAATTTATCCATAGAATATTACAGTATTAAAATCTATTTTCCAAATTATGTAAAAATCTGTCCCTTTGGTTTTTAATCCACAGATATATTTATTTCCAATGTAGAAGTGTTTCTGTCCCCTTTGTTCTCCTCCAAAATAAATCAAACATCAATTCTCATTACACTCACTTTTATGTTTACTATCTACGTTCCAAATTGCAAGATGATTAGCAAACTAGTTTTTCTTCCTATACATGTACAGACAGACAAACACACGGACGTTCATCTTTATTATATAGATTAACAACAATTAGCAACAGTATATATAATGTACATGTTGAGCTTTCTCATGAACAGCCGATTTTGACAATTTCTTGTTGACGTATGCTACTCCCCCCCCCCTCAAGAAAAAGTAATGCCTGGGAAGATAGTCTCATGACAATGAAACAGATACTATACTATCCGTCCACCTAAATAAAGGAGGATGTAATGCCTGTGAGGATGGTATTATGACCACAAAACAGATACTACACTACCCCTACTCCCCAAAAGGAGGAGGTAATGCCTGGCAGGAGGGTATTATGAGGAACACACATATACTACACTATCGCCAAAAGGAGGTGGTAATGGTCAAGAAGATTGTCTCCTGACAACAAAACAGATACTACACTACCCTCCAAGGAGGAGGTAATGTCTGGGACGATGGTCTCATGTTGAACGAACATATACTACACTTCCTTCCCCCTGCAAAGTAGTAAGTAATGCCTGGGAGGATGGTCTTGATAACAGAACAGATACTACACTACTGCTCTTGAATTGAACATTGAAAGTATAGAAGTAGTTTCGGCTTTAGACAGGCAGATACTAAATCTCCATTAGTAATAGTTATATAAGATAAAGATTAAAATGTTATTAACTCTTATCCGAATTCTCGACTGGTTAAAGAATAAATGCAAATAAGTGGTTGCTCTCTATATTGAACACTGACTGGCCGCCTCGGAGGTTCTCTATGAAAGCCACAAGATATTTATTCTATTCAAAACGATATTGAGTTGATAATAGACAACATTGTTCACAGTTTTCATATCACCTGTCTTTCTATAATGTTGTCGAATGATGGATATTTTAAGAATTAACTCAACGTTCCAAATACTTAGGCCCGGTCATAAAAAGATGGCGGTAAGAGATGTCATTTCAAGCCTTGGTGGCCAGCTGATTTGGCAGCGATTTCTGGAATCCATCTTGCGTTGCGAGAAAGGAATTGTTCAGAGGAGTCGTTTTTATTGCTGAGTAAGTGATCGTTTTTCTATTTCTTTTTTAAAGATCTTCATTCAGCAGAACGGGAATATAATGTCTGCCCTGACTCAAAAAAGAGAAAATAAAAATCGTACGAATCATGTTCACTTTGAAATTATTGCTCTTTCAACAAACTGCTGTAACTTCATAGTTGAGTGTATGATGCGTGAAATCTTTGTCATCGTGGCATCCATTGTTAAATAGAAATGTTCAGAAAGCAGTCGAAATTTTAGAAGATAAGATTGTATTTTATGTTTCAATAAATGAAAACATATCTATTGATATATCTATATCCTCCACTCTACAATAAAGAATACTGTATATACATACATATATATATGAAGGTTTATAACTAAAAGATAACTTTTAGAGAATTAGACCTATTGTGAGATGAGGAAAGCTCAATATACTGGATAGAGCAAAAATAAGGTGAGTCAATGAAAAATAGTTTGACCTATAAATGGAAACAGATCAATATCTTCAGTTGTTCAGAACAAGGAGTAAATAAAAATATTTCTTCTTCTTCTCTTTCAATTGCATTCCTTAAGCACGGCTTTTCAAAGATAAAAATCTTGAAAAGCCGTGCTTAAGGAATGCAATTGAAAGAGAAGAAGAATAAATATTTTTATTTACTAAATGCTCCTTGTTCTGAACAACTGAAGATATTGATCTGTTTCCATTTACAGGTCGAACTATTTTTCATTGACTCACCTTATATATATATATATATATATATATATATATATATGGACTTCATCATGTCATGCATAAGTTAACGGTTAAAATGTATGTTTTTCTTGCCCCCCCTCTGACGAAAACATTTCAAGTGGTGAGATGAAGCAAGAAATCAAATAGCAAGTCAGACAATCACTTTAGACTTACCTCACAATTAATTAAATCCTTTACTCTATAGCTCTATAATATCATCAACTGAGGGTGATTTTCTGTTTAGGTCATCAGCAATGATAATGATAATTTATATATGAACAATTAAATTACTAACGCAATTCTATTATTTTATATGCATATTTTAGTAATATATCTAGATAAATCACGAGTGTGAACACTGGCGAGGCATAATTTTTTATCGCCATTTTTAATGAAGAGTATGCACTAATATATATATATATATATATATATATATATATGTGTGTGTGTGTGTGTGTGTGTGTACATATTATTTGTTTGTTATTGTTTTGGCGATGCAGACAAGATTCATTCACCTGAATACTATGAGAGAGTAACCTCCTGTACATTATCTACTACACCCTAGATGTACGACAGAGTATGACAATGTAAGGGAAGCAACTCCCCCATAGCGTTCAGATGAATACCACACCGTAAAACAGTGAACCATGTTTCTATCACCGACACAAGACCAAACAAAATTTATGTGTATGCATAAAATATCCAGTAATCCTAGCGAGATTCTGTAGCCGTATCAGTAAGGGTGCCGGATTACATTAACTGCGGTCGTGGTTTTGAATGTTGCCAAAAGTACAGCCGTGCTAGAGAGCCGTAGACAGCAGAATGCACGTCCGTAGATAATTATTTTATATATATATATATATACATAGAGTATAAGGTATTAACGAATGGATCAGTAAAAGAATTGCATGCACCAACAATACATTCAAATCCATGTTCAAAAGAAAAGTCTAAAAAAAAACCCCCCACAAACCTGCCAGCAAAGTAATATCAAAAACGCAGTAAAAAAATCCAACCTTTCTACTCACACCAGAGGAAATGCACTTTCACTTCGCAAGCTCAGAATTAATATGCTCTCGTTAAACGAAAAAAAGACTTTTATTCACGAAGCGAATTTTCTGATTGCCACCTCAGTCAGGGAAGAAAAAAAATTAGCATAGTTCGTTTGATACTGAAAGTGATAGGATTTTGATAAGTAATTTTCGTTATTTCCCCCTCAGTAAACCATGCAAAAAATAACAAAAAACATTTTGGGGGTTGGTGGGGTGGGGGAGATAGTTTTCATTACATTACAGTGCTTTTTGGGGTACACTCATGTTTGCGTTTGCCAGGGCCAGTGTTAAGCCAATCTGCTCGATTTGATTACATTGGAACCTGCAACTGAAGATGACTCGCACCAGCAGCACCCTTTTTTATCATATGATGTACAAAATATGACTGAAAACGTAAAATGATAAATAACATTTCTGCCAGGTCTTTATCACTTTCTCCCAACTCCATTTTTATCACTTCCTCACATGTTTTCATTGGCTTACCCCTGTGAACTGGACCTGCTACCTCAATTGTTCTACATCTCAAAAAGGTTGGAGGTTACATCGGCCGAAACGTTGTGAGAATAACACCCAAGATGAGAAAAGTAATCCAAATCATACTAATTATCAATTCTCATCTTAAAAATTCCTAAACATAATCGCTAGTCCGCTACTGCTAATAATATATAGAAAACATCAGATTGCACAAACATATTCTACAACTTTAGAATTCATAGGCTTAATATTTATTTATGACGAGAAAGATTGGCGAAAAATCGTAAATAAATTTGAATTTTTATTTTATTTATGAATGATTTTATGTGCTTAAGAGTTTCCAGAGCGTGTTTTTGCATTTCTTTTTTCTGAAAGTTTAGCAATTTTTATATTAATATTGTAATAATATATTTAAATATATAGCTAGTGCGAATACTGGCAAAGCATAATTTTTCCGACATTTTTATGTGTGTGTGTGTGTTTGTTTACGTGTAGCTGGAAATGCAACCGAATTTCTTTGGAAGTCATTTCTTTATTTGAGGCAAGATTTGTATAGTCGGGATGCCCTTCCTGACGCCTACCCAGTGAAATGATGAGGACCAATGCTTTTATCGAGACATCCTCTCTAGGTGATTGCCTACCATAGCTAAAACGGGCTTAACCAACAAACAGAGTGTTACCATTGTCGACCAAGTGAAGAGTCTATCAGGCATGTGTAGGCAGTGTGATGATGTATGAACGTAGTACCTGGCCAGTTGAGGACATGCGTTGCATGGAGAGAAATTATATGAGAATAATACGATAGATATGTAATGTTAGTCTTAAAGACAGGCTTAGATCTGATGACCTCAGAGGAAGATTAAATCTGGACAGTATAGGGATGTATGTGCAGAACAGGAGAATTCGCTAGTATGACGACCTTGAAAGAATAGATAAGAGTTATTGGATTAGTAGATGTAGAATAGTTGAGGTAGCAGGTCTAGTTCACAGGGGAAGACAAAAGAAAACATGGGAGGAAATGATACAAATGGATTTGAGAGAAAGAGGGATAAATAAAGACCTGGACAGAGATAAGTTAGTTTGAAAGTCAATTTCTAAAAGATGTCCAACGCATACCAGCATGCAAAACAGACGTTAAGCCAACGATAATGATGTATAATTTAAAAAGAGAATTATTTTCCTTTGACTTGATTGGTTATAAAGTCAGGGCACAGCATGTAAATTGAAAATCGACCAATACCCCAACATGCAGCTCGTTAGTCCTAATTTGATTTTGCTATAAACAATCTTACGGGTACAATCATTAATAATTGGTATGAGTTTAGGTTTACATTATATGAGGAGCAGAGAATGGGAACGGACAGACATTTTTATCATATGTATATATTTCTAGTAAAATCGATACAAATTGATCTGGCATTGATACGATTAAAAATGAATCACATTTCTCTAATCCCTGAAGAACCTCTTAAGAGAATTATTAATTTGCATTTTAACCTACAACATTCTCCCATTTCAGGTGAAACGGCTGTGGGACATCAAAGAAAATAAAAATGCTATAAAAATAATTAAAATAATCTAGGGACTTGTGTTTATTTGTGACATGTGTGTGTGTTTAGAGGTACAGAATTTATTTGAATAAAATGGGCAGAATATTTTCTTATGCCCTTTCAACTAACATCTCATGAGGAGAAAATCGTCAGTTTTAAATAAACAAAAAATATTACAGGGACGAAATGAAAGAGCACGAAGGGGAAATTTAATCTGCCAAAGGAATGCTGGTAAATTAATTAAAAACGATTTAAATAAATTGAATAGCCGTTTAAAAAACAATTAAAAAGGCATAGTAAGGGATTATTTAAAAAAGTGGAGGAGAGGGTCAAAGTTCCCCAAAGAGATTTAATGAACTCTTTCTGCCGGCATAAAGAAAGTTTACAAATGACAATCGAGACATATATATATATATATATATATATATATATATAAAATTGGATGAAACATCCGACAGTTTATAAATATTATTGAATTGAAAAACAAAATACTCAAATTGTGAAAGTGTATTTGCTCATATAACTGAGGTTTTGGTAAATGAGATCTTCCACAGGGTCTATTAGGATGAGTAGTGTCAGTCGATTCATGAATAAGTGAAAAGCTATTTTTTAAGGAAACGAAACATTGTTTAAAAATGATATGAAAATTATTCGTTATTGGCATGTCATTGATCGTGTCAAAGTGCTATATATCTCTTCACTGGCCTTGAACGAAATAACACAACTTTTCTGTTATAAAATATTCAAAACAGTATTTTACAGAAACATGAATGTTGAAACTGTTCCAATGACATTTCTTCAGAATTCTTTGAAAGCATTTGTTCACGTACCTTTTTCAGTATTACCTTATTTGGTTGCACAAGATGAACACAACAAAGTCTGGCAGAGGAAATGTTAGTGGAACACTTACCTGAAAATAGACAGAAAAAAAAAGATTTTTACTCATAAAATCTTCACAACAATCAAAATTTATGTTTGTAAATTGCATCATTTCTTTAAAAACAAATGGTGTTTTTCAAATCAGGACTATCTCTCGTTTAAAGATTTCTTTACTCTTAACATCTCATACCACCTGAAACGGAATTGATATTGGTATTCTTGTACCTCACGACATCATACGGAATAATACCCCTTTGTTTTAATCTGTTTAGAAATACTTTTAAAACATTACAGTTGAACAGAAATAACTTATCAATACTTCTGATATTTACATCCGGGTCATAATAATTATTCAGCATCTGTTTATATAAGCATGTCTGTAACTAAATGCATCAGTTATATTATTACTATCAAACACACCATCCATGTTTTTTTCATAATTTTGAATGGGTATACCTGCACTTTATTATTGATTTAAATTTTTTTTTAACATAGTTCACAGCAAACAAGGCAGGCTGCCACTGTAGACTTAAGGGGCTACTGAGAAAAAAAGGGAGAAGGTTTGGGGATGTCAACTTAAATTGGGAGCTGCACAGCGAGATGTCTGTTTACATTAGTTTTAAATTTCTGCATGTCAGTACCGTCGGGGAAACAGGGGGAAGGGAGGGAGTTCCAGAGGCCAGCAGCACGAGGAAAGAAGCTAGTAGAGTAGAAAGCTCTCCGGCATCTAAGGACATCCACAATGAATGAATGGGATTTAGCTGATTGTCGAGTTAGTCTAGTGAATTTACGTTGTGGGGGCACCAGAGTAGCCAATTCATGGGAGCATAATCCATTGAAGTATTTGTAAAACAAGCACAAGGATGCTACATTGCGGCGATGGGACAGGGGCTAAAGCTTGGTTGACAGTGAGGGACCTATTAGGTTGGTGACTCTTTTTTGGACCTTGTCAAGGAGGGAGAGACTAGTAGATGATGCACCAGCCCAGATGTGGCAACAATACTCCATGCATGGGCGGATGGTGGCTTTGTAGAGATACAGGATAATGTCAGGTGTAAGGAGTTTACTAGCACGGTAGAGGGTGCCAACCTTCTTTGCGGCAGCCTTGGCAATGTCTTCAATGTATTTGTTCCAATTCATGTTATCTGTGAAGGTTAGGCCGAGAGGTTTGAATGTTGAGCTCTCAGGTAGAGTGTTATTTGCTATGACAATCGGTGGTTGGAGAGGTTTCTTGTAGTCATTGAAGGAAAGGAGCTTTGTCTTTGCGGCATTAAAAGTTACCAACCACTACAGCCTGGAGGTCATTTTCTAAGGATTCAGTCATTGCTTCGGATATGATCGCGTCTGTTTTGTCCACATGATGAGAGTAGAGCGTGGTGTCGTCAGCAAATAAACCAATCTCAGACTATGTCATCAGGGAGATCGTTTATGAAGATTAAGAACAATAACGGTCGAAGCTCAGAATTTGTCAACGTTTCACTTATACTTACTGACATCGGATGACTCAAGTGAAGTCAAATGAAATTTTTTTTAACCACTTTCTTTTTGGTAATTCCTCACGTTTGTTTTACTAAGACTATTTTCCTATATATTTTATTTGGATTAAATACAGATTAAACTATTCCTCAGGTTTTGAAAATAAAATTCATTTTAATTCGTCTAATTAGCCATTAATTTGCAACGTGACCCATCTCTCTCAAAAGTTCAGTCTATCACTTTCCAACTCGCTCACTGTATTGTTTTACCCCATCGCTCTTAATTTATAGTATCTCATTCCATTAAACAATTTTTTTAATACTTTTCTTCCCCCCAAAACAAAGCATCTTGCTACTGAGACGTAAAGGGCTACTGTGATTAGGGGGAATCCTAAGTGGGGAGTTGTGTAGCAAGATGTTAGTTCACATTACATTTAAATTTCTGCACGTTTATCTTCTCTCTCTGTGTTTATTAACAATCAAAGATAATAAAGAAAGGAAGGGATAAAAAGATTGGAATAATCCATTATAAACAAAAAGGTAATAACAACACAAGTAGTAATACAATTTAGCAGGCTGTGGATATAGACATTTTTTAAGATATTAAGAGTTAAATGTAGCAGGGTAACAAATAGGAAACTGTTCCTATAAAAATGCAATTAAATGTAATGAATTGGATCGACTTATAACGTGAATAGGTCTTAAAATGCGTCCATTTGAACTGTGCGTTTAGCGATGACACCATGCTCTATTCTCCACATGTGGGTAAATCGAACACACACATATCCAAGATAATAGCTGAATCCTCAGAAAAAAAACCCTCCAGTCTGTAGTAGAGTGGGGCCAAAAATGGATGGTCACATCCAATGCTACCAATACAAAGCTCCCATCCTGTAACAATTATAAGAAATTTTTCCAAACACCGATTGCCATGGATGATAGCACTCTTTCCGAGATCCCGGAGTTCAACACCTCGGCTTAACATTAATAGGCAACATGGGAATAAATACATAGAACATACGCCCAAGTCTGCTGCAAAGAAGGTGGGCTCCCTCTACAGGGCTAGGAAACTTTTCACACCTTCCAGTATCCTATATCTCTATAAAGCCGGAATTCGCATGAAATATTATTGCCACATCTGGGCTGGTGCACCAACCACTAGTCCCTCGCTCTTGGACAGGGGTGCCAAAAAAGAGTCTCTAACCTAAAAGTTTCTGCACTCTTTACCAAGTTCTAGTCCCTGTCCCATTGTCGCGATGTGGCATCCTTGTGTGCTTATTTTACAAATACTTCAACGAAATGTGCTCTGATGAACTTCCTGCACTTGTACACCTTCAACATAAATATCTCTGATCAAACCAACTAGCAGCAAAATCCCACCCCTTCACTCTAGAGGTCTCCAGATGCCGAAAAGCTTTCCACTCTAATATTATATGCGGACACCACAAGAAACTATTTCACCGCCAATTTCAATTGAACCTGAGGGGACTGCCTTCTCAATCAGGATCCCTGGACCTTGGAATAGTCTCCCAAGAGAGGTAATACATGCGCCAACAATGCATCAATTCCAGGTGAATTTGGACAGGTGCTCGGCTACTGTATCCTCTTCTGTGTAAATTTCTTACCACCCTTTCCTTACATGGCAACTGAAACTTTTATTTTTTGCTAAATTAATTGAACCGAATTGAATTGAATTTTGTTTATTTCTACATTATTTTATGTCACACCGAAATAAAACAGATATAAAAATTACATTTAAAAATTTAAACATGATAGATTAGTAAACTGGCAGTCTCTCATGTGATATTTTATACTTAAGCATAATAAACCAACGAAATGCCAAACAACTGGTAAATTATGCATATTTTCGGCTGCACTTCATTCATGTGAAACACATTTATCCATTGATTCCACTTTACCGATTGCTGCAGTAATGACGTTCCCCAGATGATCTTGGAGTATTTAAATTATTGGCAAGAGCCGGATCAGTAGGTGATAGAATTCGCCTCCACAGTGTATTTCAACTGACTGATTGATGGCGCCCATTGTTCAGGAACATGACCCCAGATCGAAATTTATTGAATCATGTTCTTCCTGTTCTTCAAGTGCAAGTTCCCATCTCAAATGCAATATTGATATTCTTAACAGATTTAGATGCATTCTTACCGAGTTTAAACTCGTATAAAAGAAAGAATCTAACTTTTTTTATAGCACCTGCAAAAGTAAACGGTTGATTTCATTAGTTTTGTTTAGTATTCCGGCATATCAACCCTTTATGGGTGATTTAATGCCGACTCCAGTCATTTTGGCAACAAAATTTCATGCTTCAATCTCTTAATTATTTGGATTATTCGGACTACTATTCTCATCTTGTCGAACCCTAGAATCTTTCTGTCAAACTTGAGAATCTGTATGGAACTTAGAACAGAACACTTTATTAAATCCACACTGGTAACTTGCTCTCGTTCCGTCAACCATGACCGGGGAGAAGTCTGAAGTAATTCATAATTGTATTCTTAGTATCGACTGCACTGAAGATTGAACCTTCAATCTTCAGAAGACTGTTACTTAGAACTGATTATTACTTAGTACTTTTATCCGTTATGCCACGGGTCCTTGTGGACAATTCTAGTATAAATTTTAGCAGCCTTAAACCTATTCTTGTTTTAGATGTGTAATCTTACTACTTATACTATATATATATATATATATATATATATATATATATATATATATATATATATATATAAAGCAACAAGACCGAAACGATATCGTCTGTAGGTAATAAACACTTTAATATTTAATAATATTTATAGTTAAAAACCCTTTAAAGATGTAAAAGTCTTGAAAGTAGAGCACCGTGAAGTTGAGATAAGTTTGTTGTCATTTGCGATAAAGCAAGTTTCCCATGAGCGTTGAACACTGTTGACAATAATAATAACGCTTTCCCCTGCCTCCCCGAGTAAGTGTATCTCAATTTCAATCATCGTCTGTGCTGATTGTTGGTAGCCGTGTTGTCCCAAGCCCGAAACGATATCGTCTGTAGGTCGGAGAATAACATCCAAGATTAGAACAGTAGTCCGAATAATTCAAATAATACAAATTATCAATCCTCATCTAAAAAGTTCGAAAACACAAGTTCTTAATATATTAAAATATTTTATTGAAAATGCAAATTTCTCTGGATTCATTGCAAGCAGATTACAACAGGGTCGCAATGTGAACAGATTCTTGTCATAAACCATCTTCATCAGTAATCAAACTTAGTTTATTCCATTAATCATTTTCAATCCTTCATAAGATTCTTCTCTTAACTGACAATCATTTCATCTCATTAACTCTCATCCTCGAGTGGCTTTTGACCTTGACAAGTGATGCCTCATTAGTTAAAACAAACAATAAAAAAACATGAGGTCTGAAAGAGAAATAGAGAAAAATAATATTTCATATTTTTAATTTCAAATTTTACTTTCAAACTTAAGTATGACAAATAACTGACGAACAAAGCCTCTTTTCTGTGTAAAACTTATAATTAAAAACTGATTTAAAAATACAGTTATAGGGAGAGTTAGAAAGATTAGGATGAACAACTATAGAAAAAGAGAAGTCATTAAATTAACCCTTTCAAAATATGTTTTTTTTTTCATTCTTTTGTTCATATATTTGTTTATTGTGCCTCTAGGCATCTCTAGTTTTAAGCAATAATCTCATGCCAACTTAAAAAGAAAAATGTCACAGAAAATAAAATATAAATATGGAGATAAAATTCTATTAAATCAGATAGGCCCCAACAATATTCTTATGTATTCATTTTTTTACTGTTATTTCCGAATTCATCAACATATTCTTTAAAATTAGTTTGTCATATTATTTTAGTATTAGCGGGACTTGTGGAAATTCTACAGAGTTTGTGACATGTTTTCATTCTATGGATGTTTGGCGCAAAAGCTCACCCCACGATATTATTGTAGCCCCTTTGTTCAAACTGAAGCATATTTATCTAAGTACTCTGATTGATGTAATTTAAAAAAATGTTTAGTCGTGGAGCCCTATCCCCCAATCCCCTTTAGGAGTTTTGATATATTTCTATTCTATTGACACCCAATGCAAAAGCAAACCGCACGATATTAATGTACCATCTCTGAACAGAACAGATACTGCACTTTGACCCTACTCTGAAGGACAAGAAAGTGTATTTTAGTTCAGCGACATCAGACGAAAGCTAAAAAATTACATTTTTTTGCATTGTATCTTCAGCGATTGGACGACCCATCTTTTAAAAAAGGGTGGAGGGTGATAACGTATGTACGAACATGAAATCGTCTTAGCGTATTAATATATAGATGATCAATTAATATTTTACTAAATTTGATTATGAAACACTGATAAGTTTTAAGGTGTTGAGATATAGAGCTGGTATTATAAAGATGTAGAAATACGTACATATTTATTTTGTTGGAGATAAAATTCATACCACCTTAAGATGGTCTCTGGAGAGATTGAAAGTACTTGGATAAGGAAAACAACTATAACTAGGCATATTCGTTCCCAGCTGACGTTAAGAAGCTTGCTCTGTAACTCAAAAGGAGCTACAAGAGATCGAGTCAACGTACAATCACTATACACCATAAACAAAACTATGTGTGCGTGTGCATGGTATTACCAATGTGTTTATATATGGTTTGATATAAGTGTATATATTTATATAGAGTTTGATATGAGTATATATAAAAGGTTTATATGTAGTTTGATTATTCCCAATCTGCTAAAATCTTCCGATATTTCACCAATTTATAAAACAGTTTATGAGATGTGAAAATTAATTTTTTTCTTTCGATAAATGATAACAAATCTTTCTCCGCTGCCGTTGCACGACATTAAAGTTTTTCCCGTGAACCATTATTCCGAATTTTATTATTTCTATCACGCTTCCTTATCTATTTTCCAAATGAAACGAGCCAAAGTTGGAGATAAACTTTTCCGCATCATTTCTCACCTATTTAGTTGTCAGTGAGTGAGTGCGCCTGTTGATTTAAGCACTCTTTTAAGACTGAAATCGCACAAGGCCAGTGCCTATTTCTATGTTTTGTAATGCAAAGCAGAATTGCAGAAGAGAAACTGGTCGGCAAGAAAAGCGGCCTACAGTTGGGTGCATCTGGTAAGTGTTCTCAAAATTGTCAGATTTATTCCCGGCTTCCTTTGTTCTCAGCTCGTTGGATTTGTAATAGTTACATTCCATTTTCTTTTGCACGTTCTCACTCACATAGTGATACGTTGGGCGATAAGAACACTCTTCACGTAGGCAGCTATTTCTACTTCCGCCCAAGCCGGTCTCCCCCCACAAAATATAAACACTTCCGTTTTAGACATCACCGTGACAAGACGATATCTCTCTTCTCACTTCTAGCTATAGCCCTCCTAGACAAAATGAAACTAGCAGACTCAATTCCATTTCTGTAGTACATGCATGTCAGCTGACTCAACATATTTTCTATTTCTCTTTCCGGACTATTCTTTGTGCTGATGAAACTATTAAATACAATTGATTTAAATTGTACAGAAGAATTTTGTCATTTCAACTGAAAATTTGGTGGCCATTTTCTTTATTTCAAACAAGTCTAGTAACATGGATACAGACGCAGCGATTCTACAACAAAATGGAAATCTCCAACAAGCTTCTCCCACAACTCTACAAACTCGTTGGTCTAGTGGTTTTTATCAATTCGTTGTTCAGATACCTCGTTATAATATATCTTCCTATTCTAAGAGCTTCTTTCCAAGAACTGCAGGCTTGTGGAACTCTCTTCCTGCTGACTTTTTTCCTCCTACCTATAGCTTTAGTGTTATCTAGACTAAGGTCAATAGTCGGCTGGGAAGCAGCTTCATGGTATTTTGTTTTACAGATGGGCCATTTTAGGAAAGAAACTTTGTTCATGGAAGTTCTGCTTGGTCTGTAGTGTGGAGAGAGAGAGAGAGAGAGAGAGAGAGAGAGAGAGAGAGAAAGGAAAGTTCTCTGCTGTGGTTGTAGCCAAGAGGGTTCATTGTAAAACCCCAATGATTTTGTACCGTATTTATTAGAAATTTTTACAACCACTGTTATTAAAAAGATGATAACAGTAACAAAAAAGGAGAAGAAAGAGAATAAATAGCTGCTACGTGTCATCTACACAACAAATCTCCAGATGCCTATGTGATGATCCGTCCAGATAATAAAGACAAGAATTGGTCCACTCTCGTGCTACATGGATAAAATAGCCCCTTGTGCTTAAAATTTGTATAGTCTATGAATTTGGAGGTAATACAAATGAAGATTGAAATAGTCTATGAATTTGATATTGACTTGGCTGGTTCCATAGTCTGCATAGCAATCCATTATGCCACTTGTGACCTCTATGTAAAAAGGGAACGCAATATTTTGAGTGGATTTTAAAGAAGGTTGCCGAGTTCTCTTTCCAGGTTTGATAACTATTATGCCGGGATATAGTTGAACCTATCTCAATACTGATTTCAATGTTGTCTAAGTGAAAATGTACAAAAAATTCTTTCGTCATCTTATTTGCAATTCAAAAGTAACAAATTAAGTAATTTACTTAACTTTTTGTTTCAGTAAAAAGAAATAGTTTCTTTTTATTTATCTTTTTCCCCCACCAATTTGATTTGTATGTGAGATATTTTTGATAAAAATGAAAAAAAGATCAAGGAAAAAATCTTTCTTTGCAGATATTCTCGGAGTCAGATTCTTAAAATTTACAAATTTGAAAAAAGCTCACAGAAAGAAAACCTGGTGAGACTTGACTTGCCGATTCTCGATTTTGCATAAGTTTCAACTGTATAAGATTATCAGAATGCCCATCACTCTCTAAGTAACATGTGATATTTTTTCTGGGTTACATGATAACAATTGATCTTGTTCCCAAATATTTTCTTCCCTTTATATTTTGTAAAATATAACTAGGGAGTTGTAGATTTATGCCGTTTCCCGTATATATTTGAGCAAGACTATAACAGTCTTGAATGGACTTGAACATGACTTCATAGAAATGCTGATTCTGCATTTGGGTATATTTAGATACTCGTTTCAATATTGTCAGATTATTTGAACTTCAACAGGAACGAATAATCATATGACAGGTACAGACAAATTTATATTTGACAAATCAATGGCACTGCTATTTCAAATTTATGTGTGACAAATCAATGATACTGCTATTTCAAATTTATGTGTGACAAATCAATGATACTGCTATTTCAAACTCATGTGTCACAAATCAATGACACTGCTATTTCAAACTTGTGTGTGACAAATCCAAGACAATGCTATTTCAAATTTATGTGTGACAGATCAATGCCAATGCTATTGCAAACATATATGTAACACACCAAAAGATATTCAACCAAAATATGATGCATTTGTTCATGGCACTTTTCATCAAATATGATGGTGTAATATTTTAAAGATTAAGATTTATTGGCCAAATACTTAAACATAAAAGACTAAACTTGAGCATGACAGCCCAACTGACCGATCTAACAACAGACAGACAGAGCTCCTTATAAAGATGTTTGGGCTCATCAAAATAATCATTTTTTGTCATCTGACCAACTTAAAGTTTCAACGAAAAACAAAATTTTATTTTTTTTGTTAATTTTTAAAAAATTTGTTTTTATCAACGACGTTTTTCTTTTTTAAAAACTAAATGAAAACAGAAAGAAAAACTTTGTAAATGTAGAAGAAAGCATTACCGTTTCATTTATTCATAAAGCTGTCTTTTTTCTTGGTTTTGAATGTTTAAAAAGTACAAATGTCTTTGAGAATACTATAGAGAGAGAGAGAGAGAGAGAGAGAGAGAGAGAGAGAGGCACACTTTTATACAACCTTTGTCTTGATCTGATATGTCACAAGACAACCATTCCTCTCACCCAGTGAAAGCTAAATTGGTTTGTTGCAAGACAATTCTTCAATTCTATGATTTTTCGTTTTGTCTTGGATGACATTTACGTTTATAATCATTTGTTCTGAAATATTTTAAGAAATTATTCATCTTTTGTCATTCTAACCATTTTTTAGCATCCGTGTTTTTTTTTGTAAATGTTATATAAGAAAGGGAACCCGACATTCCATCTGACAGTTTTTTTTCTTCACTTGAATACTATTACCTTTGATTTTAGTTCATAATTGTTTAAAAATGTTTTGTGTTTCATCTTTTTGATATTTTGTTAACAAGGAAGAATTCATATTCTTCCCGTGGTTCAATAATGTACGGAATGAAGGTGAGACATTATTGACTAAGACAATAAAGATTATCACATGTAGCACTGCACCAAAAATAAGAATGGGTATGTTTAAGATGTGGCTATTTTCACGTTTACCAATGAAAATGTCATTTCAAACAAGTTTGACAAAACTTGTAGAAATATTTGAGCATATAAAACAATGATGAACATGCTCTTTCTAACTTAGTCATGACAGATCAACGAAAATAGTATTTCTAACTTAGTCATGACAGATCAACGAAAATACTATTTCAAACTTAAGGATGACAGATCAACGAAAATAGTATTTCAAACTTAAGGATGACAGATCAACGAAAATACTATTTCAAACTTAAGGATGACAGATCAACGAAAATAGTATTTCAAACGTAAGGATGACAGATCAACGAAAATAGTATTTCAAACTTAAGGATGACAGATCAACGAAAATACTATTTCAAACTTAAGGATGACAGATCAACGAAAATACTATTTCAAACTTAAGGATGACAGATCAACGAAAATAGTATTTCAAACTTAAGGATGACAGATCAACGAAAATACTATTTCAAACTTAAGGATGACAGATCAACGAAAATAGTATTTCAAACTTAAGGATGACAGATCAACGAAAATACTATTTCAAACTTAAAGATGACAGATCAACGAAAATGTTATTTTAAACTTAAGCGTTACTGACTAGAGAAAATAGTATTTTTAAATAATTATAAAACTCTTAAGTCAATACTAGCCAAACTGTAGTCACATATTCAGGTGAGATGATTTTGAAAATGTTAGTTTTTGCAGAGAGGGGTTAGCGTCGCCCTATATACAGTACCTGGTATTCCCAAATGCTTACCCATCTGGTAATGACCAAGCTCAACGTCGCTTAAATTCGGTTGTCTAATGAGAACCAGTGTATAAATTATGTCGTATTATTCAAATGAAAAGAAACCTAAAGGATTTATTTATACATTCCTTAGGATCGAAAACCCAGTGTTAAGTTGAATTACATTTACTGTTTATTATTTTTATATATAGATTATTAATTAATTTATATATATATATATATACTCATATCAAATATATCTATATCTATATATAGATATATGTGTGTGTGTTTGTAAAAAGTAAAATGTTCCCTTTTTTGATTGACGACTATAGCTTTCTATCCGAAAACTGCAAATGAAAATCTGCTTGAGCACCCATTTAAGCTAATTCTTGATGCGAGTTTTCCGGAAATATGCATTCGTTTTGTTCACTCTCAATAATTTGAAGTTCAACAGTTTCGTCGAACAGTCATCCATAGAGGAAATAGGAGGAATTTTCACTCCCACGTTCATATCTACTACCACTGCTATCTAGAAAGCCTTCTTCGTAGGATAATTATTTCTTCATAGCACCATTAAGATTTCCTTTTTTCGATCTTGCTATTGCCTGTTCACTACTTTACATTCTCTACCTAAATGTCCTCTTCAACTACACTTTCTTTGGGAGGGGGCGTTTTGATTGGCTATTCCAAAGATTTTCTTTTACATTATCAATTGATGGAATACCAGATTAGCAGATTGTCATTCGGAGAAAATTATTCGTACATAAACAATAGTGCTTTTTTTCTCTTTTTCCTTTTTACAACATTAAATATATTTTTTCTCGAATAAGAACAACACCTTTACTTCCAGCCAACCGTAAGCTACTTAATTATGCTTTTTTATCGATTTCCTATGGCTTACAAATATTTAAGTGAACCGTAATATATCATTTAAATGCAAACTATTAACATTACCATTCTCGGCATAAAAGATTTAACGGTTTTAGATTTAATGAATAATTTTTGCAACGATTCTATCTTCCAAGATTATGCACGAACTTTCTGTATACTTCAATCTTAATATTATATAATGTATTCCTGAGGTAGTGAGTAGCTATTTTCATTTAAAACACATTAAAATGCGCTTCTTTACGCTTAGTGACTAATATGGTGAGATTTTGAATATGTTGTCTTATATATATATATATATATATATATATATATATATATATATATATATATATTACATATTAAATTTCCATTAAATCGGAATATATATATATATATATATTATATATATATATATATTTTGATTTAATGGGAATTTAATTCAGCACTTACTTTGAAAGAACATTTTCATTGAAAAGTAATTCATATATATATATATATATATATATATATATATTGAAAAAACCTTTTAGGTATTAACATGGAGAAAACAAAAAAAAAACAATATATACTTATTCAACATTAATAATATAATGCAAGCCCAAAAAACTATTTATATATGCTATTCACAGGAAACGTCATTCCAAGAAACAGTCCCAAGTGCTATATATATATATATATATATATATATATATATATATATATATATATATATATATTTCTATAAATATATATATATGTATATTTATATGCGTACATAAAAGGATTAACTATATGTGACCTGTAATTAAATTATTGGCATCTACAATATTTTATATATGTCACAGAAAATCATTTATGTATTTAAGAAACTTGTGGAACGATCGATAAATTTCATTCGATTTTCTATATGCAGACTGATTTTTTTAAATGCCTGTTTCTAATCTGGCAACTACAATGCATTACATAAAAAACTTCAACTGCTGGTACCATTCAGTTTGAGAAGCAAAAATCTAAATAAAATACAGATAGAAAACGGTGATTCTAATGCATGCAGCTGGTAACAGACATATTTTCTTCACTTCAAATGATATGAAGGATGAATTGACATTTTTATGCAACATCTCCTCAAAAATATTTTTCAATATAATTTCGGTACACATGCAAATCACGATTAACATATTAATTCATTGAACTCTAGAAATATATACAAGCAAGTTGAACACTTTTTGATTAAGCTGACTGTACCTGTCTGCTGATTCGACATTTATAGACTTTAAATTCCCTTCTTTCCGTGTTGATTAATGTTGGCCTAAGAGTAGATTATTAGTCTATGAAGTGGAAGGTGATTTTGTGACTGGGTTCGAATCCTTCAACCGGCAGTAATTTACATCTCCTACACTGATGATTGCATGAAACACTAGTGTCTGTCGGCAATAATAAATATTTATGAAAAATATTGTAGATCATATATATATATATATATATATATATATCTATATATATATATGTCGCTGAAAACCACAGAGTTCTCCCTCTTTATGATCTGCGAGCGATTCGTCGGGTTTCTGGTATCAATTGATGGATCATGGCGCCTAATGTTGTGTCTTGGGCCATTTCTCGAGCGCTTTCGGTCTCGCGATTGTCTTCAGGAGTTTGTGTGTTGTTTGTAAAGACCGAAAGCGCTCGGGAAATGGCCCAAGACACAACATTAGGCGCCATGATCCATCAATTGATACCAGAAACCCGACGAATCGCTCGCAGGGTCGAGAAACTGACCAGAAAGATCATAAAGAGGGAGACCTCCGTGGTCTTCAACGACATATGTCTAATAAACGACTTGCTGCCGAAATATACATATATATATAAAATTATGATTTCACAGTAATTTACAATGGTTTTAAAAAATCTGCATAGTAAACAACAAATCCACGTATTATAATACAAAGAACCGAAATGTAAAATGTTGTCAAAATTTCACATTAGATGAGACTGATGAGTCGATCTGGAGAAGAAACAAGCCAGAATTTTTCCTAATTCCGGGGTGACCAGATTGACAAACCCCCGGTATCTACAGCGGGCACAGTAATGTATAGTATTTAAATAAAATAATTAATATTACATCTTGTATGACCTACGATCGAGCATTTTGATACCTTTTTTACACAAACTTATGATACATGATAAATCCACCGAGAGAAAAGTGGATACCAACATTTAAAAAAATGTTATTATTTAATATTTTCCAAAAATTCTTGTTAACATTTTTCGTATTTGTTGTTTAAATTTGATGTTTGAAAGCAACATGTTTCAAGCATGTTTGCCGTCTTCAGGCATTTACTAATTTGAAAATGTTAGAATTGAACTAACATTTTCACTCTAAGATATAATAATCCGATTCCAGAATAACATTTTCTACCTCCATCTCCACTATACCGACAGACAACCACAAATCACTAAACTACCATGGCAACCACTCTCTCAGTCTAAGAACATGTATTATATATAGTACAATCATCCATATCAAACGGATTTGTTCAGATCCCAATGATTATATCGACTACATTCATAAATACAAACTTGTAATTTGGTAGGAATAATCCTGTAGAGGTTAGACATTGATGTGATATGCTTGTTAGAGATGGACATTTTGTAATAGGGTCGCTGTGTCTGTATTCATCTGACTGGGCTTGCTTGAGATGAGTTTCAGTTAAAAAGACAAACATCTTCTCTATAATTATATCAATTTTATTGAACAGTTTCATAAACACAGGAATACAAGAATATAAGACAGGTTGGTTCGGCCGGCATGTATTAGAGAAAAAGAATTGAGTCCAGGTCTTTTTGTCTCCGTCTTTAAGCTCGCCTCTCGTCGGTTATGACGAGAGGTGAGCAAAAAAATGTGACATCTTGTTACGTTGGCATTTCGGCTGGAACAGTTCATAGTAGGCATGAAAGCAGGCCGGGGCAGAAATTGGCAGAAAGGAGTGCATGCGCATTGTATGCACCAAGGTTTATTATCACCCTATGTATTACTGCGCGAATTTAGATATGTCTGTTATGCGCCTGAACCACATACCAATCACA
>OY744533.1:30890280-30952780 GCA_963556195.1 Sepiola atlantica | reverse complement strand
GAGTAATTTTTTCTCTTTGAAAAGAAGACAATGAGTATGATTATGGATGTCTGATATTTGAATAAAGATGAACTTTCTTGGCCAATGAAAGTAATTGGTGTATTGTTACTCGATCCAAACCACTGGTTTCTGAAATTACCTTGGCCACTACAATGGACGTTGAAAGTGATAAATCTTGGACGCGACTACCTGCCAGACATTCATAATAAGACACTCTAAGACAAGAAAGAGAACAATATATTTCTTAATAAGTAAGATATTTTCTTCCTAAATCACAAAGACTTTTTGTTGTTGTTGTTGTTCGTTTGCCAATACTTGGTTAAGAAAGCCGTCTATTCGCTGGAAGCAAAGGCCAAAGAGGGCAAATAAAGAGAAAAAAATGTAAGCAAATAAGAATGAAAATATGGAAGGATTTCCAATCAGAAAGCCTTACTTTAGAAAAATGAGTTGTTGGTTTTGATTCTTAATTGCTTAGGGTTACCATTCATCAAAAATCACATTTTAATTTGGACTTTGAAAAAAATTACAGTTTTTCATACACCCTAACAATATTAATATTCTGCAATTGTAGAGTATCTTTAGATTGACCTATGGGAAGGCTTTGAAGTAAACGTTTATAAATAAAAATGATGCTTGGTGTCGTTATTGGGCTAATTAATATTGAAGCATGGTGACACTTATAACAGGCCTGGCAAACGTGTGACTGGGGTCCACAGCTGGGGTGGGCATGTAAAGACCAAAATTACTACTAAATAATAATTGCCGAGAAAAGTTTTAGTAATGACGTTTTAGTAATGTCCAGTAATTAGTTAATTAGCAACTATACATATTATTAGGAAGTAGCTTAGATTATTGATTTATTTCCATAAAATCAAATGTAAAAAAGAAATAACAAAAATATAAAAGAACTAAATGCACAAAATAATACTTTATTCATCATGCTTTGTGCAGAGGCGATGCAATAGCCAATGAGGACTTTCCGACGAGTTGTTATTGCTAGTTGAAAACTATTAGGCATATTTTAAATATTTTAAAAATCATGACTCAATTTGTTTATGTTGATTACAGAAAATATAATGGCATAATATAATCAGAAAGTAAGTTCAATATTTTAGAAAATCAAATTTATGAATGAAATAATGTTCAAAGAAACAATTTCCGTAATTTTTAAAAAGAATTGTGATATTTGTTACATGTACAATTTGTTTTACAAAAGATGAAAAAAAACCAACTTATTTCTTATGATACGATAATGCTTATTATACACGATTTTAATAATAAAATCAACTTACATTAACAAGAACATAAAACCAATAAAATATATGTAAAAAGGGGAAAACTTTCAAACATATCTGATAAGTGCTTGGAAAATTATGTATTATCAATACTGATTGTTTCTCATAAAAATTGTGTAAACATTCTTATTTTAATTTCAAAACTGGTTATTGAGTTGCCTTAAGTGAATCAAACAAACAATGTTTGAAAAATATATTGAACAATATAAACCCATACTCTGATCTTATAATGAAATGATGCATATCTGAAACTGACAAAAATTTGTGTCAAAGAATGTCTGTAAGAAAAGTGTTAAATTAAACAGAAAAACACCCATTAGACTGTGGTATCCAGTGGAATTTGTAAATTACCATGATCTACTTCTTGAAAAAAATGTTATTCTTGGAAGTAAAAAATTGTATTATTAGATATTTTCTCAACAGTTGGGCAATCTTTTCTTGTAACATAATCGAATATATACGAAAGAAACATCTTAATAGTTTTATAGATCTTAATTTCAAGATCTGCTATCAAATATTCTTCATGCTATTTCATCCAGCGAATATTCACATTTTGAACAATTATGCCCTGGATCAAAGTTCTATACTTTGATATCAATATCTGATTTAAATAGCAGTTTAGTTTTTTCAATCATATTTTGAAGAGTCATAAAATATGCACCATCAGAATTTTGCTTCATTTTCTAAAAATCATGACTCAATTTCTAAATAGTCGCTGGTAAATTCACCAAGTGTAACAAAGTTAAACTCACTTCTTAGCAAATATCTACAAACATCAGTTAAACCATTGCATATATGTTTAATGGCTTAAACTAGTATCCCGTGTTAATGATTAAATTCTTTTTCTTTGCTTACTTCCCATTTTTTGTGTCACTTTTGCAAAATGAGAAAAAAATATAAGGTCTTCATTTAAATCTGATATCACCTTTTTAGAAGATCATTTTTCTTAATGTTGCCATACATTTCTGTGACCCTTACAACTTTCCAAAATGTCAAAACTATTCAATAAAATGAACTGTTTCTGTAGTATTCTCTTCATTTAATAATAGATGCAATTTAATTGCTGCTACAGTTTGATCACAAAAACCGTTTCAACAAGAGGAAACTTTTTGTCAGTCAAACGGTTTTGGGTAAACTGCCACATTAGTTAGTTTTATAATTTAACAAACTAATGTTTTCCATATTCGTAAAGACCTTTGACAACTTCCCATTTTACTAACATCTTTTTGTCTTCAGAATAAACTATTAATTCAGAATTCCAATTATTCAAAATATTTTTAAAGAGGTGGACATAGTCAAAAGTAAATACAATCCATTTTAGTTAGTAAAAGTTTATCATAAACGTTATCAAATTTGTTGAAAAAGGATTAATTGTTCCTGTTGTCATACAATTGAAATTACTTGACCATTTAATTTTTTTAATTATATAAACAATATTGCAATTTTTTTCATATAAAAATATTGCCCCTAACTTGGGACCTGGGATTATTTTAAGTAAAAATCTTCGCCCATCATGCAAAGATTTTACTATGATTCCCAATACTGTTTTTGCTCATCTTTCAGAATTTTTAGCAAAACCAAATACATTTCCTCCGTGATAGCAGAGAGAAGCTTTTACATACACTTTATCAAGTGATTTTCAGAAATGATAGAAAATATGACACCCAGAAAATTACAGGTTCTCACACATATGGACATATGGACTAGACAACCTACTAATGTTTCATCCATACGCCAACAATTGTCATCACATAACAAAATTTACCATTGAATATTCACACACCGCAATTTCATTTCGAGATATAATAATCCGATTCCAAAATAATATTATCTACCTTCATCTACACTATACCGACAGACAACTACAGATTCCTAAACTACTATGGCAACCACTCTCTCAGTCTGAAAAATCCATTATATATAGTACAATCATCATCTGTATCAAACGCATTTGTTCAGATTCCAATGATTATATCCACCACAGTCATGAATTTACACAACAATTCTACCAGAGATACTTTCCTATAAAACTTATTAAATCAGTGATAAAACCACAACATCCATAGATAAACAACAACTCTTTAGATATAAGAAAAAATGCACAAGACCGCATTCCTATGGTGTTTACTACTCGCCAACATTACAGGTTCTCTAACTAGAGAATTTGCAACTCTCAGATAACACTCCACAAATATTTCCATTAATGCTAAAAACCAACAACCTAATTTATTAACCAAGCTAACCACACGGAAAAAACACATAACACCACACTACATGGTAACGATACTTGTAATAAACGTAGATGTTTAGTTTGTCAGCATTTAATCACAAATTCCCCCTTCACAGTGTCAAATATACACATCCTAATACAACCGCCACACCCAATGTAATATATTACAGTTTTTCGCACAGAATGTCAAAATAGTAAATAAATAGACAAGACCAAATTACCTTTTCGATTTAGATTTAATAACCACAAATTAGTGAGTAGAAAAAACACACCAGACTCCAAAATCGCCGAACATTTCAACGAAACAGACGATACACTCCAAAACATCAAATGTATTTTAACAGACACCAAATTCTCGTCCACATATGCATGGAAACAAAAAGAAACAAAATGGATTATAAAACATAACATCCACAAAGCAAGTTTGAACTGTGGTAGACTTGAATATTTACAGACTGAGAAGAATTTTATTTTTGTTTTGGAAAGAAATTTGTTGATTAAAGGAATCAGTGACCCTTAACGCAAACTAACGACGAGATGAATGCGTACACGTTCATTTTTTAAAAGACAACGGTTTCCTTTGCTTATCATTCAAGGGATTTCGCATTAACTGACTCGTATGTTAACACAAATAATGAACGCTGCACAATGTGAACATTCCAGTTTCTCTCAACGGTTTCAATTTCCTTCATTTTTTATCATTTTTACAAAGAGTAGAGGACTGCTCGAAATATTAAAACAATAACACCTATAATTGTACATGTACTTATGTTTTCCATAAGGATATTTATTAATGTGAAGAAATTCATTATTTTTAGCCAAAAAACGGATTAGAAAAATTAAAAAATATATATTAAAAATAAAAAAAACACGTCCTATTAAGGGTGACAATGCAATATTTTGCATGATTCTTTACCGCTTAGGAAGTGGAAAATACAAACAAAACGCTGTCACTATCGCAGTAAAACAATAAAAAATACGAAAACTTAATATTTAGGTAATACAAATTTGTACATGTTCCGTGCAAGGGGCATGGTCTGGTGGTAAGACGGCAGACTATAGACATTTTAATCGAAAGTTTGATCCTTGTCTAAGATAACCATGCTGATGACAGCTGATAGCCAGAAACACGTGTCCATAAATTACTTTTATGTACGTAAAAAATAATAAATATGTATTTATATATATATATATATATATATATATATATATATATATATATATATATATATATATATATATATATATATATATATATATATATATATGTACGGGGTAATTTCCTAAAGTAATTAATGCATCATCATGAATATTGGAATATATATACATTCTAGGCAATATATTTTGTAAATGTTAACATTTAGGGGGGTGCATATATATATATATATATATATATATATATATATATATATATATATATATATATATAAAGTTCTTTTGTTCATGAACCAATCCCTATGGATGTTGGAATCCACTAGGAAATATGAGCACATTATTATTTTTTACTTTACCTAAACTCGTACCCACCACCAAAAACTTTTAAAATAAGTTAGATACAAACAATTTAATAGAAAAAAGAATTGCTCTACATCAAATTTTTCGTTATAGTAAGTAATACATTTTTAAAAGGTTGGTGCGTACACATGAGCATCAATGATATGTACGCGTTTGGTAAAATCTTAAACCTTTGAACATATCATTATGAATTATAGAATATACATTCTACGCAACAGGTTGAGTAACGTGGGCACATTTTTTTGTAAACTTTACATTTTAAACGAATGCTATATTTATTGCTTATATTCGTCCTGGGACGGGTATTACAATATATATATATATATATATATATATATATATACACATATACCTAACTTTTTATATATAAAGAGAGATATACTAGCATAGTTACCCACCGTTGCCCGGTTTTACATGTAGGATAGCCTAATATATAGTAAGGAGAATTTACTTTAACAGCAACCTTGATGATGTCAGCCTGATGTCTTACCCAGTGAGATATTCAGATAGGTTAATACTCTTTAACTAACGCTTATAAATAAATTAATTTCATTGTGTAACATGTTGGAAAAGTGTCATTAGCTCCTTAAGGGGCAGCTAGAAACGCAGAACTACTTCCATTATGTTCACATGCAAATTGTACATGTGAATACACTTATATTTAAGGTACATTCCTTAGGATGTCTTCGTTTTTAGGGGAAAACAGACACACAGAGGCGCTTTCTTCTTATATATATATATATATATATATATATATAGATATAGATAGATACAGGCAAACAGCCAAATATTACGTACTAAATGTACCCAAATTCTTCACTTACCTTTTTATTATATTTAAATAAAAAGGAAAAATATATTTTTTGATTTCATATAATTTTATTTGAAAAAGAAAGACAAAGGGCAGAATCAAAACCGCACACTCGATGTTTCCAGTTTCATATATTCCCTACTGAGCAATTCAGACATTTGTTAAGTCATTGTTTGAAACAACAATCCTAGGTAAATTCCTATTTCATGTGCAAAAAGTTGAAAAAGGGACCTAGAGAGTTCAGACTACTTCTATTATGTTCCTATGAGAATTCTACATGTGTATAAACCTTTATATCTTAGATGCACTCTCTAGTCTATCTTTATATAAACAGACAGACACATACAGACGTTCTCTTTTTATAATATATACATACATACATATATGTGTGTGTATACATATATATATATATATATAATAAAAGCGAAATTCTTAAATTTCATTTTTTTTTCAAAGAATATATTCCTCACCACTAATTTTATTTTACATCGATAAATTCTTCATTTCTAATTTATTTTTGCCGAATTTTGTTTTCTCATTTTTTTCTCAGATGATCAACTTTCTTCGATAAACTTTCACCGCCATTTTCTTTTATCTTACCACATCAATAGATTCTATAGCTGGCGTTTTGACAATAATTACCTCCGATCTATTTACATAGATTCACCTACCCCCACACACACGTCAAACTTCAGTTAACCTAAATCATTTATTTTGTTTTAAAAGACAAAATATCAAACATAAAGGAAATGATGAAAAACTTAAACCTACTCAACTTTTGAAAAGGAATCGATTTTTGTTTTCTTTTCAGGAAGAAAACATTTGGCCTCTTAATCTTTTCAAAGGATCACGTTTAGATTTTCGATATCTCTGTTTAAGAGATACATTTGATTTAACTTAATTTCGATTTAGTAGTGTTAGGCAGTGGCAGGTCATCTTCTGTCATTGCTGTGAAAATGCAGCATCCCCTATTTAGTTTCAACCATATATTTTTTAAATTTTACTTCAATTCATTCCAAACAAAGCACCCTGCCACTGAGACACAAGAGGCTACTGTAAATTAGGGAACACAATCATATGGGCATCCTTGGTGGGGAGTTGTGCAGCGAGATGCTTTTTCACATTACAATGAAAATGCTATTTCATAAATATGTGACAGACCAACGACAGAGCATTTTATAGAGATGCTTGGATGAATTTCAAATAAGATTAGTTCATTCACTGTGCCACTTTAGAGATTCAAATGTTATTGAAAAGAGTCTACTGTTGTGTTCTACTCTAAAAGAAATCACTTGACCTTGTATTTTCTTTTCAAAAGACACGTTCAGATGTCAGATATCTATTCAAGATTTTGAAGCCAACATCTTTTAAGCTTTCTGTTTACAAAAGAACGAGTATACGTCCTCTGTAAAGGATGTTTCGCCAGTGTTCCCACTAATATTCATATAAAATAATATCTGAATCTGTCAAGTTAGAAAAAAGAAAGAAAGAACACGTTTCAAACTGAAAAGTTATAAAAAAGAAAAAGAAAAACGTATGAATCGGTATAGAAAACAGAAAAAAGGACACCTTTTCTTATAGAAATAGATTTGCTTTCTCAATTCCCCATCATACTTAAAATGGATTCTTCCTGCAATTTTCTACTGGCTAACTTTCCTGTGACAGAACGGATATATATATATATATATATATATATATATATATATTTACACACACACAAATAAAGGAAGAGTCTGAAACAAAACGCAACAAACGCCATTTTCGAAACATTTAAATTACCGCTATGAAAAGTGTTGCATTTCATCACCCTAACAAACACCAGATCATTTAAATAAAATAATGTAATATTTGCCTAATATACTTGCTTTTAATTAAAATTATCTCTTACAGTCAAATTTTAGATTTGAAACATTCGTCTTTGTAAAGTCTAATTTCTCAATTTGAAGAAATTGGATTTATTGCGTTTTACATTCAAACTTTTTAAGTACACATTGCTATTTATTATACAGTGAAAGATAATGTTGAAACACCTATGTCCAATCTTTACAAAACTAAATAATCAAATCTAAAATTTAAATTCTTACGATTCCAAGCGCCTGTTGAAAATTGTAAATGAATTCCAACTCCCAGAGCAGAAGAACAAGTTCACCACAAACGCTTACTGTTAGATAATATTTTCAGAAGCAAAAGATTGCTTTTATTTGCTGTTGACGATGGAGACACTCAAGTCAGTGATCATTGTTTCATGTGAAAATCGGATTAAGTTTTAAACATTTATAAAATATTTTTTAACCAATCGGAGAGCCAAGATTTCTTCTATCTAATACAAACAAGATAACGGTTGAAAATTAAAAAAAAGCGCAAAAGGTTTCATGGAGCTAAAAATAGTAAGTCTCTTTACTTCTATATTATCTATAAGGATAATATAGAAGTAAAGAGACTTACTATTTTCCCATATAATTTGCGTAAGTATTTTTGATATGTACAGATATACATATGTAAATTAGATGGCAACACTGAAAAAAAAGAGTCACTCTTTCTGTAAATGCTAATAAAGACATTAAGGAATATTAGAGTTGTTGAATCAACATAGAGTGATACATAGATATCGAAGTGTGCGATGTGTGATGTTTTCAGCTAATTACAAATTATGATTACTTAGAACAATTGAAACAGAATATTTAAAAAATAGCTCAACTTCAGAACTAATGTGTATTTTAGAATGCATTTTATGTTATTAAAGTATAAAAATAAAAAGCCATAGAGAACAGCTTCAATATAATAATAGATTTTCTTTAGTGGGAGATTGCTATTGTTTGTTGTTGAGTAGCCACTCAATTCAGTGAATATTGTTTGTGAACAAAATCGTATCAAGATTTAAATATTTATTAAAATATTTTTCAACTAATTGAAGAGCCGGGATACTATCATCAACACACAATCACATGGCCTTCAGTCTAGGATCAAAGTGTAGTATATGTTCTATCTTCAATCAGAGAAAGATAAATCTTTTTTTGACTGGGCAATTTTTATTTTTGTCCCATCCAGAGTGCGACATTTGGGTAGAGCTGGAAACCCCTCTTCCCCCCACATAAAAACGACCTTGTGTCTAACTTTAACCTCTTACGGTGGCAAGTAAATAGTTACACACACGCTTACATAAGACGCAAAAGCTGCCAAGATTGATTTGATTTAACTGCTTTGCACCATATCAACACTTTTGTGAGTTATTTAATGCTAAAGTGAGATCAAATGGATTGGAGGCATCCCAGAATGAGCAATAAACAAAAGGGCACATTTTACTTTAACACCGTTTTTTTTTTTTACTTCCGGTTGAATTACGAATAATACGGCGTATTTAATAAAAATGGTTTTATTTACAAAAAGTTTTACTAATTGTCTAAATGAATACATAGTTTTATTTAAAAGCACATTTTGTTATATGCACATTTTTAATTAAAAAAGAAACAGTTTTATTTACTAAAAGTTTTACTAATTGTCTAAATGAATACATAGTTTTATTTAGAAGCACATTTTGTTATATGCACATTTTTAATTAAAAAAGAAACAGTTTTATTTACCAAAAGTTTTACTAATTGTCTAAATGAATACAGTTTTATTTAGAAGCACATTTTGTTATATGCACGTTTTTAATTAAAAAAGAAACAGTTTTATTTTCAAAACGTTTTACTAATTGTCTAAATGAATACATAGTTTTATTTAGAAGCACATTTTGTTATATGCACATTTTTAATTAAAAAAGAAACAGTTTTATTTACAAAACGTTTTACTAATTGTCTAAATGAATACATAGTTTTATTTAGAAGAACATTTTGTTATATGCACATTTTTAATTAAAAAAGAAACAGTTTTATTTACAAAACGTTTTACTAATTGTCTAAATGAATACATAGTTTTATTTAGAAGCACATTTTGTTATATGCACATTTTTAATTAAAAAAGAAACGGTTTCATTTACAAAACGTTTTGTTTTGTAAACTTTGGGGAATTTTAAAATCTTTTTATTTAAGAAAAACAAAACAAATATTAATAAAGAACATTTAAATAAAAAGATGTGCAGAGATGTTGTCACATAATTTGAAAAGGCTATTAAAAAAATAATCGATTGTATTAAAATATTGGATTTTTTGCTATAAAAATCTTTAATTTATCATAAACGATAAATAAAACCAAAAGTTAAAAGTAAAAAAATCGTTGTTAAGACAAAATGTGTCCTTTTGGTTGTTGCTCATTCTGGTGTGCTTCAAATCTAGTTGATCCCTGAAGTGCTATTGGAAATGATTCGTTGAACACAATTTGCTATTTTACTCGCAGCTGGGAGGGATTGAGGTTCCTACCTTTTATAACAGTATTAGTGTATAATTGAACAGAATAAATCTGATAGGATTTGAATTTGGTATGGCCCATTCCATAGTCTCCATTATGCCAACAGACGCATCCACCTATACCCTGAATTCTGCAGTCTGCTGTATATGGTAAACAGACCAATTGTATTTGAGGCACT
Organism: Sepiola atlantica; assembly: GCA_963556195.1. Classification (NCBI taxonomy): domain Eukaryota; kingdom Metazoa; phylum Mollusca; class Cephalopoda; order Sepiida; family Sepiolidae; genus Sepiola; species Sepiola atlantica. The sequence goes on along the minus strand of OY744533.1, from coordinate 30,942,404 downwards.
CCAAAACTAGCAACGACCAAAAAGTACACATTTTGTTTTGACAGCGATTTATGTTACTTCCGGTTGAATCAAACAAAAAAAATACGTACATTTATAACTTTGCCATCACAGATTTCTTAATTAAAAATAAAAAGGTTTTTATTTACAAAAAGGTTTTCTAATGGTTAAAACATACGGGAATGTTTTACAATAGCCCTACAGCTCGCGAGTCGGGTTGAAAAAAAGTTGTAGAACGTAGTCAAAAAAATGAATATGCAACAAATAAATGCAACGTACGTCGAGACCGGAGATTTTCCTAGTTTTCTATTCCATTTGTTTGTATGTTTACGTATGGTAAATGGGTTTTTATTAGACATGAAAAAAAAAAAAAAATTTTAATGTCTTCGTTTTTAAAAAACAAAATGGCGTCATTATTTTATGCTGTCGGTGTCACGTGTGTGTGTGTTTTTTTTTTACCGGGACTCATAATCAAAGCGGCGTTTTTTTTTGGGGGGGGGGGTTAGGGTTAGGGTTAGGTTTAGGGTTAGGGTTAGGGTTAGGGTTAGGGTTAGGGTTGGGTTTAGATTAGGGTTAGGGTTTAGGTTAGGGTTAGGTTTAGGGTTGGGTTTAGGTTAGGGTTAGGGTTAGGTTTAGGGTTAGGGTTAGGGTTAGGGTTAGGTTTAGGGTTAGGGTTAGGTTTAGGGTTAGGGTTAGGTTTAGGGTTAGGGTTAGGTTTAGGGTTAGGGTTAGGGTTAGGTTAGGGCTTAGGTTAGGGTTAGGGTTAGGGTTAGGTTTAGGGTTAGGGTTAGGGTTAGGGTTAGGGTTAGGGTTGGGTTTAGGGTTAGGTTTAGGTTAGGGTTTAGGGTTAGGGTTAGGTTTAGGTTAGGGTTAGGGTTTAGGTTAGGGTTAGGGTTGGGTTTAGGTTAGGGCTGGGTTTTGGTTAGGGTTAGGCATTTTTTTAAGAAACAGGAAAAATAAACATTACGGTGTGACGAATGAAAATAATATGTAAATAAAAGCACACTGACATGTAAATAAAAAGAAAATTATTTTATTCCTTTTGCTTAGAATGTAGTTTTGTTTTGTTCTTCTGCTTGGCTGAAAAATGCAAACATTGCGCTTTGACTATGAGTCCCAGTAAAAAAACAATTAACACGAGACGACAACGAGAGCGGCCATTAATTACTTTTTTTTTTCACTTCCTGTAAGCTAAAACTATTAACTTATAGAAAAAAGCACTTTTAACGGATTATAATCATTAATAACTGTCACAGTTAACTTGGAAATTCAGTTTTATCGGCTACGGTAACTTTTATTTGTTGTATATTTGTTTTTTCAGCGTTTTCGTTGTTGGGCTATTATTAAAAATACCCAAACATACATAATTTTATTTACAAGGTAGTTTTTTAATATGCATATTTTTAATTAAAAAAAAAAGTTTTATTTTCGTTTTGTAAATAAACAAACGCGCAGCAGACAATTCACCGGCATTTTGTACAAACGGATGATTTACAGCCGACTTGAATAATTAACAGTATGAAAATATTTCATTTTTTAATATCTGATTTGGAATGAAAGAAAAGAAAAAAGGGTACTGATATCGATCCTGACCCAGTTTTCGTGAGGTTCGACTCGGAAGCGTCCGGCTGTCCTACGCAAACGTCCGAGTGTTGACGAGCCGAATGGTACCAGACGACAATTTTGATACGGTGCTGTGTCCTGTGATTGTAAGTTATATTTTCAAGAAATTTTCTAAAAGAAACAACAAAAAAAACAAAACAAGCAAAACATAGCGAAGTTCCTGTTATCAAATAAATATTTTTTTTATTTTGATACGTTGCTGCGTACTATCATTTTTAGTTATAGTTGCAAGAAATTTTTTAAACAACAAAACAAATAAAACAAGCAAAACAGCGAAATTACTGTTATCAAATAAATATTTTTAACCCTAACCCTTAACCCTAACAATAAAAACAAAACAAGCAAAACATTATCATAGGACGCAGCACCGTATCAAAAATGTCGTCGTGTACAAATCGGCTCGTCAACTCTCGGGCGTTTGCGTAGGACAGCCGAACGCTTCCGAGTCGAACCTCACGAAAACTGGGTCAGGATCGATATCAGTACCGAAAAAAGGAAGACTTCAGAAAGGATTGATATGCCGTAAAACAATAAAAAGACAACAACCGAAATAAAACAATTTTATTTCTCTAAATATGTATCCATGCTTACAACATCATATAATGTTTCGGAATAATTTCTATTATTTTGATTATTCGAACTACTGTTCGTATCTTGGGTGTTATTCTCACAATATTTCGGCCGATGTAACCTCAGACCTTCTTCAATGTCGTTTTGTCTAAGCCGGGAATCTATACGAAATTTCGAACTGAATTATTTATTTAATCCATGTATTACGTGTAGCACAATGGATAAAAGTGCTAATTAGTAATAATAGTGGTGATATTATCTATATAATAATACGCTAAGGCATTTCATGTTCGTACGTAGCAATATACAACAGATGAAGGATATAACAATGGAATTAACATGGGTCCTTCAATAAAAGTGAGTCTTCTGGGGGTTGAAGGTGCAATCCTCAGTACGGACGATACTAAGAATACAATTAAGAATTAGTTAAGACTTCTACTCGGCCATGGATGACGGAACGAGAACAACATTAAATAAAGGGGTCCGTTCGAAATTCTGTACAGATTCCCGAGTTCGACAAGACACATCTACAGAAGGTCGGTGGTTACATCAGCCGAATCGTTATGAGAATAAACTCCAAGATGAAAACAGTAATCGTAATAATCCAAATAATACAATATCATATAATTAGTGTAGAATTTGAGGCTGTTGCGTATTGCAAAAGAAATGTGGATAAGCAGATGACTAGCATTTTGTACAAATTCCCCAACGTATTAGTGTATTATCTGAACACAAAGTTCACTACAGCTGAAATTAGTTTAATAAAGCATCCCCTACGATTTATTGTATGCTGTGTGTGGGAACAGCCAAATAGGTAGACAGATAAATGACCATATTTTTTATAAATGGATGATATAAGACTGAGGTGAAAAGTTAACACAATCAAATATCTTCAGCTTCATTTTCCTCCTATTAAAAAAAGAAGCTATCTAATTTGGAAAAGTCAAAAAAGAAAGCAAGAAAATTTTAATTAACTTAATTTTCGCAATCGATATAATTCTTATGTTTTAGTTCCTTGTTTCGTTACAGATATTTCCCAAGAGTCAGATACTTCTTCCTCGTTACACATTTTAATAACATTTCACACTAATAACACTTTATCAAAAGAATATGCCGTCTGACCATCTATGTGTTATCTAGATCAGTGGTTCTTCACCGTTTTACTCCCGCGCCTCCCATAGGGATTTCTACTTCTCTCGATGTTTCATTGCATCTATGAATTAAAGTGCCTCCAAGATTTTAAATAAAATCTAAAATGTTTTAACATGTTTTACTAGCGGGACCCATGTTAATTCCATAGTTGTATTCTTCATCTGTTGTATATTTCTATGCATGAACATGAAATGCCTCAGCCTATTATTATATAGATAATATCACCACTATTATTACTACTAATTTTGGTACTGATATCGATCCTGACCCAGTTTTCGTGAGGTTCGACTCGGAAGCGTTCGGCTGTCCTACGCAAACGCCCGAGTGTTGACGAGCCAAATGGTACCAGACGACAATTTTGATACGGTGCTGCGTCCTGTGATTGTAAGTTATATTTTCAAGAAATTTTCTAAAAGAAAAAAAAAAAAAAAAAAAAAACAAGCAAAAAAAAAAACAAGCAAAACATAGCGAAGTTACTGTTATCAAATAATTTTTTTTTTTTTGATACGTTGTTGCGTCCTATAATTTTTAGTTATAGTTGCAAGAACTTTTTTAAACAACAAAACAAATAAAACAAGCAAAACAGAGCGAAATTACTGTTATCAAATAAAATATTTTTAACCCTAAAAACAAAACAAGCAAAACATTATCATCATAGAACGCAGCACAGTATCAAAATTGTCGTCTGGCACAAATCGGCTCGTCAACTCTCGGGCGTTTGCGTAGGACAGCCGAACGCTTCCGAGTCGAACCTCACGAAAACTGGGTCAGAATCGATATCAGTACCCTAATTTTATTGTTACTCGTAATAGGATTACTTCTACCATTTTTATGCTTAGTTTTTAATTTCTATAAATTTCAATCTTTAAGCTAAAAATAAAATAAAGTAAAACTTTATTTTTATGGGCAAAACTCTGATCGTATGATATTATGTTAAAACTCCATTACACAAAATTAAAACAACCATAACAATTGTATTTCACAAAAGCTGTTCGATCTTGTCATAAGTCTTTGCTTGAAATTGCATCCTTAGACAGACAGATATCACCAGATATCACCCGGGAGGGAAAAATTGAGCTTGGCTAATTTTGAATTTTCATTTTGAACAAAAACGGTTAAAAAACATTGAACTTGGCTATTTTTTAATATTTATTTAAAAAATAACTTACACAAACACAAATAAGCAAATTGACATTGAACTAATTCTGGATAGAATTTCCACGAGTCTTCCGTAACAAGGCTATCAGTTTGGGAAAGTTGTCTATCAGCTTCTTACATTTGTGCCGAGCAGTGACGGATTGAGACCGAAAATCATCCCTGGCATACAAAATTGAAGCGGCCCACAAAACAAAATAAACGAGCATAACAAGTGAGAATTTGTTTTTTTACACTTTAGAAGTAATTAAAGGATTAATTCTAAGCCCAGAGATGTAAAATATGACAAAAATATTTATTTTGTACTTATTTCTATTTTTTAATTTTTTATTTTGTTTATATTCACAGGCTAGAAAATATATAAAAAATGTACGTGCAAGTTGAACAATTAATTCTTATAATGTATATTTGAACAGGAAGTAATAGAAATAGAAGTATTGTATTTAGAGACACAATGTACATACAGTACACAACACAAATTCAATGAAATGCACAATTTCTTTCTAAGAAGGCTGCTATTCTCAGCAACCGTATTTATGATGGTATCAGAACCCAATTTGATAAGAATGTCTTTCTCCACACACATTAACATGATGGCATCCCGGTGTGCTGCACTAATAGTACTTCTAAGACGTTTTTGATGAATTTCAGTGTAGAAAATGACCGTTCACGCGTGACTTGTGTGCATGACTGTGAGAGCATATACTTGTATGCTATTCCTATTGTAGCATATGCATCTGTGAGTAGATTATACTTCCGGAGAGTATAATAGACACATACTGCAAAGATTGTGCAGTGCTTGCAGATTAGAGAGGTGGGTAAGTCTTTCGTTTATCTGTTTGTCTTCTGTCTGTCGGGATTTTTTTTAAACGTACACAATTCTACTTAGAGCATATATTAACTCCTTCGGGAGAATTTTACATATATTAATAGCTTCTGTGGTACTGTTTCGAAATAGTCGACCAAAAAATGACAGCCGTGATCGTATTATCTTTTTTCTTGTATACCTGAATAATTTACTGAATTAGCTTTATACATTTAGGACTTCTGTCAATGTAGGAGGTTACCAATGTTACCGAGGTTCCCGTCAATGTTAAGAATAGGTTTCTAAATAATCCCTTTACTTTAACCTAAAAAAAAGGTTGTAGCCTCCCTCCCCGTGTTAAGAATTGTATTAAAAATTATAATTGCCCAATTATTCATGGATTTATCCAGAACAGGGTACTTTTGCAGTTTTCGGATCGGTACACTAATATTTTTCATATAGGATTTGCTTATATTGGTATGTGAAAGAACAGAATAGTACTTAGTACAGAATAGTTAACATATCCGCCGTATGTGTTTGTAAATAATAACGTTATTATTTCAGCACGATCCATAAACTGCAGAAGTACCGAGAACATATTCAGTATAGCGTTATGTCGGGTGTTTACAAATGTGAAATCATTCTTTTAGATTTATCCCTGGCCACGGGTCCTGCTAGACAATAATAAATGAAACATCTAAATGAATAAAGGGGAAATTTGGGTCCATTTCTCACACGAACGGTAAAGTCAAAACGCTCTGTTTCAAGTTGATTTAACTCATTTTAAACTTGCATGTCTATCGCATATTAGAGTAGCAAGCTTAATTGATTTGGAAAAAGTTAATTTTATTAACTATTATTTGTCATTGTTGTTTAATTCAATGATTGTTTTGATAACAAATAGGTTTATTTCGCAAAATTGTTTTATTTCCTTGAGAAATATGTAGCATTTGTGTTGAAATTCAAACGGACCGACTTCATTTTTCTTCGATTGGAAGGGTGGGGTGGGGTCTAAAATGTTAAGGCAAAATTCGTTCCAGATATTAAAAGCTTCCTGTTAAAAATAAGTAATCAAATCGGTCTTAAAGCAAATAAGGAACATTTTTGTACTAATTTTTATTTTAAATAATTTCTTTTACAAAAATAAGTATTCACATAGGTGGTTTGATATTTTTGGGGGGTATCTTTTACAATAGCACTCAAACTAAAACGAAAAAAAAAATACAAATAAAAGTTACCGTAGCCGATAAAAAATTTCCAAGTTACCTGTGACATTTATTAATTATAATCCGTTAAAAGTGCTATTTTTTATAAATTGATAGTTTTAGCGTACCTTAAGTGAAAAAAAATGTCGTGTCTCGTTAGAAAATTTGCAGCCTCGTTTTCGTTTAATTCTATCGTGGTTGTTTTTTTACTGGGACTCATATTCAAAGCGCAACTTTTCATGTTTCAGCCAAGCAAAAGAACAAAACAAAACTACATTTTAAGCAAAAGAAATAAAATCATTTTCTTTTTATTTACATGGCGTTGTGCTTTTATCTACATATTATTTTCATTCATCACACCGTAATGTTTTTTTTCCTGTTTCTGTAAAAAAATTCCATACCGTAACCCTAACCCCTAAATCTAAACCGAACCCCAATTTTTCATATTTCAGTCAAGCAAAAGAACAAAAGGGAATGTTTAACAATAGCCCTACAACTCGCGAGTCAGGTTGAAAAAAGTTGTAGAACGTAGTCAAAAAAATGAATATGCAACAAATAAATGCGACATACGTAGACACTGGAGATTTTCCTAGTTTTCTATTCCATTTGTTTGTATGTTTACGTATGGTAAATGGGTTTTTATTAGACATGAAAAAAAAAAAACATTTTTGGGCAACGAAAAGTTTACTTAATAACAATGGCGTCAACGTGGTGTGTTTTTTTTACCGGGTCTCATAATCAAAGCGGCGTTTTTTTGGTTTGCATTTTTGAAATTTAATTTTATGAAACGAACATTTTAACGGGACATTTCCATGTATTTCTTGTTGCTGCAAAGACGTGCGGAAATGACCCAAGCGCAACTCATATATCGTGCCATGAGCGAATTGACCATTATGTCGATAGGAGTACGCTTTAGTACTGACATCGACGAGACAATAAAATTTGCCAGAAGTGTGGGCATTATAGCCCGGCAAGGTCGTTCTTTGCCAAGTCTAAGCTGTCCATGTGGAAGTTAGGATTAGGGCTGGGGTTAGAGTTAGGGTTACGGTAAGGAATTTTTTACAGAAACAGGTAAAAAAAACATTACGGTGTGACGAATGAAAATAATATGTAAATCAAAGCACACTGACATGTAAATCAAAAGAAAATTATTTTATTCCTTTTGCTTAAAATGTAGTTCTGGTTTGTTCTTCTGCTTGGCTGAAAAATTCAAAAATTGCGCTTTGACTATGAGTCCCAGTAAAAAAAACAACCGAAACGAGAAGCGGCCAATAATTTTTTTTTCACTTCACGTACGCTAAAACTATCAATTTATAAAAAATAGCACTTTTAACGGATTATAATCATTAATAAATGTCACAGTTAACTTGGAAATTCAGTTTTATCGGCTACGGTAACTTTTATTTGTTGTATATTTGTTTTTTTTCAGCGCTTTCGTTGTAGGGCTATTGTTAAAAATACCCGAACAAAACAAAAAAAAATCCAAAAAACGCCGTTTTGATTATGAGTCCCGGTAAACACGTGACAACAAAACGCGAAGCGAAAAAAACTGTTGACGCCATCTTTATTAAGTACACTTTTTTTGCCAAACAAAAAAAAAAATGTTCATGTCTAATAAAAACCCATTTATCCTACGTACAAATACAGACAAATGGAATATATAACTAGGAAAATCTCCAGTCTCGACGTACGTCGCATTTATTTGTTGCATATTCATTTTTTTGACCACGTTCTACAACTTTTTTTGAACCCGACTCGCGAGTTTACATGAATTTTTATGAAAGAAACAACAGGAAAAAAAACATTACGGTGTGACGAATGAAAATATGTAACTAAAAGCACAATGACATGTAAATAAAAAGAAAATGATTTTATTCCTTTTGCTTAAAATGTAATTTTATTTTGTTCTTTTGCTTGGCTGAAAAATGAAAAATTGCGCTTTGAATATGAGTCCCAGTAAAAAAAAAATCAGCGAAAACGAGGCTGCAAATTTTGGACGAAACGCCGCCATTTTTTCCTTCAAATTTCCGTACGATAAAAATATCGATTTATAAAAAATAGCACTTTTAACAGATTATAATCATTAATAAATGTCACAGGTATGTTGGAAATTCAGTTTTATCGGCTTCGGTAACTTTTATTTGTTGTATATTTGTTTTTTTAGCGTTTTCGTTTGAGGGCTATTGTAAAAGATACCCGTGGTTTTATTTTGTTCCGGAAATAAAATCCCGTTTGAGTATTCATTATATTAAAAATAAAAAAATAAATCAAACCACCTATGTGAATATTTATTTTTGTAAAATAAATTATTTAAAATAAAAATTAATACATTTTCATCATTTTCTTTAACACCGATTTGATTACTTATTTTTAAGCCAAACAGGAAGCTTCTAATATCTAGAACTAATTTTGAATTAACACTGTTTAACCCCGCCTTCGAGTCGTGAGTTCTTCTGGTTTGCCATTTTGGCTAAGATCAAAGTGTAGTATCTGTTCCGATGGATAATGCACCCCATAGACTGATATTGTCTTGGCCTTCGGGCTTGATACGCCGGTCTATGGGTCTGTCCTGTGCAGTTCTAGGAGGTCCACACTCCCAGGCTTCGCCTCCCCTCTTTGGGGAGGAGTAAGTTTATTGCTTACTGCCTGAGGCGCCCCTACCGGGCTGCCCAGGCAATTTTTAAACCCCAGTTTCCCGACCCGACCTTGGGTCACATCTTACTTGTGGGAGTAAGATAAAAACTGGCCTTGTGCCTAACTCCTGGATAGAAGTAAATCAATACTCCTCTCCCCAAAAACTGGGGGAAAGAAAGAACAACAAAAACAGTTTCGGATGCTGATACATAGACGTTTACATATTAAATTATCAATACCATAAAAAAAAATTATGATATACTTACGTACCAGGGAAAAATAAGTATCCTCACCAAAAAGTAGGAAAAACTATCGAGTAGAACTTTAATTAAAAGCAGAAATCAATTTTTCAGTAATCCACACTGAACGTGACTCGCCATTAAACTTTGGGATATTTATGGAAAACAGGGGAAGTAAGCGCGTTTTTCACGTACACTGTAGGTTCCAGATGGAAATGTCGATGATAGTGTTGGGACGATTAATCGGAATCGGAAAAATCGGAACTTCTGTGGGTGTCGAATTGGTAGCCTAATTTCCGATTCCAGAAACGATTCTTAAAAAAACCCCAAAAAAAACTTAATTTTCCATTGATAAATATTTATTGTTTTTTAAACTATCAGTAATAATAAAATCTATAGATCGTAATAACATCAAAATACGATGTAAAAAAAAAAATGAAACTTTGCATAAATTTGTTTGGTAACATTTAAAAGAAGGCAGCTGATTTACAAGGTTCCGAAAAATGTTTAAAAATTAAATAAACATTTTTGTCAAGACAAATACTGTCAAACATCATTGTTAATTAAGTTAAACGTAAAATATAAAAAGGTTTGTTATTGCTTTTTAATTCATTTATTTTATGCTGTTGGGCTTTCGTCTGTTTTTTTTTATTGTATGGTGGGTTTTTGTCCGGTAGACTTTTGTCCTGTGGACTTTTGTCCGGTCCCCAGCCAGCATTGGCAAACCATAAAAATGCTGGTCAAAAGGTGAGAAAAAAACTGTGCTTGAAGATTTTCAAATGTCTGTGTTAGAACAATTTGGCTCAGTCTTTCTTTGATTTTGATTTTCTTATGTCTGTACTGATTGTAAAAAAAAAAAACTATATAAAAGGTAGACTGGGTGGCGTTAGAAGAACAATAATAAAAAAAATAATAAAATGATTCTTGGTTACCAATATTATTGAAAGTATCTGGCCTTTTAGTAATTAGATTTCTTTTCCACTGACAAGACATGCGAAAACAAGTGAAACTTTGCCAACTTAAAAATGTAAGTGTATTTTTAAAACGATTTTAAAGACATTTAAAGTATATTTTTATGAATTTAAAATTAATTAATACCATGATTTTTAATTTTTGTTTCATATTTAAATTTATATTTGAATTTAATGTAAATGTTTCAATTGTTTTCTTTGTAGAAGTAAGATAGATTCTTTGGGTTTGGGTTTTGTGTTAAGTTGAAAAATGACAATTTAAATATATTATTTTTCATTTTTAGAATTCACCAAAAAATAAACAATTTTTTTTAACATCAGCCAAGACCGGCCACCGGGCATTTGCCCAATGTCCCAGTAGGCCAATCCACCCCTGGTGCAGAGTAATATTTTTCCATTCTTCTTTTACTGTTTCTCGGAGTGACATTTTGTTGCACATTTTCTACCAGCGAATTTTCTTTTAATTGGGCACCACAAGTTCTCGATTGGGTTAAGATCAAGATTTTGGTCGAACAAAACATTGTCTGAAAAGTATTATCATTCAACCATTTTTTGGTTAATTTTGCAGTGTGAGCTGAAACAAGGCATTTTCTAGGGAACAGGAAGGAAAACACTTTTCAACTATCAGAATTAATCCTTTTTCTAAAATACACATGTATTCTTTGATGTTTATTTTCATATCATACAGAATTAACACTCCAACACCAAGTGATGAAATTGCACCTCAAAACATAGTTCCTCCATTTTCATGCTTAACTCTTGTTTGAAGACAATCAATCCTGCATCTCTCACCAAATATTCGAAGGCACCATTCAGGAGCAGCACTCACAAAAGAAAACTGCAAATAATCGGCCCAAATAACTCTCTAAAACAATTTTGAGAAGAAAGTGGCATATTCAGTAACAAAGCTCATTCTATGAATGATATTCTTTATGATAACAAAGGCTTTTTCCCCATCGTCTTGATGATATATCGTTTTCTCTCAATCGCCTGGCTATTCTTCTTCAAGAAAGAGACTTACATTCTACGGTTTTTAACTCTTTGGTCAAATTTGTAAGGGTGTTTTTCCTGCAACGAAAAACTGTCATTTTCAGCCTTGAGTCATCTCTTCTTGTTTATGATTCTGGGACTGCCTGAGGTTGTCTTCCATTCCACATTACCTATTTATTTATAGCGTTTACTAATTGTTTTCACTGTTCAAAAGGAAGTAGCAACTATTTCCTTGTTCAAGACGCTAAAAACTTGTTTATACTCCAAGCTTCTCTTTCTCATGTCTCCAATTCCAGTTTTCGTAATTTCATCAAAATGCTTATTTTTCTTCTTAGATGACATTTTTTATTAAATATTAAAAGAAATTTAGCATCTCAGACACTAACCTGGGGAAAAAACTGATATCAATAAAATTACTTAAAAACACAATATTAACAATATCAACAAAATTATTGAAAAATTAGCCAGGCTCATTTTTTTTGTTGTGACTACTACTGTATTTGCTGCTATTACTGCTATTTAGGAATAATACTCCTTTTAGTACTGCTATTACTACTGCTAATAATTTTACCTCTCATACAATTATTACTAAGGTTCAGTGTATGACATTAAACTGTATCCGATGGTGAAACCCCAATTGGGGAGCTTTCGGCAGTGTGGAGTCACTCCTTAGTTGTCATTACTTCAAGTCCATTCTGACCCGGAGTGATAGTACCTGTCTATGGTTTAAGTAGAAGCTCTCATTTACAAACTATTTATTGATAAAAGACATGCCTACAAAATCAATTTTTTTTACTTAGGGGTCACCACCTATCAAGGATAAGAGTAATGAGACTGAAGTGAATGCCAGCTAAAATATGCGGAACATTGTCGGGGGTACTAACATTGATCAATGGTATAAAGTGTGTTTGATTACTTTTGGAGTGGTCTATGACAAGAATTTGTTGATATTAGATTCGAAGATGGCCAAGTTGTAATCAGCAGGGAAGCAGTACCGTAGTAACGTGTTCAGCAGACGGGAATCCCTTGCAAAGAAGCTCTGTCCATATGTGATGTTTCAGCATAAAATGACCCAAGAATTATTATTATTACAACTATTGCTGCTATTATTACTACTGCTTTGACTAAAACTAATAATATTACTAAGTAAAGTAAATTCGCATGGTCCGTCTTTTTTGACAGGATTGATTCTTTTCCTTGCATTGGTCTCCCCGGTTCTTTCAGGTAGGTACAGGAGGGACCTCGTAAAGTTTGTCAACATCCATAGGTGAAAGTGATGCTATGGAACTGACTGGATTCGAACCCGAAACACCTAGGTCGCCAGTCAACCTTATTATCAATTTCACCGCCACTAGCTACTACTAAGTGAAAACAAGCAATCAATCTTTGACCACAACTGTATGTTAACATCTTTTTCCCATGATAATAAATTGAAATGTTGAACAAATTCTTCAACACCTTCCGTTCTAATTATCTTGGAGATTATTTCAATTAATTGCCCAACAGATTTCAAAACTTCAATCAACAGTCATGCATCTTTAAATTATTTATTTGGGAAATGATGAAAACTTCAACGTGTTCACCGGAATCTTTTCTTTCTCCGGAACAATTAAAAAAACTGTTTCTTAGAATATTTTAATTTATTCATACGAACGAATTCACGTGTGAAGCAAAAAAAGAAGGTGAGAAAATGTTTTGAGGAGTGGATGATGCACTGCCAACGGAAGGGGAAACAAAATAATTACCATTACTTTTACTAGTATTGTGTTTGCTAACAACCAATTGTGACAATTTCTTGTTGACCATTGCTACCCTGTCCCCCCTAAAAAGAGAGGAGGTAATGTCTGGGACGATGATATTATGACAATGGAACAGATACTACACTATCACCCCCCCCCCCCCCCCCCGCAAAAAATAAAAGAAGGAGGTAATGCTTCGAAGGACGGTATCATGGCAACAGAAGAGATACTACATCCTCGCACAAAAAAGTGAACGTAATCCCTGGGAGGATAGTATGATGACCACAGAACAAATACTACACTACCTTCCCTCAAATAGTACAATTAATAGAAGTAATGCTATAGTTTTGACTTCAGACAGACATATATGAAATCTCTATTAGTAATAGATTTATGGGGCAAATAAAGTAGTGTTTTAAAGGAGGAGGTAAGGCTTGGAAGGATGGTATCATAGCCACAGAACATATCCTACATTACCTACCTAAAAATGGAGGAATTAACGTCTGGGAGGATGGTATCATAACAACAAAACAGATACTATACCACCCCTCTCTGAATTGGGCACTAAATGATAGTTTGGCAAAATCGCTTTCCATGGCAGTGTGAACTCGGTGGTCCATGCATTGAGGACGTTTCTGGAAGTGCCTTTTTCGGCATAGCACGGTACCCAGATCCCCGAGTGGCAAACAATAGGCACACCCCCTTAATAAAAGAGGTTATACCCGGTTGGGTATTTAGTCAAGATACACGGCATCGTCATTAATAGGCATAATTAATTGTCATTAATTCTCTCCCAAGAATTAATTATCTGGCTGGGACCTCTATGTTACAATAGAACGCTTGTAAAGAGCGAACAAAAAGCATCTTATAAAAATATAAATTTATTACATTTTATTTTGTCATTCTGAAAGAACAATTGAAAACAGTTGGCTGAGTTAGTTGTGTGTACTAGATCATCATAAATTTGTCAACCGAACTGTTTCTTCCCTAACTGTGATGAATGAGAGAGAGAGAGAAAGAGAGAGAGAGAGAGAGGAGGGAGAAAGAGAAGGAAAGAGACACAGAATACATTAAAAAGAAAGGGAGGTAAAGAGAAAGTCACTGATGCTCTCAATTGAACAGTCACAGGTGACAGGTTCATCCGGTCAGCTCGTTGACCTTTAAAATGTACTGTGAGCCCTTGACTTCATAAACATCTTGCCAATTTCACCTAGGATTACGTTTACACAATCTTTTTCTATAGTGACATTCGAAGTGCTGTGTTTTTGCTGTCCCTTGCCTCCCTACGAGGGCAATAGAAGTCTGGTACAAATGTAGGGTTTGGTTTGGTTTGTTTTGTTTTATGGCATATCAATCTCTTATGGGTCATTTAATGCTGAAATATTAGTTGTAGCTTGGTGAAAAGTTTTTATGCTTCAAGTTCTTTATATGTTCAAGTATTTATTCACGGTGTTGTTTTATGGAGTTATTTAATGCTGAATCCGGTCATTTTGGTAAAAGTTATCATACTTCACGTTCTTTATATGTTCAAGTATTTATTCATGGTGTTTGCTTGAGTGAAAGGGGAGAAGGGGGAGAGAAAGGGGGATTGAGGGAAATTGTTGCTTTTTGTTTTGGATTTTGACGAACTTGATTGAGTTTTGCAAAGAAAAAAAAACAATAAAACATCAATGTTTGGTACATTGTGAGTCAGGAAGACCATATCTTCAGACAGCTTGATCTGATAGCACAAGGGCAAATGTGGGGAACCCAGCTTCCACAAAAGGGTCACATCCTTGTCATAATAGTACATTAGTCTGACATAGTTTAGTAAACTGTCGTTTATTCAATGCCAAAATACCATACCTATTGTAAACACTTCGTCAAACTTGAACTGTTATTTGAGGAATAGCTGTGAGGATACCTTTGTTTTATGGCATATTAACGGTTTTGTTTGGTATTTAATGCAGAAATACAATACCTATTGTTAATGATTACTCTATGCTTATATAAGAGATCTGTATGTCTGTTAGGCTATAAGACATATGAATTTGACAATTTTTAGCAATCATCCCCTACCAATTATTGTAAGGGAATTTTATTTTTATTTTTTCTTCTAAATATACACAAGTGGTCAGATGTAAGCTCAACATCAACTATAAGCAGATTCAAGATGAAGTACACAACAAAAGAGTGGAGAGATGTAAGATGAACACGAGCCACAAGAAATCTGCTTGTCACAGCTACCGGCCTATCATCATCATCGTCGTCGTCATCATATTCGGTTTAACGTCCGTTTTACAGCTACCATGTGTTGGACGGCTTTTAGAAAGTGACTTCCAAACTAACCTGTCTCTGCCCAGGTAAGCATTTATCCCCTTTTCTCTCAAATCCATTCTTATCACTTCCTCCTAGATTTTCCTTAGCCTTCCACTGCCAATAGTCCCTGCTGCCTCAACTGTTCTATATCTACTAACCCAAGAACCTTCATACATTCTTTCAATGTGTCTAAACCAACGAAATCGCCTGTTTTGCACACATCTCTCTATACTGTACAGATTTGATCTTCCTCTGAGGTCAACAGATCTAAGCTTGTCTCAGACTTGAATTACACATCCATTGTATCATTCTAATATCATTTATGTCCATGCAACACATGTCCTCAACCCTCACAGGCCAGGTTTAACGTCCACTTATAAAGGCCAAAACCCATTCGAGAATAAAGGTTAGTGAGATGGGTGGATTCTCAGTTGAATGATGAAGAATATTATGAGAGGATTAAAAACGATGAACAAATTTGATTAATTATGAAGATTGCTTATGACAAGTATTTGGATTTGAAGATGACCTTTGGTAGCCCGTTGGGAAATAGTTCTGTGGTAACATTTTCCACATATGGGAAGTTTTGGGAAAGAAATACTGTTCATGAAAATTCTGTCACATAGGAGAAGAAAGTAAAGTTCTGGACATAAGAAGAGTTATTGCTATGAATCTCTTGCAAGAAGGAACCAAAGACTCAAGCTTAGTCCATGGAAATGATGATAAAGACTAAGAACATATCTTCTGTGAAAAGGGAGCTGTAGATAAGAGAAGAGATAATCCCCCACTGGAATGTAAAGTCGATTTATTAAAAGTGCAAAAACAATACTACATGCGAAAAGCAAAGGATATTCTTAAGATGCGTCCATTCAATCTGCGTGTTTAGCGATGAAAATGCGATTTCAAAAATACACGTGACAAGAAAACGAAAATCTTATTTCAATTTGGCTAGGAACAAATTGTAGTTCTGTTCTGATACTACACTTCATCTTTTCTGTCCTCGGTCAGTGAATGGGGAAATCCTTCTAGACTGAGCCAATTTAAATGTTTAACCCAATTCAGAGTTGCCCTTTTTGGAGAGCTGGATTTTTTTGAACATTAAAAACTGATCTTATGTCTAACTCTGCCTGTGTGGAGAGGCAAGTAAATAGGGGCCAACGGACAGATTTTCTTTTGGAGATGCTTGGACAGATCTAAAATAAGATGCGTCTATTAAATCTATGCATTTAGTAATTGAAATGCTATTTCAACAATGAAAATTTATTTTCTAATTAAGCGTGAGAGACAACGAAAATGCTATTTCAACAATGAAAATGTATTTTCTAATTAAGCGTGAGAGACAACGAAAATGCTATTTCAACAATGAAAATGTATTTTCTAATTAAGCGTGAGAGACAACGAAAATGCTATTTCAACAATGAAAATGTATTTTCTAATTAAGCGTGAGAGACAATGAAAATTCTATTTCAACAATGAAAATGTATTTTCTAATTAAGCGTGAGAGACAATGAAAATGCTATTTCAACAATGAAAATGTATTTTCTAATTAAGCGTGAGAGACAATGAAAATGCTATTTCAACAATGAAAATGTATTTTCTAATTAAGCGTGAGAGACAATGAAAATGCTATTTCAACAATGAAAATGTATTTTCTAATTAAGCGTGAGAGACAACGAAAATGCTATTTCAACAATGAAAATGTATTTTCTAATTAAGCGTGAGAGACAACGAAAATGCTATTTCAACAATGAAAATGTATTTTCTAATTAAGCGTGAGAGACAATGAAAATGCTATTTCAACAATGAAAATGTATTTTCTAATTAAGCATGAGAGACAATGAAAATGCTATTTTAACAATGAAAATGTATTTTCTAATTAAGCGTGAGAGACAACGAAATCTATTTCAACCTTAAGCATTGCAAACCAACAAAAATATATTTTAAACAGACAGACAATGTATTTTAAACTTGACAGACAACGAAAATGCTATTTCAGAAACTTAAATTTGACTAATCGATAGAACGAGCTTCTTATAAAGGTGATTGGACGAATCGTATCTATGTTGCATCCATTCAATGTGTCTGCTTTACAAGGAAAATACTTTTTCTAATTAAAGCATGACAGACATACAAACATACTATTTTAAGCTTCTATAATAGACTTTTAGAAGGGAAACGCATATCTTTATTCATTTTAAGTTAAGTATTTGTATATGTTTATATATTTGTATGTACAGAATGCACTCATAAATTAATTAACCGATTCTTTATGAATTTTAGAACAAATCTACAATGCGTAAGGGTGAGTAAAATGGGCTATGTTTAGTTTCATTAAGTTTGGTGGTAAAAGCCCTTTGCAAAAATTCGGATATCTCCGATTTTTGTGAAATTTTAAAAATAAGTTATAGAAATAAATTTAATAAATATTCCCTAAATTTCAGTTTCGTTAAAATATTTGAAAAGATTTTTAAGAGGTATAATTTTGGCACAACCTCGGATTTGAAAATTCAAATATTTCAGATTTGCATTAAATTTGATCCACAGTCATTAGATACGAATTATGCAAGATTCCCTGAATTTCCATTTCTTCTTACGGCCCCCTTAAATTTGAGACACTTTCTAAAATCAAAATCATGTAATGGATTTTGAGCAAAATTGGAATAAAGATTCTAGAGATAAGACTTAGTAGCATTATATTGTTTATTTTAACCTTCGTAAGGGAACATGTGTTGCAAAACTGTTCTCTCAAGGGAATTAGATTTATCTGTACCGGGACGGGTATTTTTCTAATTATCAAATAAAATGAGAAAACCACCCAAATTAAAACATATTAACTTTTATTGACAACGGATTAAAATTATATCCTCAAATAACAAGGACTGTGTTGTTTACCTAATGTTTGACTTAATAGAAAATATGAAAAAATGAAGAATGTTCAGAGGAGTTATGTTAGTGAGTCAGCAACCTTGTCGCTCAGAGACGGGCGCATAGTGGCTGGCAAAGCGGGGGGGGGGGGGGAGAGCTATAGTAGAGAGGCTTCCCCTTGAGCGACTTTGCTATCTGGTGGAAATAGTCCAGAAAAGAGTATTCCTACACCACATATTTTGATTGGCCGACAAATCACAAACTCATATAAGTATGATATCCATCAGCTAAAGGAAAGCAGTTCGTTACTGCTACAAAAAAAAACGAACGAAAATGCCATTTAGGACATAAGCATGACAGACCAAATGTTGGATAATGGCCCTATGGGAATGGACGTATCTGTTGGAAATCGTTGGTTTGACTTGCGCGAATTAAGGCGAGTGCAGAATAGAGCCTGTTCTCACAGTCGGAAATCACAGACGTAACAAGGTCACTGCGTGACGAGATCCCAGATCAAGGGTCAATGTGCACCTGCGAGAGGCTCTGTGACGTCACAGGCCTTTGCGTGGGAAGCAGAGGGATCCGTGACGTCACTCGTTCTTCGTGAGAAGCGAGTTTTAGTCAGTCTGGGGTTTGGAGGCGAACCTATCAGACATGATTTTGATGTAGTCAGCAATTTGATTAAGGGAAATATTTCCCTAAGAAAATACAGGCGAAAGATCTCTTCCCCCTCCCCTCCACGAATGATTAAGACTTATTTGATAAGTAATTACGATAAAGTAGTAATTTGCTATCTCTCGACGTAGTGAATATCTCCCAGCTGATTGAATAACTAACGCTTGAAATAAAAACTGAAGTTAAATTAAAAAGATTGTTTGTCTTCCGACCCGATCATGGAGCTTTTGTTGTAGTGGCGTTGTTCACGGAAGAAGAAGGGGGAAGGAGTTCAACCACTAGACGACATCGAGACGGCGACCCTCTACATGGTGAGAGAGAAATCTAAAGGTATGCAAACAATATATGAACTATGTGATTTATGATGTTTATAAAATGATGAGTATTAAATGTGAATTGCCACGCCCCTTTCAGGGACGAGTATACGAAATGAGTACCACCGCGGCCCAAGAGTGGAGCTATGCAACACAAAGAGAAATACTATTTTAAACTTAAGCATGATAGATCGACCGACGGGCAAAGCTTCTTTTAGAGATATTTAGACGATTTTACAATGAAATTCACTCAATCAATATGTATGCTTAACAATGAAAATGACATTTCAAACTGAAGACTGACCTGCTGATAAACTGACAGACCGAGCCTCTCCGAGAGATGTGAGGATGCATTAAAAAAAAACTGATTTAATTCAGATTACAGGAAAACAATGTCCCATTGTAATCTCCAAAGTTGTTTTACTGCTTTTCTGTGGGTGGGTGTGTGAGGAGCGGGACACTTTCATTGCATTCTTCACGAAACTCTTCTTTTTTGTTGCGATTCTCTTAAATCAACATATTTTGAAATCTGAAATGATTGGATATTTATCTGATCGAGAGCCCAAGAACTGAGTCAGATTATTCAAAGAATTTAAAAACAAACAAGTCAAAAATATGAATTAGAAAAAAAAAAAAAGAAAAAAAAGATTACATAATGAAAGAAAGATATACGTAAATATCTATCTATTTCATCCCTTTCTCATTTTCTCTCTTTCTCTTTCTCTATCTCTCTCTCCATATGTATTGACCTAAGTTTGAAGACATAAACTCAACAGCAAATAGTGGCTGGCAGTCTCTCGCCTTACACTCTTCAGTACCACATAATCTGAAGAAATCAAATTAAGAAACTCCCAGTCGATATTCGCTCTATATCTCTATACATAGATCTATATAAGAACTATGACTTATACTGAAGACTTTCTCCTATAAACATAACAGCCAATAAAACTTTATCAATTAATATGAGGATAAATTACACGATATGTCATAAAATGAAATGTCGTGGAAGAAAATGTAGTTCAAGACGACACTATTACAATAAAATATACGATATGTCATTAAATGAAATGTACCGGAGAAAAATATAGTGAAAGACAGCATTACTAGGATAAAATATACGATATGTCATAAAAGGTAAAGTCTTGGAGAAAAAAAATCTATTTAAAGACGATACTATGAGGATAAAATATACGATATGTCATAAAATGAAATGTCGTGGAGAAAAATGTATTGAAATACGAGACTATGAAGATAAAATATACGATATGTCATAAAATGAAATGTCGTGGAGAAAAATGTATTGAAATACGAGACTATGAAGATAAAATATACGATATGTCGTAAAATGAAATGGCATGAGGACAAAATACAGTGTAAGACGGACAGAATAAAATACTTTAACTGTCATTTTATGACATATCGTGTATTTTATCCTCATACTGTCGTCTTTCATTACAGTAATATATATATATATATATATATATATATATATATAGTAATCCAGGTAAGGTTTGTATCCACAGATTTAAATCCGGAGAATCTTACTGTGTTTATATAATAGTGCTCAATAGTAACTAGTGCTATATATACTAAAAGTGTTATTGATACAAACATTTGGTGGCTACACATTAAGACATGTTTCACTAAAAATATATCCCCTCTTCCCACCCCTACAATATATCTCCATGTCAGCAGCTAATGGCTGATCTATTTTAGAATGAGTTAAATCGTCTGATTATTTTACCGTTTATATATCCCAAAAAAGTAATGTAAATTTAGCCATATGACTCTTACGAATGTTAGCTTTTCTCCATTCTTAATAATTAAATTATAAAGAGCGGACACTTATATTTTTTCATGGCCTGAAGAAATCTAGTTTCTCAAAGCTATGATAGTCTTTCTCTGCTCTATCTTTATTTCCATGAAAGGCACTCGAATGACCTCTAATCTCTGGTTCCTCTTTGTCAGCTAGAACTTGTCTTCCAACCACAATGGTAAAAATGTCCCTTCTTCCTTCATATGCTTAGCATTAGGCGAAATTTCCATAAACAGAGTTTCTTTACAAGGGCTTCCAGTCTGTGGAACACATTAACACGCGACTGCTTCCCTTCAGATTACAGCATACTCATCTTCAAATCCAATATCAACAAATACTTGTCATAAACCGTCTTCATACGTAATCAAACTTTTAATCATTTTCAATCGTCTGTATAGTAATTACAATCGCATTTTCAGCAACGATCGATTGCAGATGAGGAAACAACTGATTCTTCATCATTCAACTAACAATCCAGCAATCTCATTAACCTTTATTCTCGAGTGGATTTTGGCCTTGATAAATGATGACTTATTATTAACAATAATAAAAATAAAACAGCCATGGGCACTATATACCTTACAAAGATATATTCAGCTTACAATAGTTCCGTATAAACATAAATCCATGTTTATAGCTATCGATAAACTAGAGAGTTCTTATTAAAGGGAGATCATCTTCAGGGGGGAAGTGACTTAGGACATTACTTCTTATTATACAACACATATCGGCAGTTAGTGTGATATATACGTTGAAAGAATGGATGAAAGTTCTTGGGTTAGTAGATGTCGAAAAGTTGAGATAGCCGGTTCAGTACACAAGTGATAGCCAAGGAAAACATGAGAGGAAGTGATAAAAATTGACTTGAGAGAAAGAAGGATAAATAAAGACCGGCCAAAGATAGGTTTGTTTGGAAGTCAATTTCTTAAAGCTGTTCAACATATGCCACCATGTAAAAGTGACCGTAAACTCATGATGATGATGATGATGATGATGATGATTAAAAAAACGAAGAATTAAAATCAAATAATTCTCAATAATAATGTTTAACAGATCTTGTCGCCCTTTGTACGTTGTTCTGATTTTATTTTGTTGTATGTAACAAATAAATGATTCCAACACATGACGGACTCCGAAATAAACATCTGTTGAAAATCCGAAGTTGGCAAGTTGCTAAAAGTTGAAAAGGATTTGAAATGAAAACACTCGAGGAAGGCCAAACTATTTACGATGTTGTTTTTAATTACTATTGACCAGAGTACAGAATGGCTGAGATAATAAGGTTTGTATCGAGTTATTTCTGTGTTGTCAAAGTCGGGATAATTACGTTGCTATCGGCTGTTGTATTTAATTTTAGTGACCTTTTAGCAACAGTGTGGATGGGTAGGTTGTTTTGTGACAATTATTTGTATATTTACTCAATATCTATAAAAGTGTTCACTGATTAGAATCGCATTTTCAGCAACGATCGATTGCAGATGAGGAAACAACTGATTCAATTTCTAAAGTTGATCGAAGTATTACAAAGCAAGAAATCACATGGCCAATAGTCTTGGACTGTTAAAGAATATGCACGTGATTCAACTAACAAGTGGTATTATCTACTAATAGGAGGTGACGGTGGTGAAGTGGATAACAACATGTACTAACGACATGGGTGTGCCAAGTCGATTCCATCATACCACTTTCACTTAGAGATGTTGGAAACCATTACATGATCCCCATGCAAGAATGCCGATAACAGAATTAAACCGGTAAACAAAGTTGTGTCATTCTGATTAATACGAATTTACTTCACTCTCTACTAATATACAGGCTGTCTATAAAGTCCGTGTGCATTTAAACAGATTTATATTTTAATTGTATTTGCGATAGAATAATTTGTCACAATTTTTAGATAAGTAAAAAATATACATATTTTTAGATTCGATTTGATCCACTCATTGATGCATTTTGGCACGATAGGAAATTGTGCCAAAATTCATCAATGTGTTTTCGGTGAATAAAAACTTAAGGAAATGGGGAAGGAAAGATATGGATGTATTAGAGGTCACCAGCTAGCAAGGGCTAGCTTTACATGTATGACGTTTTGCGAATGAACGAAGGAAGGAAAAGACTACAAACATTTAGTGAATTAAAAATGAAAGCAAATATTACGTTAGACATTGAATTAACAAGTGAAAGAAAACATTATTACTTAACAAACTATTTATTTAAGATAAGACATTTGTAAAGCTATAAACTTCTATGGAATATTAGAGTTCGTTTTAATGAGTGGAATGTTCTTTACAAAGTTTATTCAAACTCGTATTTCTTTGTTAGAAATTGTTCATTGTAATTAGGCGACCACGATGAGGGTTAAAGATATTTGTTAATGCGTGAGTAATAGCACGTGTATGTGCGTATGTAGCTATGTGATCTCTGTGTGTGTAAGTTTGTTACCTTATCCTGCTACTGTGTATGTATGCGTGGGCATGTGCGTACAAGGCCAGCTTGTATGTCCCTTTGTTGTCGCGTCCGGCCGAGAAGCCAAGGGAGAGCGTACTTCTGGTGTGTTCTTTCGTGGTCCGACTGCTGAAAAGAAGAAGATGCAAACTCTCCTCGTTCTTTTATACGAAGTCCGCGTTGCTTATCGACGTGTTACTTTCTGATTAGTTGGAGTCTTCAGTTAACACGTTTCTGTGAGACTTCCTTGCTTCTAGTGAGTAACAAGGAAAGCGATTTGAACGATGCAAAGAAAGAAAGAGAGTAACAATTCACGCCATTTGTTTTTTAGCGTTCGTTCGGATCGTGTCTTGGTTCACCACAACTTCAACCGAGGAAAAAGTAAACTGTGTCCTTTAGTTGGTTGAACTGATTTATTTTATGGGGACATATGCAAAAAAATGCGTACGAAACCAAACCTAGTTCATTAAAAAAATTGAAAGCTAAATACCTAATGTGATTTCAGGCAGTATTGTAAATCAGTTGGCAAATATTTTCTGTGAACTGCAAAATCGTATTATCCTTTGCATTGCTTTGATAGAGAACATGTGGAAACTTTGATAAAATTCAAATAAAATCTTGAAAAATATAGGTTTTCTTTTTTCTAATCTTTTATAAGGATTATTTCTATCGCAAATACAAATAAATTTGTAATTTTTTTAAGTGCACACGTACTTTATGGGCACACTGTATATATAGTAATCCAGGTTAAGTTTGTATCCACAGGGTAAAGAATACGGAGATTCTTTACTGTATTTATATAATAGTGCTCAACAACAGAGTTATTTATTTAGAATATAAGCTTTATTTAAACAAACATATCAGCACTACACACCCAGAAAATGTTTTGGTCATAGCTTTAATAAGCAATGACCTCCTCAGGTTGAAAAAATATGTCCGTTCTCTAAGTTTTCATATATTTGAGAATATAAAAACTTAGAAAACATATATATTTTTTCAGCCTGAGGAGATCTTTGCTCATTAAACCTACCACTGAAACATTTTTCTGGGTGAGTTGCCATGATATGTTTGTATAAATAAAACTTTTATTATGCATATATAAGCAAGATTCCCTGAATTTAAATTTCTTTGTAAGACCCTTGAGCCTTAATGTTGAGACATTTTCTAGAATCAAAATCATATAATGGATTTTAATCAAAATTAGAATAAGGATTCTAGATATAAGGCTTATTAGCATTATATTCCGATTTGAATCTTTTTAAGGGGACATAAAATTGGTGCAGAATAATTCTGTCCGGGGTACTCATTTTCCTGTCCCAGGTATTCTTCTAGTGTACACACACACACACACACACACACACACACACACACACATATATATATATATATATATATATATATATATATATATATATATATGCAACATAATCAAGAAAGATTCATCTACTATTAAAATACCATGGTTTTATGACTAGAGAGATCTAACTGTTATCTATTAGTTGTCCAAATTTAAACTTACTCAATTTATGTTTTCAAAAAGATTTAGTTTTATTCTTTCTTCAAATTGGCTAATTCATACAGCCAATACCTAAATCAAAATATATGTCATCTCTATCGTGTTTTATAACCAAAAGTCCACAACTGCAAATGGCCGACCATTACTTAGACTCAAATACATTAACATGACCTTTTTTAAATAAATTGAAAAATTTAGTAATGTTTAAATTAAAGATTACTAAATAATCCAATTTGTTCCATTAATAACCTAATACTTTCTGTAGGATATATATTTAGCTAGTGTTAAATATATGTGCTTCCCCACTAGAACAGTTAATCACAAGGTCGGTTTTTATTGTGGAGAATCCAGCTCCCCCCAAAAAGTAATATGAACTGGGAACAAAAGACTAAAATTACCTCAGTATAAGAGGATCTTCATATTTCTTATATGAGTAATTATTCTTTCTTTTGTCCACATGAACCTGTTGTGCAACAAATAAAAGTGCTAAATTAATAATAAGTTCTAAGTGACAGTCTTCTGGAGGTTGAGGTTCAATCCTCAGTACAGGCGATACTAAGAATACAATTACGAATTACTTAAGACTTTTACCCATGGCTGACGGAACGAGAACAAGCTACCCCGTGGATTAAATAAAGGGTCCTATTCGAAATTTCGTACAGATTCCCAAGTTCAACATAAAGATTTGCGGAAAAGTAATATATTAATTTATAGAATGATAAAATAAAAGATAACATTGGAAACTTCAGACTTTAGTTCATTTAAGTATTGATTAATTTGATTCTTAAAGCAACTTAAACTTTTGATGAGAAATCTTGAAATCGTGCAAAGATAACAGATTTTTATTCTCGATATTCGTAGACATTTTTGGTTGCAGGGTATGTCTGTCGAACACCCCGTGGGGACTCAGTTTACATACATTTTTCCATGGTTGTTTATATATCAGAATAAACAGAAAGCTTTGTCTGGACCAAGTGAAGATTCGACATTCAAATTATTGTAGAATGTGAAAATAACCGTTTGGTTCAACACCGTATCTGACGTCACTAAACACCATATCTGTCCAAAGGTAAGCAAAGCATAAACAAATATTCACAAATTCACTTGGTTTCAGAAGAAAAATATTTCTATTGCAAAATACAAAACAATTTATTAAAAGAGTATTATAGTTTACTTGAAGCATTGTGTGTAGTGTGTAAGCAGTTTGGTTATTGAAAGCAGTGACAATAAAATATAGGTTGAAGACATTGTTTGATAGGAAATCATACGAGGTGCAAGTAAATACAACGACAATATTGATGAATTCAATAATTATTGATTAAATATTTACAAACATATTGCGTTAAAAATCTTTCTATACGAATTGCTTTTGTAATGTATTTGTTTATAGTGCATCATCTTACAGGTATGTTTCTCCATATGCCAACTATAAAATTCTGGAGATTGAAAAACGCATGCATAGCCAAGTAAAATGAAAGCTAGAATAGTTTTTTGTAAGTTTTTTTTTTAAACAGAGAAATGTAGAGTCCGTTTTGCAATATATATTCTTGGCAAGTAGTTTTACGTCTTTGTTATAATTCTTAATTAGAAAACGAAATACTTTTTTTTATTTCTCTTTCGATCGCTAGGCAGCATATTAATTAATACAAAGTTATCTAACACACGGTGTATTACGAAAAAATAACCTTTAGCTGATATTTTAGGTGTTTAAGCATTTCTTTATATTAGCCAACTGCCGAACCAGATTAAGTATTTTTTCAATAAATTGTAATAAAGTATGTTAGTTTATTGCGAATAACATGGTACAACACCAACAAATGAAAATTTGCAAGTCAGTATAAAAGTTTGATTTTTCAGCTTAAATACTATTAAGGTCCAACTTTTAAAGTTCGGCTCACATAATTTTATATATTAGATAGCTGTTTGTGTACATGCATGTTCATAGCAAATGTAAAGGCAAACAAAATTAATAAATATGAGTGAGTTCTCAATAAATAAGTTTATACTTGTGTAAACAAACCCAACATTTAAAGAAAACCAGCTGGATGTCAGAGAGTGTGTCCAAGTGTCTATTTGTGCATGTATCTAACATATCTGAACTTACACAAAACAAAAACAAAAAACAAAGATTGATATAAAATATAAAAGAATATCAAGGAAAATCTCTCGTGCTTGTTCTATTCAAATAGAAATATTATTGTTTTTTTTTTCAGGGGAAAA
The DNA here is from genome assembly GCA_963556195.1 of Sepiola atlantica. NCBI lineage: Eukaryota > Metazoa > Mollusca > Cephalopoda > Sepiida > Sepiolidae > Sepiola > Sepiola atlantica. Next base: position 30,915,175 of record OY744533.1, on the reverse strand, counting down.
AGCAATAACATGTTCTTGATTTAGAACGGATTTAACCTAATATTCTATACATTTGAATCGAAAAACAAAATCAGGTATTTATTTACCTCCTCGCCAGGAGGTTAGAAAAAAGGTCACATAAGAGTTTGAAAAGCCAGTACACTAGAGGGAGTGCACTTTGACCTACACAAATGCCTGAGCAGCCTCGTTGGCATTCCTCAGTCACTGCTTCTAAAAGAAAGAAAATAAAACCTGGAAAGATGAACATCCTATGACTATACAAAAACATACCTCAGCCTGACAGAAGCAAGGCAACTGACGGACTGATTGTCGAGGACGTATCCTCGACTGATCTTTCTGTCTAAATCGTCTAAGATAAAAGAATTGTACATCACGGACGGTGACTGGAATTTTCCATGTTAAAACCACAACTTCTTTGACTTTCTATTGATCAATGTCCCTATTTACTTGCCTTCCTGAACAGGGCGTTTTATTACGTGAGGGTTGTACAGCTCCCCAAAATGGGTACTCTGAATAGGAGAAAAATTAAAATGGCTCCAGTCAAGAAACAATTTCTCCTCTTCTGACTGAACACAGAACAGATACTACACTTTGATCTGAGCCCGAAGGTTCAATGCCTTTTATTTTGTTGTCTGTTTAAAATATTATCAACAATTTTTTGATCATTTAGACGTTTTAGGATACTATGTTTTGGAATTTTTGAGATGAGGATTGATAATTTGTATCATTTTGATTATTAAGACAACTCTTCTTATCTTGAATATTATTCTCACAATGTTACGGCTGATTCAAGCTACCCCTGTGGATTAAATAAAGGGTTCTGTTCAAAATTCCGTACAGATTTCCGAGTTCAACAAAGAATTTGTGAAATTTTAACAATATTACACGTAAATGAATAAATATTCCCTAAATTTCAGTTTTTTTTAGATATTTTAAAGGATCTTTAGGGCAGATAATGTGAGGACAAACGTCTGTTTGAAAATTCAAATATTTCAGATTTGCATTAAATTTGATCCATAGTCAATAGACACCAATTCAGCAAGATTCCTTGAAATTTCAATTTCTTTTTAAGACATTTTACGTTCAAGCCTTAATCATATAATGGATTTTGATCAAACTTTGAATAAGGATTCTAAACATGGTTTTGTAGCATTGTATCTTGATTTGAATCTTTGTAAGGAGGCATAACCGTGGTGCAAAACTATTCTCAGCATCATCATCATCATCATCATCATCATATTTGGTTTAACGTCTGTTTTACATGCTGGCATTTGTTGGACGACTTTTAGAAATTGACTTTCAATCTAACCTGTCTCTGTCCAGGTCTTTATTTATCCCCCTTTCTTTCAAGTTTATCGTTATCACTTCCTTTCATGTTTTCCTTAGCCTTCCTCTGTGGGCTGACCCTGCTAACTCAATTGTTCTACATCTACTAACCCATGAACTCTCATTCATTCTTTCAGTGTGGCCATACCATCGAAGGCTCCTGTTCTGCACACATCTCCCTATTTTGTCCAGATTTAATTTTCCTCTGAGCTCATCAGATCTGAGCCTGTCCTTAATATTTGCATTACACATCCATTGTATGATTCTCATATCATTTTTCTACATGCAACACATGTCCTCAACTCTCACTGGCCAGGTTTCATTTCCATACATCATCACACTGCATACACATTCATTATAGACTCTTCTTTGGTTGACAGTGGTAATGCTCTGCTGGTTAGTAATGGCAAAAGTTCCCTTACCTTACTCCATCCATTCCTAATTCTAGCTATCACTCTAGCACCCGCTCTACCTTGTTCAGGGAATTAATTTTATCTGTCCTGATACAGATATTCTTTTAATATATATAGATAATTATTATTAATAAATAAAAATTGTTTAATATTCATAATATTTAATATTCATAATATTCATAATATTTAATATTCATAATAATTTTTTATATTTCTATTTCGTGTTTCTACACTCGCCAGTATGGATTATGTAACTATACTGCCGGTTGGACGATTCGAACCCTGGATCAAAGTGTTATGCATCTTGGATTCTGACCACTAGGCTGTCGTGACGATTATGCTTTGAAATGCGAGAGAAATACGCCTTGTAGTCTTTAATGTAAACAAAAGTAAAGAGCATCTGACAGGATTTTCGATCTCCTAACAGGAGAGAACCTAACAACGTGGCTAACTTTGAATCTTCAATTTAATTTCTCCTAGAGGGCTAAACATATCGAAGCTTAATAATTAGTACTAATAAATAAATATGTGTTTAGTATCCATAGACATATATATGTTTCATGATCCTATGCGCGTCAGTATGGATAACGTAGCAATAATATTTAAAGGTAGACATATGAATATTGGTTGAAATAAGTAGTGTACAAAGGAACATATCACACATATGAAAGTAAATAAATGACAAATTTGCAGTTTTATTTATAACATTACCTAATGAGAGAAATCACACTTTCCCATTAAATATTCACATATTGTTTTGTTAAATTAAAAATAAGTTAAGATAATCTTCGAAATATTAAACTTTTTCTCTTTCATTTTGATAAACTTCCAAAATTAAAATGTATTCTCAGAAAAGTTTTGAATATCTTAAATAAGCTCTTGGGAATAGTTTGAATCCATATTTGCCGAAAGCTATGTATATAAATGCATCACAAAACATATCGACATGAGGTATTGTGCTTACAAATGAAAAATATATATATATATACATTAGTTACCCTTGGGAAATGTATGTAGAGATACTTCCCTACAGCTTTGGATACGCAGCAGCAGATATTTATCTTCAAGAGGTTTTGTGCTCGAAGAACAAATACAATAATGGCCGAAAATTAGTTTCGTCATTTATGTATGCACTCTCTGACATTTTCAAACCTTAGAATTATTGAATCAAGAAATGGTTTTATACTGGGAAAGAGCTGATGAAAAAGAGGACAGGAAATCTATTTCCAACAGAATTGTATTAAGAAATGGAAAAAAGAAAATGAGTAGATCTACAGAATTAAAATCAAAGCTGTGTTTGTTTGAAACGAAAATGTCATCACTTATTTTAATCAACAAAAGTAAATGACAATGGTATATTAAGCTAAGAAAGTATCAGAAAGAGAAACAACCAAAGGTACGAAGAGACAGCTCACTATCGGAAAGATATGGAAGCATCCTTTTTCCTATATCTCTCTCCCCTATCCCCCCTATCCCCTCTCCCACTATCCCCTCTCCCACTATCTCTCCCCTTTTCTCATTCTCTCACCCCTTCCCCCAGCCATCTGTCTCCTCCTCTCTTCTCTTCCTTTTCACCAGTCAAGAAGGATTTCTCCTCCTCCGACAAAGGACACAAAGGATACTACATTTGATCCTAGCCCGAAGGCCATGTAAGTGTATATTAGTAAGAGTTTCAGACCCAAGGTCGATGAAAAAAAATCGTCTTACATGCCCCCCCCCCCCTCCGACTAATTTTTTCCAAAGGAATGAATATTACAAAAGAAATATGTCCATATTCTGTCAGAGGCAATGTTGAAAAAGAATATATCAGCTATGTAGGTGTGTCTTGTGTTGCTTTTGACTTAGCTGAAGACACACATACAGATATAACTGCCATTTAAATAATAGATAATAGATTGAAAAACATTGTAGTTATGTCAACGAATCTTATTGAAAAATATTTCCATTGAAACCGCACATACGTTGTGTATACACATAGTTTATAGATTCATTTTAATTTTTATATTATGTAAATAAATAGTATAGAAGCGTTAAATTTCATTTAATCCATAGATGGTACCCATGAGTCAGAGACCTGGGATTAATGCTGACTCACGGGTGACTCCACATTCATCAAGCTCCCAAAGTCTTGAACTTTAATCGTCTCTTTTAAGAATACGTATCAAAAATCATATCCACATTCGTCATATTAATGTGTGGTATCCAGACCTCTGCTCCATATTTAATAGGTGATATCCAGCATCTGAAGAGAGTTCAAAAACTGGTTACTTGACTGGTGCAGGGTCTATCAGATCTGCCCTATTAAAGCCGACTCAAGAAACTTAACCTTTTCTCAGTTGAGTACCAACGATTACACGGTGATCTGATTTTGGCCTACAATTTCTTTACTGGTAATTACGATATACCTTAGGACCTATTATTCACTCCTGCACCAGAAAGATGTCTATACGGACATCACAAGAAACTGTTTCACCACTGATTTCGATTGAACCGAATGAGGGCCGCATACTCAATCAAGATCCCTTGACCTTGGAATAGACTTCTAAGGGAGGTAATAAATTCGCAAACAACGGAACAATTCAAGGTGAATTTTGACTGGTGCGGGATTACTGTATCCGCTTCTGTGTAAATTACTACCACTCTTTATCTACATGGCAACTGAAGCATGCTTGTTTTATTTTTTGCTAAATTAATTGAATTGAATTAAATTAAGCTCAACCACTTCAAGAAAACTTGAAACATGGCACAGTCAGTGAACCTTTTGGTGAAGCAACAATCAGCAAAAGCTAAATTGAGTGATAGTACATGAAATTCACATTAGACGATACAAACCTTGCCGATGAAGAAAGAAATGTTGTTATTGTTTTTATTGAAAAAAATGTGTTACAAAAATAATAATACATCAACCAAATATACAGCTCAACCTCCAATTAAAAAAAAAATCAAATTAAAAAAATCTCTAACTCAAATAAAGCTGCTGAAGTAACATACCGGAAATTAAAATTGCTTTTTCCTAAACAAATTAATCGTTTTCAGTGACCAATAAGCTGATTGACTTTTAGGCGTTCGACTGAGCTCCAATCTATGGTTCCCACTGTAAAAAGATTCACAACAAAATCTCGTCTAGCTTCAACCACTGTCAATGATTTCCCTTTCTCCCTCTGTCTAACTAAGACTAAACGGATCTTCTATAAGCATAGTTTCTTTCCTAGAACTACTTGTCTGTGGGATACGATACTGCGGAGCGTCTTCCCAGCCGGCTACAACATAGTCGTTTTCAAGTCCAATGTAAACAAATTCTTGTTGACCCGTCCTCTTAAATAATCAAATTCTGTCCAGTTTCAACCATCTTTACCAATCATCACGGTGTTGTCTCACCGTCCACCTGATAAACTCATTAACCTTTATCCTCAAGTGGCCTTTGGGCCTTCATAAGTGGTGACTCTTTAGTAAAAAAAAACAATCATTAAAAAAAAATGCCCCCCCATATTTGTAACGAGTTTGTAATTACCCTGCTTAATACTGGAATTATGAATAGACCGTTCAAAAACTGATTGACAATGAATATCAGCAAAAAGAAACAATCACAACTGTAATACAAGAGGGTCATTGGTGCGGCTGATAATGGAGACTGGAAAGCAGTGCTTATTGCTCATGGAGTTACAATGCAGACAGCATATGGTTTGATATGGAAAAGTGTTCTGGCTATGGCTACCACAAGCTAGCCATGAGAAGGTGGTTGCTTTAAAAAGTTCCACCTTAGCACATAGAGTGAATGTTGATATGGTTAAGTGTCAATATCACCTTGACTCTAGGAGATACTTGTTGCTTGAAGCTGCAAAAAATTGAAGAGCAAATGTATTCTTCTTAGGAAAATCATTTCAGAGCCCAGCACTGAACTCACTAAGCAACAAAATTAAGTAAGTAGCTTATATACAATCGATTGTGATTGGTGAGTTGATTGCTGCATGTCAAGTCTTTTAGAGTCACTTTATACCAAAAATACAAGTGTATACAGCATAATCACATTGACACACCGGTTCTCAGTGAATTACAAAATTATGTGACGTTGAGCCTGGTCAATACCGGATGGGTGATCATTTGGGAATTACAGACGTTTTATGTTGAAGGAATGCGACAACTCCCTGCAAAACAAAAACCGCAAAATCTAACATTGCCATCTCTCTTGTGACTGGTGACAGCTCGTGAATTTTATATTCTCTAGAAACTTCCTAATTTGAAAGAAGCCGACTCAACTTGTCCAGAATAAACAGTGCAGACAACCAGGAGAAGTTATTTACCACCTCAGGAGGTTACACACGAGGTCAGGTGAAGATAGAAAATTAACTGCACTAGACGAAGTGCACTCTGGCTTACTAAAAATGCCTGAGCATTCCCATAGGTAAAGACGCCTCAGGCGATTAACAATAAATTACTCCCTTCTCAAAGATAGAAGGTGGTGTAATGAGAAAATTTAACAGGATACTGCCAGTATTTTGATTTCGGGATTTTCACTTCATGGCACCCCAGTGGAATATATTTAATTATCCAACAACCAAAAGCTGGACGTCTCCCAGTAACACCGCCTTGAATAAACCATTGTTATCGCTAAATCTCCAAATGATGTGGATGCTAGAGATGTTCTGAGTTTTCACTGTCGAACAGGCGAATCATCCATCTTATATGGAGCTACAAATGATGAATTATTTGTAACCCTTAGGTCAACAGTTCGAATCAGCCGCACTGCATTTCACTTTTTTGTTCAAGGCTTGTATGTTTAGAACAGGCGATTCTTTGTCGTTTACTTCAAAAGGTAAAGTCTGAGAGGGTAGACTTAGAATTGAACAGAACCACACCTCAGCCTGACAGAAGCAGGACGACCTAACGCCAAAATGGTCCGGATTGATTTTTATACAAATGTTTATCGATTAATAATTTATAAGTGATAGATTCTATTTAACCCATAGGGAAGAGTGTCAATTTACTTGCCTCCACACGAGGAAAGAGTTAGACACATGGTCGGTTTTTATTGTGGGGAAAATCTTGCTCCTCAAAAAACGACGACTCTGGATTCAGACACAAATTAAAATTGTCTCAGTCTTAAAGGATTTCTCCTTCACTGACTGAGGACAGAACAAATGAAGTGTAGTATCAACACAGATACAACAATTTGATCTTAACCAAAAAGCCAACTGAGAATAATCAGGACCGGCGGGACAGTTATAAAAGTGGGGGGGGCTCTCCTAAAAAGTGGGGGGTCCGGTTAAACACATGCATATATAACTTCATTATTGATGACCGTAAAGTGGGGGGGGCCAAGTCAAAAAGTGGGTGGGGGGGTTTGAGCCCCCCCCCCCTTGGTGCCGCCGTCCATGATAATGGTAACTAAAGTGTTACTCCACACTTCCAAAGGCTCCCAAAATAGTGGTCGTACCACCAGGTGTAGTTTAACCCAATCAAATATAAAATAAGCTGGGACAGGTAAGCAACTTATTTAGATTAATAAAACAACTTTCAATTTGTTCGTCCACAGTTTGCAGAGAATTTACAAGACAGATCAAACAGCAATGAAGTCAATAGGTGAACCGAGTCCAACTGGTCTGGTCTACTGTGGAGGAGGTAAAACGGATTCTTTAGAAAGGATAAATGCTACGAATGTTTGGGAAAACTTCTCAGAGCCATTTCGGATAAAATGGCAAAGGTAGTTATTATCTGCGACACTGTGTCTGTTTACGTGGATTTGGCGAAGGTAATCCAAGAGGAAGAATTTATTGGCGCCATAGTTATTCGCAATGTCCCGTACAGCCTGCCTTTAAATCCGATCGAAGAATACCGGAGCTTCGTGAAGCTGCCATGAAATGTCAAATGGCTGAAACATTACAAACCAGAATGGTAACACCATCAGCTCGCATTACTCAAACAGAGTATAGATTGCACTACCTTGAAGAAGAAGAAGAAGAAGAAGAAGAAGAAGAAGAAGAAGAAGAAGAAGAAAGAAAACAATCAATAAAGTGATGTCTGCAATCACCCAAATACTCTGCATGAAAACCTACACTCATCTACAAAAACATTTGCCCCAAACTTGGAGCAACGATATTTCCAAGTTGGGGACAATGTGTAAACCGATTCATTTTTAATTATATGTAATAGAAAAAAATTGCTCCCTATGGTAGCATAATTTGCAAGCCTGGGAGGATGGTATCATGATGAATGAGCATATATTACACTGCTCTTCCCCAAGGTGGAGCTAATCTTTAGAAGGATAGTATCATGACGAATGAACATATACCTCCTCCTTTGGCAGGTAGTGTAGTAATGCCTTGGAGGATGGTTTCATGACAACAGAACAGATACTACACTACCCCCCCCCAAAAAAAAAAATGAGGAGGTAATGCTTAGGAGGATAGTATCATGACCACAGAACAGTAATTATACTACCCTCCCCCTAAAAAAAGAAGGAGACAATGGTATTATGAGGCAATGGTATTATGACGAACGAACATATATTAAACCCCCCAAGGAGAAGGTAATGCCTTGGAGGATGGTCTCATGACAACAGAACATATACTACATTATCCGCTAAATTGAGCATTGAAAGGTAGTCCATACTCTGAAATAGTATAGTTGATTGAATTGAGCATTAATAGGTAGTACAATTAATAAAAGTAATAATATAGTTTGGGCTTCAAACAGACAGATACTAAATCTCCATTAATAATAGAAGTACAATGGTACAATTAATAAACGTATTAGTATAGTTTTGGCTTCAGACAGACAGATACCAAATCTCCATTAGTAATAGAAATACAATAGTACAATTAATAAAAGTAATAGTATATTTCTGCCTTCAGACAGACATATACCAAATCTCCATTAACCATAGAAGTACAATAGTACAATTAATAAAATTAATAGTATAGTTTTCCTTCAGATAGACAGATACTAAATCTTCATTAGTAATAGAAGTACACTAGTACAATTAATAAAAGTAATAGTATAGTTTTGGTTTCAGACAGCCAGATAACAAATCTCCATTAGTAATAGAAATACCATAGTACAATTAATAAAAGTAATAGTATAGTTCTGGCTTCAGACAGACATAATCCTAAATTTCCATTAGTAATAGAAGTGTGATAGTACTATTAATAAAAGTAATAGTATAGTTCTGGCTTCAGACAGACATATACCAAATCTCCTTTAGTAATAGATATGATTATAATTATCTACGTGTAAGCTTAATAGTAAATTAATACCAAAAATATTAAGGTGAAGCTGCTGTGATGTGCTTTGATAAATCCTTTTTAAAAATGATTACTGTTAAATATATGCAACTATACTATAAAGTACACTAAAAAATAAATAAATAATTAAAAAAAAGTCACTCTAGTTTCACATATACGTGGGTATGTAAATACTTCATAAGCTGACCCCCTCTCCTGTCTTGCATAGTCATGGTCACTCTTGATGCCGAGACTCTTAAAATGACAGGATGGTGTCTTACCTCTTCGGGAGAAGTCCATAGCCTTTGTTTCAGTGTGATGGTGTTACGATAAAAACGCTGGTTTCTGGTTAGCCACGTAACCAGTTTAGGGGTAGACTTTTTTGTCAGCCAGCCTAGTACCCCCTTCTGTCCCTATGGCACTCTTGAAGGGCTTATTTCTATTTTAGCTTGCCTGTTTGGAATCCAGGGGATCGAATGCTGATGGTTGGGTCTCTTTGAAGCTCTGTTTGTCTTGAAGTGATTCTACCCTTCTTTCTTTTTTTTTTATTATTATGCCTTCTACAAATTCACACAACAAACACCTTACTATTTCCTATAGTAACATCAGAAATCTCAGGTCAAACTTTCCTGATGTTCAGTCCTTTCTCTTAGGAAAATCTCCTCACATCCTTGCTCTTTGTGAGACTAATCTGGATGCTTCTATTGATAGCAACAATCTACATGTGGATGGTTATTTGCCTCTTGTCCGCTTAAGCTCTTCCACGCATTTGCATGGTCTTGCTCTTTTTTTTCGCAAGGATCTCCGCATTGCACGTGTCCTCAGCCTTGAATCTCATGGGTGTCCTTTTATCTGTATGAGATTGTCTTTGCTGCACTCCACTTCCTATTTGTTCTTTTCGTACCGTTCCCCTTCTGACAATGACTGCTCTGTTGTTGATGCTATATCCAATAGTATTGATGATGCATTGTAAATTCATCCGTCAAGCTCCATCTCTGTTTTTAGTGACTTCACTGCTCATCATTCTGACTGGCTCCCTCACTCTAACCACACAGATCTAGCTGGTGAAATATGTCTTAACTTTTCTCTGTCTTGACTTGCCCAAAATTGTCACCTTCCCTACACGTTTTCCTGATAATGATGTTCATCAACCATCCTTACTTGATCTTTTTCTCACTTCTGTTCCTGACTCATGTTATATTTCCTCTTCTCCTCTATTGGGTTCTTCTGATCATGCGGTTGTTGATGTTGAGATTAATTTTTTGGTTAAGTCTTCTATTGATCGTCACTTCCATAGGAAGACGTTCAACTACAAGAGGGCTGATTGGGATGGTCTTCGCAGTTTCCTATGTGATGTTCCATGGTGTTCTATCTTTGGTATGTCTCTGAACGATGCTGCTAGGGAGGTTACGGACTAGCTTCTTGTTGGAATTGACACCTTCATTCCTTATCGTAAGTTTCAAACCAAACCTCATTCTCCTCCATGGTTTTCATCTGTTTGTGCTTCTGCTATTGCCCATCGTAACCATTACTTTAGCCAGTATCGTCAGGATGGTTCTGAGAATTCTAGACAATCCTACAGTATAGCTAGCAATGCTTGCAAGAGAGCAATCTCTGAGGCTAAGTCTAGTTACTCTCAAAGGATTTGTGACTCTATCTCATCTCAAAGGGTTTTGTTTCGTGATTTTTGTAGAATCTACAATAGTATTATTAATAGTAGCAAGTCTGCTATTCCATCTCTTTTTAATGGTCTTCAGGCTATTTCATCTTCTAAGGATAAGGCTGATCTCTTTGTTCGTCTTTTTGCTGACAATTCTTCTCTTGATGATTCTGGTGCTGTTCGTCCTAATTTTCCTTTGAAAACTGATCAGTCTCTTGATTCTGTTATTATCACTCCAAAGATGGTTGGTAAGGTTCTTTCTGATCTTGACCAGTCTTAGGCTTCCGGTTCTGATTCAATTCCTGTTGTTCTCAAATGTTGTGTTCCTGACCTTTCTTCTATCCTCTCTAAATTATTCAATCTCTGTTTGTCTAAGTCCTGTTTCCCTTCTTGTTGGAAGAAGTCCTCTGTTATTCCTATCTTTAAAAATGCTGGTGATCGGTCTGTCCCAACTAAGTATTGTCCTGTTAGTCTCCTCTCTGTTATAAGCAAGGGTTTTGAAAGGTTGGTCAAGGGCAAGCTTGTTCACTTTCTGCAAAGTCTGGGCCTCTTTAGTGATGTTCTATGGCTTTCGTGGTTTTCGTTAAACTGCTGATCTTTTAACTGTTGTAACTGAGCGGAGCGGTCAGTTTATGGATAATTCAGGAGAGGGTACAGCCATTGCGCTTGACATTTTGAAGGCGTTTGACAGTGTGGCATTCTGGTCTCCTACCCAAACTTCAGGGGTATGGTATTTGGTGATGAGGTTATTGACATTATTAGGTCTTTTCTTTCTGACCGAAGCTTGTGAGTAACTTTGGACGGTGTCTCTTCTTTCTCTTTTCCTATCAATGCTGGTTTTCTTCGGGGCTTTATTCTAGGCCCAACACTGTTTCTTTTCTATATAAATTATCTTCCAGAGAATATTGTTTAGAAAATTAACATGCTGATGATACCACTCTCTATTCTGGTGTTGCTTCTTGCCCATCTCCTTCGGATCAGGCGAAATATGCAGCTGATCTAGAAGTTGACCTGGGTTCAATTGTGGATTGGGGTACGAAATGGCTTGTTTCATTTCATGCAGTTAAGGCTCAGCTCGTTTCTTTCAATCATAGGCATGTCCCTTTTCTTCCTGAGATTCTCATGGATGGCTCCGCTCTTGAGGAGAAATTGACTCTGAAACTTCTTGTTCTTTCTCTCTTATCAACTTTCTTGGAGTTCATACAATAGATCCATTGCTCTTTCTGCTTCTCGTAAAGTCGGTTCTCTCTATCGCTTCAAAAACTTTCTCACAACTGAGGCTATAGTCTATCTCTACAAATCTACAATCAGACCATGTATGGAGTACTGTTGTCATATTTGTGCTGGTGAATCTCTGTCCTATTTGAGGGTTCTTGATAAGGTGCAGAAACGTAACTGTAATTTGATTCGCCCTACCCTTTCTTCTTCTCCGCACCCTCTCTCTCACAGACATGGCGTTGCTAGTCTCAGTCTTTTCTATAAATACTATTATGGCATGTGTTCTTCAGAATTATAAGATCTATTCCCTGCTTCTTTTGTTCCAGCTCGTTTGACTTGTTGGTCTAGTGTTCTCCATCAATTCGCTGTTTTGATACCACATTGTAATACAGCATACTATTCCAGTAGCTTCTTTCCATGAACCGCAGGCTTGTGGAACTTTCTTCCTGCTGACTGTTTTCCTCCTACCTATAATGTTGGTCTTTTCAAGACTAAGGTCAATAGGTATCTCCTGTCTTTGCGATAATCATATTTGTTCTTGTTAGCTCCTTACATCAAGTGGCTTCATGTCTTGTCTGGAGAGATTTCCATAAAGAAAATACTGTATCATTTGATACTAATGCAATTTTAATTAGAAATTCAGCTTAAAAAAAATTTTTTTTAGTTTAAATTTTTCATTTGAAGGTGGACTTGTTTTCATTTCACTCTGTTTATTTTTTAGGGGTCGGTCTCTAATTCATAATAGTTAGAAAGAAAATAAGTGAAATAAAAATGTAAGTATAACAACTTCCGGGCAACACCGTGTATCTACAGCTAGTAAACAATTAAATAAACGCATTGTTGAAGAAAAAGTTGTCCATTCGATCTACGTTTTTTTTTCGTAAAAAAATGAGTTTCTTCTGTTTATTTTATAGAATTGTAACGCATATTATTCAATCCCAAATAGACTTGTTGAAATTCTAAAAATGTAAAATATTGGAAAGAGAATATAAAACGAGAAAATTTATTAAAACACAATCAAAATAATGAAGGTTTGAATTGTTGGAGAGAATTTTAAAAAATGTTGTTTTTTACTTTTGTTTACCCCAAACATGGCAAATTGTCATGGCTGCTGTGATAGGGGCCAGATTTATGAGAAGACTGCATAAATAGGGACTTGGGCAGCAAGATGCTTATTCACATAATATTTTACTTTCCACATGTTTGTACAGTCGGGGAAACAGGGAACAGGGAGGGAATTTCAAAGGCAAGCGGTCCGAGGAAAGAAGCTACTAGAGTAGAAAATGTTCTGGAATCTAGGGACCTCTACAGTGAAGGGGTGGGATTTTGTTGCTAGTAAGGGTGGTCGAACGTATTTTCCTTGAGGGGGTTCAAGTGTAATAAGTTTATCAGAGCCAATTCTGTGGAAGTACTTGTAAAAAAAAGCACAGGGATGCCCCACTGTGACGATATGACATGGACTGGATCTTGGCAGACAGTGCGGGACCTATTAGGTGAGAAATTATTTTCTGCACTCTGTCTAAGATGGAGAAGTTAGTGGTTGGTGCACCAGCCCAGAGGTTGCAACAATACTTCATGTATAGATGAATGCTGGTTTTATAGAGATATAGGAGTACTGGCAAGTGTGATAAGTTTTCTAGCCCGGTAGAGGGAGCCCACCTTCTTTGCAGCACACTTGACAGTATCTTCTATGTACTTATTTCAATTCATGTTGCCTGAAAATATTAGGTCGAGAAGTTTGAACGTTGACATTTTGAGTTATGTCTATGTCTTAGATTTTGGTGTACAGTGGATGGTTACATAGATTGGCAGCAAGTACAAGAGGGATTTTACATAGATCTATTTCTGAAAGATATCTGTGAAAGAACAAGAAAAAAGATTTGATCACTAGAATCAAAGGTATTTTATTTTCTCTCCATTAGCTGAAATCTCTGCCATCCATCTTGTTGCAGCGATAGTTCAGGCATGCAGCTTGTCGTCCAGGGAGGTAATTAAATTTGTGACGTAATCTACCTCTGTCTGGATGATGCAAGTGTATTAGATGGCAGATGATTACGTGGGCAACAACAGGGAGGATTTCGTTGAACTCTTTGGTCCACAATTGGTCGGTCTTTGACAGTAGAATCACGATTGGTTAACTATCTCTTGTGACTTCGCTTAGAACTGCTGTGTGTGGGATGTCATGGTTCGAGACAGTAGATGCTATTGCGATGTAAAAACAATGCCAATAAAATAAAGTTCTTTCATTTTTCATTTCATTTATTTGAAAACTAAACTGCATAAACAGCTAAAATGCATTAAAAAACTAGAACAGCATTTAAATACAATCATTGAATGATATACATTTTTATGCGTTTTTTATGGTAATGATTATATTTTTCTGCCATCATAGAAAATGCGGTCTGATTTGTCTGGTTAATAGAAAATTTATACTTTTTACTGAAAGATAATGCAAAGGATTCACTGCATACAATTTATTGAACACAAGTTGCTATTTTATATACAGGGTGATTCATAAGTCACTTAGCTATTTACTTTTGAAATTCTAAAGTTAAAAAATACGGTAATACAAAACAGAAAGTTTATTCAACAAATTCATTTATGGGAGTTTAAAATTACAGCAAATTTTTAAAATTTCCACCTTCGTTCTGCATGCATAGCTCCATTCTTTTTTGCAAGGAATTTACGACTCTTTGTAGCATATTTGATTGATTATGAAATAAATATATATAGAAACAAATATATAAACGAACAAATTTAAAATAACAAATAGCAGTAATTAGAGAGTAAGATAACAATTATCAAAAGTTCATAGTATGTTTGTGCTTCATATGGTAATCATTTTAAATAGCTAAGTGAAGTGACTTATGAATCACACTGTATATCCTAAAAGAATGCAGCTCCTAGGACGGATAAAATTAATTACCAGACCAAAACAGCTTTACCCCACTTTCATGTTCTCTAACAATGATTAAAATAAAGATATAATGATACTAAACCTTAAATCGACAATCCTTATTCCAATTTTGACAAAAATACATTTTATTATTTTCAGTCTAGAAATAGTCAAACATTTTGTATTCTAGAAAATATCTAAAATATAAAGTTTAAGGGGTCTTAAGAAGAAATTGAAATTAAGGGAATCTTGCTTTTAGCCTGATGATTCCCCCCGGGGATGAAACGCGGGAGCCTCTGTGTAGCATGATTGCCATAAATATATTTTCATAGCTTACTACCTAGCTCTACTTACGTATCGAGCACTGTTGAAGTAAATACTGAAAATTGAGACACCAATAATGATATCTCCTTATAAAATTTCATGTGTATACATGAAATATATATATATATATATATATATATATATATATATATATATATTATGACATTTTTTAGTTTCAACTGTGATACAGATCTGTAACATTTTCTTTCCTTGATATTTCTAAAAATGTCAAAGATTTTGAAGTTAACAAAGAAAGTAATTCTGCAATATGAATTTTTTATGAATTTCTCAAACGAATATTTTAAAAGAAATACAAAATGAACTTTGATAGATAGAGTGCCGTGTAAATAGTAACACAAAGAACGTATTCAAAAGTCAGAATAAAATTTAAAAAATCTTTTAGTTGAAATTGAAGAGAAATGATATGTTTCAAATAAATTGGGTCAATGCATTTTATAGAATTATTTAAAAGTTTGTGTTTGTTGGGTCCATTTGATTTTCGAAAGTTTATCAAAACGAAACTCACAAGTATATTTAAGATGCGTCCTTTCATCTCAACGTGACGACGCTTGAAATTTGTTTGTCAATAAATCTTTATATTTTAAAAGCTACCGTCGTAAATTTATTCGGAAAGGAATCCTTTAATCTATTTCCATAATGAGACGTTTCCTTTGTTTTTCCTTTCTTCTTCCTATGTCGATTGATTCCTTTTTTTTTCTTTTTGTCTTTAACTTTCCAGTTTAAGACCTATCCTTTCTAATTTTCTCATTTCTTTTTTAACTTCACTAATTGAGACGTTATTATATTTGAATATTAGTGCGAACATTGGCTAAGCATTATTTTTTCCGTCAGTTTTGACAGAGGGTGTACACCCATTATACATATACATATATATATATATATATATATATATATATATATATATATACATATATATATATATATATATATATATATATATATATATATATATATATATAATACTTGCTTTTTAAATGTATTATTTGATGAGTTACAGTTCTATTTTTTCTTTCTTTGTTTTTGCTGGGGATGGGGCATCCTAGCGGATGCCAGACATTCATCCGCTATTTCAGAGACTCCAACCGACATATCCTTTTTGGATTCTAACCGTTGCTTTAAATGCAATTATTTGAATCTCCTTGCCCTTGCTTCACCGAGTAGTTCACCAGCTAATTTTTTAAAAATATTTTCATGAGCTCAATGTCTCTTATGATTACAGGAATGATTAAGATCTTAAGATTCCAGTTTCTTTTCATGTCATACGTAAGACATTAAGATATTTAGTTCTCTTCTCCCTTTCAGCTGTTTTTAAGCCAGCACCATTAGAAACACTGACTTCAACTAGGGTTGCTACACTCTTTTATCCTATCACTATGTCAAGTTTTCTAAGTATGTAGCTGTAAGGATTGTATAAGTATGGTGGATGGTGTATGATTTATTTCTAACACTTTTTTCTAGTATATGTTCTTAAGACTTGCTTCTACACTGGATATTCCATTTTTTTCAGATGGTTCAGTGGAGATTTTTACACGTTGTGTCGCATTATATAGTAGCCGTTCCCTTAGAACAGATGCGAGGTGGCTTAAACTCTCGACTTTTGTGTAGTAGAATCTACACGTCATTGCTGAGACCACTCATCATCTTAAAAGGATTGGTCACACGAATGCAGACCCATTATCTAAATGAATAAATACGAAAAAGTTGGGCGCATTTCTCGCACTAACGGTAAAGTCAAAACGACTAATTCCAAGTCAATTCAACTTTACACAATAGATGCACCATCTTTTTTTATAGACTGCTCATATATATGCGATATCAGTACAACTTTAACTAATTTGCATATTGTTTTTTAATTCGATGATTGTTTTGATTTTAATATAACAAATGGTTCTATTTCACAATATTGTTTTTTTTTCTTGGACAAATATTTAGAATTTGTGTTCAAATGTTACTTTCTTTTTGGGGACTGACTTGATTTTCAACAAGTTGCAATCTTGTTCTAAATTGATTTTCAACAAGATGCAATCTTGTTCTAAATTGATTTTCAACAAGTTGCAATCTTGTTCTAAATTGATTTTCAACAAGATGCAATCTTGTTCTAAATTGATTTTCAACAAGTTGCAATCTTGTTCTAAATTGATTTTCAACAAGATGCAATCTTTTTCTAAATTGATTTTCAACAAGTTGCAATCTTGTTCTAAATTGATTTTCAACAAGTTGCAATCTTGTTCTAAATTGATTTTCAACAAGTTGTAATCTTGTTCTAAATTGATTTTCAACAAGTTGCGATCTTGTTCTAAATTGATTTTCAACAAGATGCAATCTTGTTATAAATTGATTTTCAACAAGTTGCAATCTTTTTCTAAATTGATTTTCAACAAGTTGCGATCTTGTTCTAAATTGATTTTCAACAAGATGCAATCTTGTTCTAAATTGATTTTCAACAAGTTGCAATCTTGTTCTAAATTGATTTTCAACAAGTTGCGATCTTGTTC
The DNA here is from genome assembly GCA_963556195.1 of Sepiola atlantica. NCBI lineage: Eukaryota > Metazoa > Mollusca > Cephalopoda > Sepiida > Sepiolidae > Sepiola > Sepiola atlantica. The sequence goes on along the minus strand of OY744533.1, from coordinate 30,897,602 downwards.
TAAATTGATTTTCAACAAGATGCAATCTTGTTCTAAATTGATTTTCAACAAGTTGCAATCTTGTTCTAAATTGATTTTCAACAAGTTGCAATCTTGTTCTAAATTGATATACAACAAGTTGCGATCTTGTTCTAAATTGATATTCAACAAGTTGCGATCTTGTTCTAAATTGATTTTCAACAAGATGCAATCTTGTTCTAAATTGATTTTCAACAAGTTTCAATCTTGTTCTAAATTGATTTTCAACAAGTTGCGATCTTGTTCTAAATTGATTTTCAACAAGATGCAATCTTGTTCTAAATTGATTTTCAACAAGTTGCAATCTTGTTCTAAATTGATTTTCAACAAGATGCAATCTTGTTCTAAATTGATTTTCAACAAGATGCAATCTTGTTCTAAATTGATTTTCAACAAGTTGCAATCTTGTTCTAAATTGATTTTCAATCAGATGCAATCTTTTTCTAAATTGATTTTCAACAAGTTGCAATCTTGTTCTAAATTGATTTTCAACAAGATGCAATCTTGTTCTAAATTGATTTTCAACAAGTTGCGATCTTGTTCTAAATTGATTTTCAACAAGATGCAATCTTGTTCTAAATTGATTTTCAACAAGTTGCAATCTTGTTCTAAATTGATTTTCAACAAGATGCAATCTTTTTCTAAATTGATTTTCAACAAGTTGCAATCTTGTTCTAAATTGATTTTCAACAAGTTGCAATCTTGTTCTAAATTGATTTTCAACAAGATGCAATCTTTTTCTAAATTGATTTTCAACAAGTTGCAATCTTGTTCTAAATTGACTTTCAACAAGTTGCAATCTTGTTCTAAATTGATTTTCAACAAGTTGCAATCTTGTTTTAAATTGCAAGTGAAAAGGTAAAATAATTTCTTCTTTCTCTTTCTTTCTTTATGAACACATTTAAAAGATGAAGAAATTTGTATCGAAATTATCAAAGTGTAAATGTTTATCTATCTATATTAATAAATGAGAAACATTATATATCTGGCCCTTATCATAGTAGCCACTTACACTTCAGTTGCAATGTTCCTTGTTTGGGGTGAACAAAAGTTAGAAAATTAAAAAATATATACATAGACAGACACTCTAGTTTATTTGTTTCGAAGATTAAAGAAACAGCTATATAAAACCACCCTAAAATATAAACATGCTATAAGAAAACGAACTAACAATATTGTTTCTTTCTTCAGTAAATCTAAACTTTAATTTCCTACCCACTTTCTAACAGAAGTGTGCGATTTTCCTAATGATACCGTTGGAAACTAAGAATATGTTTTACTTTTAGTAGCGACCACATGTTTGGGTTCTTTCCAAAACACACGGTCGCCATTTTGTGTGTATTGTGTTTACTTGAGTACACATAAGGTTGGAATATGAAGAGACAAAGATGAAGAAACAATTGAATTTACACACACATACACACACACATGAGAGGATCTCTCCACTATGATCAGGAGAGAATAATAATGGCTGCTCAAGATCAAGGCTTGATGACCAATGCCTTTAAAAAGATGAGTGGTCTCAGCAACAATCACAAGTGCAGGTTCTGCCACACAGAAGTAGAGAGTGTGAGTCACCTGACATCCAGTTGTAAGGTTCTCCTGGGGGATGGCTATTATACAATGCGACACAACGGAGTGTGTAAATATCTTCACTGGACTATTTGTAAAAAGTTGAGTATCCAGTGTAGCAGCAAGTCCTGGGAGCATATACCAGAAAGAACAGTTGGAAATAATTTATACACCATCCACTATGACTATGCAATCCCTACAGCTACTTATCTAGAAAACAGAGTTGCTAAACCTGACATCGTAATATGGGACAAAAGGGAGAAAGTAGCAACCCTAGTTGAAGTCAGTGTACCTAATGATGCAGTATTGAACAGAGCAGAAAGGGAAAAGATTACGAAATACTAAGGTCTTATGTACGACATGAAAATAAACTGGAATCTTAGGAAAATCTCCATCATACCAGTAATTATAAGAGCAACAGGACTAATGAAAAAGAATTTCAAAAGCTATCTGGCGAGTATACCCGGTGAACCGAGTGCAAGAGAAATACCAACAATTGCACTTAAAGGGACGGTTAGAATCTTAAAAAGCTCTTTAGGCTGGAGTGTCTGAAATAGCCGGTGAATGTCTGGCATACGGTAGGATGCCCCATCTCCAGCAAAAACAGAAAGATATAAAAAAAGATATATATATATATATATATATATATATATATATATATATATATATGTGTGTGTGTCTTTACATAGAATATATATTCTTAAAACAATTATAGTCTATCTGAAATGCATCGAATTGTAAGTTCAATGAAGCTTTATTACATAATTTTCATTGATTTTAACAATTTTTTTTAACGTTTTTTTTTGTATTTCTCATTTTACGCACAAAAATAATTTATTCAAATTTAATATTCATTCCTATCCCTGACGCGCGTTTCATGGCAGACATCGGATAAGTGTTTTTTTCTCTTTCCAATTAGTCCAATTTTGTCAACCTTCAGTGAGTTACAACATATGTTGTTGAATAGCGAAAAAACATGCCATAACAAAATCACCAGAGGGGAAACTACGATGAAAATCCAGGTTGATTTCTGATCAAAAAGATTTCCTAGGGATAGTAGGATAGGTAAATTCTTACACAAACTACTATGAAGTTATCCCTTTCCACCTTCAAGTAACAGTTTGTAGAATTGAAGAAAGGTTTTTAACAATTTACAAGTAAAAGGTGAAGGGTTCAAAATATCTCACTTGGTCCGTATGGATTCGTACTCCGTTATATGTATATTTCCGTATATCAGCCTTCAATTTCTGGCTTGAAGGCAGATATGAACTTTTCCACATAGCACCTTTAAAAAGACAATCTTCACCTCGGATTTGCCGAATTGGATATTTAAAATACCAATACAGGAATTTTACTTGTAACTCTATGGAAATATACATATAATAGAGTACGAATCCATACGGACCAAGTGAGATATTTTGAACCCTCCACCTTTTACTTGTAAATTGTTAAAAACTTTCTTCAATTCTGCAAACTGTTACTTTTACTATTAACTATCTTAACCATAACGTCCCTTTCGTCTTCGAAAATCACTTCGCAATACTGCTAATTTTTTACTTCCCGGCCATTTATTTCTTTATCCCCAACTTTTTGTTTTTTTATTCTTCAATTTTTCAAAGTGAAATGGAACTAGGTAATATTTAATTGTTATAAATACCATATTACCAGATTTTATCCTCTGACGAGAAGAGTTTTATCTTTGAAAAACCATGGTTTAAGGATTAATGTAACTCCTTGCATCTGAACTTTCGATGTAATAAAATTTGTATTAATTTATGTAACTTTATGTAATTTTGTACAATTTTTTATTTTCATCTTTCTTTCTTTCTTTATATATATATATATGAGAAGAATGTTGTAGTTCGCTTGGAGCATTGTGTATAGTGTAAGAATAATATTATTTTTTTTGAAGGCGATAACAATGCGTTGTTAAAGTGACACATACGACACGTGGAATCGTAAAAACAAAACAAAGTGACAATATTGAAAAGTCAATAATTTTCGAAATTTTTTTTTATTTACCAGTGTATCGTGACCGTGGTGTTGGGTTGGAGTGTGTCCTTTTCATTATTTTTTTTTTTTAAATTATCGAGGGTATCCCTCATCCTCAGAATAAAATAAATACTACCAATCGTGGGAGTGTGTGATTTTTTGCCAAAAGCCGGGGCCGGAAATGTTGGTTTGTTTTTAGTAGCAGGTCCGCAGAAGTTTGTTTATTTATTTTTTATAAATTATTATTTGCTATTTTAACCGTTGCTGTTTATTTTGTTAGTAAATATACTGAGTAATTTATTTTTTATTTATTTTTTTTTTTTTTTTTATATAACGTTGTTTGTTTTGTTAATAATATACTGAATAATCGTTATCTCGGTGGTAGGGGCTGATAACTCGTGTGAGTCAAGCTTTGTTTGTGGGAGTTATGTCCCTTAGAGTTTTAATAATTTCGTTCTATAAATTTGTTTACCGTGTGTGTGTAGTAGCAGATGTGATTGGGTGGGTGAGGAATTCTGGGTATGGAGCTGGACGTCGTTAATAGAGCCTTTGGTATATATATGTGTGTGTGTGTTGGTGTATGTATATATGTGTATATATATATACGTATATGTAAAATACATACATGCATACATATTTATTTTATTTCTTTATTAATTTCTTTATTTTATTTCTTTATTTCTTTATTTATTTTTTATTTTTTTATTTTTTTATTTTTTTATTTATTTAAAAAAAAAAAAAATTAAAAAAAAAAAAAAATGAATAAATAAAGAAATAAAGAAATAAAATAAAGAAATTAATAAAGAAATAAAATAAATATGTATGCATGTATGTATTTTACATATACGTATATATATACACATATATACATACACCAACACACACACACATATATATATATACCAAAGGCTCTATTAACGACGCCCACCTCCATACCCAGAATTCCTCACCCACCCAATCACATCTGTTACTACACACACACGGTAAACAAATTTATAGAACGAAATTATTAAAACTCTAAGGGACATAACTCCCACAAACAAAGCTTGACTCACACGAGTTATCAGCCCCTACCACCGAGATAACGATTATTCAGTATATTATTAACAAAACAAACAACGTTATATAAAAAAAAGAATAAATAAATAAAAAATAAATTACTCAGTATATTTACTAACAAAATAAACAGCAACGGTTAAAATAGCAAATAATAATTTATAAAAAATAAATAAACAAACTTCTGCGGACCTGCTACTAAAAACAAACCAACATTTCCGGCCCCGGCTTTTGGCAAAAAAAAAACACACTCCAACGAGTGGTAGTATTTATTTTATTCTGAGGATGAGGGATACCCTCGAAAATTAAAAAAAAAATAATGAACAGGACACACTCCAACCCAACACCACGGTCACGATACACTGGTAAATAAAATAAAAAATTCGAAAATTATTGACTTTTCAATATTGTCACTTTGTTTTGTTTTTACGATTCCACGTGTCGTATGTGTCACTTTAACAACGCATTGTTATCGCCTTCAAAAAAAAAATATTATTCTTATATATATATATATATATATATATATATATTCTCACAGAGGCGGTTTGTTAAAGACAAATGTAAGAAGAGCATAAGCAACATGATAATATAAGGGGATGAAAATTACAGACGTACTTACTAACGGAAATGCTACGTTAATTGTGCCAAACAAAATCGAAAATACATGTACTGTCAGGGTAAACAAATAAAGAGAGATATGCGTGGGCGATGTATAAGTAATGTAGATATATTTTGTTGATGTTCTTGGAATATATAGCTGTGATCAGTAAAGCGAATCTCAAGACGACTACGGCCATGAAAGGCATCTGAGGGGAACCGTGTTAGAGTTGTAAAAACATTGCAAATATTGAGAGCCAGTCAAACCACATCTGACTGGTTTGAAGCCTAAGCCAGAAAAAGAAAGAATATCCGTTTCGAAATTCCTACGTGGATGAATTTAGATATATATATTTGGTTTCTGGAAATAGAGTGTGCATTCTCTCGTTAGTTAGTATAATTCCGGGGAAATAGCTTGTATATGGTTCAAGGGAAATAACTCTTGAGCCGACAGAAGTATTCTAGCTGCACGGTAACGCTTGCTATTGGGGTACCTACCTCAAAAATTGAGATATGGAGAATTTATTTTAAAGAAGTAACTGCAATTCTTATCACCCATTTAACAAAATAAACACATAATGCACTCAGTAGAGTGCATATCTCTGTCAAGAAGAAACGGTTAAATTTATATATATACTAGCAGGAAGACCCGACGTTGCTCGGGATTGAATTAGGATCACTACTATGTACTTTTTTACTATGCTCATAACACCATTTTACTTTCTTTGTTTTAATACCCTACTCCTTCCGTTTCGCTCCTGATATAGCCTGAAGAAGTTGAAATGTTGGAAAACTCTGTGAAATAGTGTTTTATAACTATGCTTAAAATTTCAGCAAAATCGGATATACGTATTTGAAGTTTTAAATAGGTTTTGTCCCAATGGATCATTTAGAGTTGGGGGCACATAGATATTAATCACACAGAGGCTAACATAGAAGTTCGGGACAACTTCCATTGTCTTCTCCGGAGAATTGTATAGATATGATTTAAATGTAATAAAAATAGGTATATTTTAAGTTTTAAGGGATTTATTCTCCCATAACACCCTTAGGGGTGCACTTAGAGTTTAGGCAACACTTCTATTGTCTTCCCCGGTAAAATAGATTCTATGTAGATTCTCTAACCTTTCTTTTTATAGGAAATACACAAACATCAGACAAGCATTGAGCTTTATATATATATATATATATATATATATATATATATATATATATATATATATATATATAAAACAGTTTTTCATGGTAAACAACTGATAATCCCTTAAATAATGTTAGAAGCAAACTAATATAATAACTGAAAAAGTTAAATTGACTTACATGAGTGATTTTCCACTGATCGACTTCGGACTTAAGTTTTTTTTTTTAATATAGTTTTAATGGTTGAGAAACTTCCAAGAATATATATATATATATATATATATATATATAGAGAGAGAGAGAGAGAGATAGAGAGATACATATATATATATATATATATATATATATATATATATATATATATACATTTATTTTCACACAGACGGTTTGTCAAAGCCAAACCTAAGAAGAGCATACGAAATATGATACACTAAAGGAGGTGAAAATTACAGACATAGTTACAAACGAAAAGACGTTAATTGTCCCCAAAACAATCAAAATGCATGTATTGTCAGGGTAAAAAAAATAGAGAGAGCTATATGCATAGGCGATGTATGAGTAATTTAGACTTACTTTTGTATTAATATATAGCTGCGACCAGGGGAAAAATGCTATACAAAGATGTCTGGGAGTATAAAAAATGATTATAACCACAAAAAGGCGATCTAACGGGAACGTCAGATTTGTGAAAATCATGCTAAGAGGACTTTAAGCCCGAGCCAGAAAGAGAAAGAATATCTGGTTTTAAATTAGCACAGAGGTGAATTTAAACATATTTTTGAATTCCGGAAGTAGAGAGTGTATTTTTTCGTTGACTAGTATAATTCAGGGTGTAACGAGATTAACCCGGAATGATCGGAAAAGGCAGAGTATTGAATAGAAATGATAGATAGTAACGTGGTGTAGGTCAAGAGTGTTGGTAGGTGGCGTTTTTAGAATGCGACTGC
>OY744533.1:30850280-30885280 GCA_963556195.1 Sepiola atlantica | reverse complement strand
ATATATATATATATATATATATATATATATATATAAGCTTACACGCCTGCATGTTTAAGCACTCTTTGATCTCGGAATGTTTGAACCTCGCAACCGGCTTTAAATCTATCTTGATTTCAGTAATGTATGTGGTGATTTCCCTTAGCCTAATAGATTAGAGTGTAGGATAGTGACTCTCTTCTGAATCTATGAACTGTGTTCAGAACCCGTCTGACCGCCTGAAACAACCACTTCCTGCACTAATGAGGACGTAAGTCCGAAACATCGTCGTCTGTAGGTAAATACACTTTAATATTTAATAAAACTATTCATAGTGTATATATATATATATATATATATATATATATATATATATATATACAGGGTGGGCCAAAATAAGGGTCTTATTTTTAAAAATTCATAACTTTTTTATTTATTGATTTTTTTTTTTTTTTTAGAATAAGTAAAGGACCCCTTCCGAAGCAAGCATGAGCCGTATTAGCCCTAAGGAACGTACCCTCATTTAGAAAACATTATTTTTGCTTAAAAAACTCAAAACAGTGTAAAAAACAATACTTTAGTTTTTGTAAGTTTTAAGAAGTGTTTTTCGGCTAAAATTTGTTTTGTTTATTTCAAAAAATCTCGGAAGGGTCAGTCTACACACACATAAAGTTTGGTGAGTTTAACTTTTATTTTGTGGAAGTTATTCAAATTCAAGTTATTCAAATTTAAAGATAGGACCCTTATTTTGGCCCACCCTATATATACATACTAGCAAATATATGTTTCCTCCGGTCGCATACTTTTGCTGGAAGGATGATATCATGATGAACGAACTACATACACTGATCCCCAAATGAGGAGGTAATAACGAACATATACTAACCTTATCCTCATAGAAGGCGGTAATGTCTGGTAGGATGGTATCATTAAAACAGAACAGGTACTACAATACCCCTTCCAAAATAGAGGAGGTAAATCCCCATAAAAGCAGAAGGTAATGCCTGTGAGTGTAGGATCATGGCAACAGAAAAGATACTATACTACCACCTGTCCCCCCCCCCCAAATAAAAGAATGTCGTCCCTGGGAAGATGGTCTCAAGACAAAAGAACAGATACTACATTAACCCTCCTTCACAGGAGGATGTAAGACCTGCGAGGATTAAAAAAGGAGGAGGTAATTCCTGGGAGGATGGCCCCATGACAACAAAAGCGATACTACACTAACCTATCCCCGTTAAAAATAATACAATAATAGATTAAATCAGTTTTTTGGGGTAGGGGGGGGTCATTCATTTATAAATGCCGAGTTATAAGCACATATTTGTGCATAGTTTCTTTGTCCTTTCCCTAAGATCCAACTTTCCGTTTTAATTCAATGAATTTCTGTAAATAAATGTATTTATGAAAAAAAATTTGAATATATTGAAAGTTGGATGCCCTCCCTCAAGAGTAAATGTGGTATTGTAGTGACTGAGATAGTCGTAGTTAAGAGTAAGATAGACATTTTGGTTACTGTTGACTAAGGATGACCAACGAACCCCCCCCCTTTTTCCCACACTTTTGATCGCCTTGTGTCTAATTCGTTCGTCATTAAAAATGTTATGTTTTGTGCAAATAAATAATTCAAAGTGTAGTATCTGTTCTCAGCATCTCATTTATTATTTTACTATTGACGAAACTATTGCTTCAAACAATAATAAAATAACAATAACAATAATACGGCATCGTTAACAGGAGAGAGAGAAAAGGAGAGAAGGAGAGAGAGAGAGAGACACACACAGACAGAGAGAGAAAGACAGAGATACGATTATTTTATTTAAGTAAAACTTATCTTTTTCTTTGAAACTTTACTCGGGTATTTCTCCTTTTAGTAAGATGTAACTCGCGTATTTGTTTATTTTTGTTGTTAGGTCGTTGCTGTTGGGTTTTTTCGGAGGGATTCTTTTTTCGTTTTTTTTTTTTGTAAGTTTCACTTCGATCAGCTGTTTTCGGTTTGTACAGTAAGATTTACCTTGCGCCCCCGGGCAATACCGGGTAGCCCTGCTAGTTTAAAATAATAAACTTTTCAAAGACGAAACGTTAACATTTTGGTAATTTCGAAACATTTATTTACCTTTTAAATATGACCTAAAAAAAAGAAAAGAGAGAAGAAACAAATTTGTCTGTTCACTAGCGATTTACAAAATATAAAAGAATATTGCGAAACAGAACATTTGTTATACTAAAATTTAAAAAAAATCATTGACTTAAAAAACAATACCAAATAATAGTTAATTAATTAAATTTACTTTTACAAAACTGATATGCAAATTAGCTAACCTTGCGAATCTGATATCACATCTATACGAACCGTATATAAAAAAATGGTGCGTCTATTAAATAGGTTTAATTAATTAGAAATAGACTGCTTTGACTTTACCGTTCGTGCGATGAATGAGTCCAACTTTCGTATTTATTATATATATATATATTAAAAATAACCGACAACTCGTGTCTGGATATTTTTGTATGGATCCCTTCCATTTTCGGGATTACGGTCCTAATATCGGATGAGAATTGGCTGATGAATCTGCCGTAATTTTCTTTTAGGTCCAAAGTACTTTCTGACCTTAGGACCTTAATGGAATGGATCCATACAAAAATATCCAGACACGAGTTGTCGGTTATTTTTAATAATACGTGCCTTAGAGAAAAAATGCTGCCCCAATACACACACACACACATATATATATATATATATATATATATATATATATATATATATATATATATATATATATATATATATACATACAGGCTGTCCCCAAAAGATATATACATTCTTTGAATCGTTATAACTCGTTCAATTTACTGATTTTGACTTGCAAACAAAATTGATAGAAGAGTAAAAGAGTAAGAATACATATTTTGAAATACTGACAGTAAAAATAACAAAAACATTTAAAATTATCTTTTAATAAGCGTAAACTCTAAGAGTGGGGTAATCCTGACAAAAATCTCCTCTTAGATCTTCATGTCTGTTCACTAACTGACGGCAAACAACAGCAGCTTTTCTCTTCAGAGCTCTGACGACAAATAATGTGACACATCACCCAGAGTACACCTAGTACAAGCAAACAACTCCAATGCAGATCCCTCTGTGTGGAATAAATGCAGAAGAAAATGATGATGTAGCAATAGAGACGAACACGAAAAATTACCAGCTTCAAAGCATATTAGATGTTTCGCGTGTTGGACGTCCGTTTCTATTTATCTTCCTCCTACAAGGTAAGATGTGACACAAGGTCGGGAAAGTGGGAAAGAATCGGCGCTCGAGAATTTGAGCACTCTGGCTGTTTATAAATTGCCTGGGCAGCCCCGTCAGCATTCCACGGTAGGGGCGCCTCAGACAGTAAGCAATAAACTTACTCCTCCCCAAAGAGGAGAGGCAAAGCCTGGGAGGGTGCACCTCCTAGAACTGCACAGGACCGACAACCAATAGACCGGCGTAAAACCAGACTTGAAGGCCCGGACGATACCGGTTTATTAGGCGGGGTAAAAACCACGTCCGTTTTCTAGAGAGAAAAGAACTTGTTTTCATAATGGCGGATTTTTATAGTTGGAACTTATTGGCATGCATAAGGACCGACTGACTTAAAAAGCAGACGGGAAAGCATTGGTGTTGGAAACTTTTGTTAGTGTTGGATGAATAGGAGTTCTTTCGTAAGTTTGGACCGTAATTGTGTCCTTACAACAGTTACAGGAGATTTGCATATGTCTTCGTTTCTTGCAGATGCATTACATGCTAATACTGTTAAAAAAGCTGTGAACCCACTTTTTGCTCGTGTAAAATAGAAACTCATGTTCAATTAATCATATTTAAAGAATCATTTTCAATTCGTTTTCGAAAAATAAGCAAAAAAAGGGTTGGTTTACTGTTAAATAGACAAATAAAATCTCAGTATTATAAAGAGAAAACATGCTATGAATTTCATGAAAAATTATTTAAACCTTCCTCTTGTTTTAAAGAACCTTGTTTTTTAATACATGAATTAATGTTTGTATACATTTCATGAAAACTGTCTAAGAAAAATCAGTTAAACCTTCCGTTTGTTTTAAAGAACCTTGTTTTTTAATGCATGAATTAATGTTTGTATACATTTCATGAAAACTGTCTAAGAAAAATCAGTTAAACCTTCCGTTTGTTTTAAAGAACCTTGTTTTTTAATGCATGAATTAATGTTTGTATACATTTCATGAAAACTGTCTAAGAAAAATCAGTTAAACCTTCCGTTTGTTTTAAAGAACCTTGTTTTTTAATGCATGAATTAATGTTTGTATACATTTCATGAAAACTGTCTAAGAAAAATCAGTTAAACCTTCCGTTTGTTTTAAAGAACCTTGTTTTTTAATGCATGAATTAATGTTTGTATACATTTCATGAAAACTGTCTAAGAAAAATCAGTTAAACCTTCCGTTTGTTTTAAAGAACCTTGTTTTTTAATGCATGAATTAATGTTTGTATACATTTCATGAAAACTGTCTAAGAAAAATCAGTTAAACCTTCCGTTTGTTTTAAAGAACCTTGTTTTTTAATGCATGAATTAATGTTTGTATACATTTCATGAAAACTGTCTAAGAAAAATCAGTTAAACCTTCCGTTTGTTTTAAAGAACCTTGTTTTTTAATGCATGAATTAATGTTTGTATACATTTCATGAAAACTGTCTAAGAAAAATCAGTTAAACCTTCCGTTTGTTTTAAAGAACCTTGTTTTTTAATGCATGAATTAATGTTTGTATACATTTCATGAAAACTGTCTAAGAAAAATCAGTTAAACCTTCCGTTTGTTTTAAAGAACCTTGTTTTTTAATGCATGAATTAATGTTTGTATACATTTCATGAAAACTGTCTAAGAAAAATCAGTTAAACCTTCCGTTTGTTTTAAAGAACCTTGTTTTTTAATGCATGAATTAATGTTTGTATACATTTCATGAAAACTGTCTAAGAAAAATCAGTTAAACCTTCCGTTTGTTTTAAAGAACCTTGTTTTTTAATGCATGAATTAATGTTTGTATACATTTCATGAAAACTGTCTAAGAAAAATCAGTTAAACCTTCCGTTTGTTTTAAAGAACCTTGTGTTTTAATGCATGAATAAATTTTGTTTTTTTAAGGCAAAAAGACAGGGAAAAAGTGAAGGGGAAAAATATTATTAACAAAATGAAATTTATTTCATCATTCGGGATTATTTTTTCTAAAGCAAATGTTTTACAATATTTGCATTTTGTTCAAATAGCCGAAAATAAAAATCAAACAAAAATTTGGTGCCAACATAAAGCAATCAAAAATTTAAATCTATTTCAAATAAAATATTTAGCCATCATAATTTATTTAAAACACAGAAATATGATGATACATCAAATGATGATATAACCATTCTATTTATTTGTGAATTATGAGCCAAGAAATCTCTCAAAGGTCAAATTTTAGTTTGGGTCCTTTGAAGGGAATTTTTCCAAATAGTTTGTAAAGTGTTTATTATTATTAGTAGTAGTAGTATTCGTATTTTTACTCACTAGGAGTTTTTACACAAGTTAGTGTCAGTGATTGCTCACCAACAACAACCAGTGGTGTTCCCTGGAGTCTGAGTGACAGCATGCCTCCTCAGAGTTCCAGTATTCTCCACCTTTTTTCGATCACCACCGCAAATGATCTTGCAGTATAGCAACAGCCTCATACCATTGATTATTTGCTGGCAACGGCCATTGGTCTCCTCTGGGATTTTGGTGGCAATAAGCCTCCCCAATGTCCCAGCACTCTCAGCACTCTTCCAGTGGAGGTCTGGTTAGTGCTGTCCCTCCTCGGTCTACATCCTCCTTGACCCTCTGCGACTATTTTGTGTGGTGTCAGTCGAAGCCAGTGCCATTTTCTTTTATTTATTTTTTTTTGGGGGGGGGGGGCGGCAGCTTATGATGTTTCTTGCAGTTTCTGTTGCTTGACTCATGCGTTGGTGTTTTTCTTGTGGTTTTATTTTCTTCCTGTTGTAACGTCCATGTGACTGGTTACTGTTCATAGTTTATGCAAGTTGTTTTCTATATTTGAGGATTTTCCTTAAGATTGCAGCTGTTTTGATCATTGCCGTCCTTTGTATGGTCTCAGTGATCCCTTTGATTATTATTATTATTATTATTATTATTATTTTTATTATTATTATTATTATTATTATTATTATTATTATTATTATTATTTTTACTAATAGTATTAATATTAGCAATAAAAGTAGTAGTAATAATATTAATATTAAAAGTAGTAGTAGTAGTTTATGTCAGGGTTGTTTCATACCAAATTTGGTGGAATTTTGGTTAATAGTTTTTAACTTATACGTCTGTGATAGCTTACTGGAAATAACAAGTGGTCTTACCTCTAAGTTACAAGATATTTCGTCATATTTCCAGCACTCTCTGCCTCTTTTAATAATCATTGCCAATCAATTGCATTATCGCAACAGCTGTTAATTATTGATTTATCACTGATAAAAACCGTTGGTTTTCTCGTGAATTTGAATTGCAAATAGCCTCCCTAAGTCCAGTACTCTCTGTGCCATTCCAGTAGAGGTCAGGATAATGCACTCCCTCTTCAATCATTCCATACTCCATGACTCTTTATAACTATTTTGTGTGATGCCAATCGATGCTGGTGCCACTATATGTGTGTGTGCGTTTTGGGAAGATGTCAAATTATGAGTTCCACCACCACCACCACCAACACCATAATCATCATCATCATCATCATCATCAGTAGTAGTAGTAGTAGTAGTAATATGAGTCTTCTGACTCTTCTATAGCAAACCTTTAATATCAATAACATGTCATAATTTTTCCAATAGATTTTAACTCTTGTATTATTATGATTATTATTTCTCGAGGTATTAATAGTAGTAGTATTTTGACCACCCTGTAACGCACGGTTTATGCCGAGGAGGCTTCCTACTAAAATTGGTGCAATTTGTCTCAATAGATTTTAACTCATAAGTGTTTATTATTATCACTAACGAAAATATGCTCCCCCTCTAGTCGCATATTTTTGCTAATATATATAATGTAAGTGTTGAGTTTGCTAATGAACAACCTAACAATTTCTTGCTGACATACGCTACCGTTCCTCAAAGGAGGAGGTAAAGCTTGGGAGGATGGTCTCATAACAACAGAACAGATACTACATCCCCCCCCCCCATAGAAAAAGAGGACGGTAGTCCCTGGGAGGATGGTATCATGATCACAGAACAGATACTACATCCCCTCTAAATTGAGCATTGAAAAATAGTGCATTAGTCTGAAATAATATAGTAAATTGAACTGAGCATTAAAAGATAGTACAATAGTGCAATTAGTAGAAGTAATAGTATAGTTTCGGCTTCAGATAAACATATATGAAATCTCTTTTAGTAATGGATAAGATACGAAAATTAGCAATAGAAGTAGAAGTATAGTTCCGACATCAAACAGACAGATACCAAATGTCCATCAGTAATAGATTATTATTAGTAGTAAAAATAGTAACGTTAGTATTAGCAATAGTAGTAATAGTAACATTTTTATACGTCTTCTTCATGCCTAAATTGGTAGAATTTTGACCAATATTATAAAACCTTTTTTTACTAATGAGTCACCACTTACTAAGGCTAAAAGCCACTCGAGGATAAGGGTTAATGAGATGGATTATTTATTAAGTTGAATATTTTGAGAGGATTGAAAATGATGAATGGAAGGAACAACATTTTACGAATTGGTTTATGAGAAGTATTTGATGAAATTGGATTCGGAGACCACCATATTGTAACCTGCATGGAAGCAACCCCGTTGTAATATGTTCTACAGATGAGAAGTTCTTGGAAAGAAACACTGTTCATGGAAATTCCCTTTGATGTTTAGCATTCAGTGGAATAACGGAACGAAAATTTAATTTCAAATGAAGTGTTTCTGAAATACGCCTCGGAATAACCTAATTAGAAAACTTTTAAAAGTAATTTTATTATTATTATTATTATTATTATTATTATCATTATTATTATTATTATTATTATTATTATTATCTATATAATAATACGCTATCGTAATTTCATGTCCATACATACGTTATCATCTTCAACCCCTTTTTAAAAGATGGGATCGCCCAAACGGAGATGCAATGAAAAAAAAGTAGTTTTAAAATTTCATCTGATGTTGCTGTTGTGTCGAGCGGGAAACTAACTAAAATACACTTTATTTATTTTGAAGCTAGGATCAAAGTGTAGTATCTGTTTAGTCCAAATATTGTGCAATAATATTGTGGGGTTGTGCTGGACGTTCATAGAATGGAAATATTTTAAGCACGGCAGCAATATACAACAGATGAAAGATACAACTGTGGAATTTACATGGGTCCCGCTAGTTATTATTATTATCAACTCACTAGGAGTTCTCAGAAAAGTCATCACTGACAATAACCGGTGGTGTACCATGGAGTCTGGGTAATAACAAGTATCCCCAGAGACTCCATCTCCTTCAATCACCATTGCAAATGATTTTGCGTTATCGCAACAGCTGTTTAACATTGATTACTTGCTTGCAAAAACCATTGGTATTTTCTGGAGTTTGGGTGACAATAAGCCTCCTCAAGACCCTAGTACTCTCTGCGCTTTTTCAGTGGAAGTCTGTTTAATGCTCTCCCTCCTTGGTCATTCCATCCTCTTTAGCCCTAGATGGCTATTTTCTGTGGTATCAGCCGGGGCTGGTGACATCACATTTAAAAAAATTATTATTATTATCATTATTAGAAGTAGTAGTAATAATAATAGTTTCTGAGAGAAACATTATCCAGAAAAGTATATAGGTAGATATATACATAATAAAACTAATGCTGTCAGTGCATTGGATGTAAATACGTGCGCCATATTGTTATGGGCAATTGTGTGTTTTTATGCAAGGAAGGATATCAAAATTCTGCTGAGATATGATTATCGGTTTTGCAATATTTCCCTTGCCTCCGCCAGGCTATGCATCGCTGGAAGTTTCGTTGCAAAAATGTTGTGCTTCGACTGAAATCATCGATAACTGAATGAAGAATTTGTTGATCTGAAAAAGTTTCCTAATTCGGTTATTCCGAGGCGTATTTTAGAAACGGTTCATTTGAAATTAAATTTTCGTTCGTAGCAGAGAGAAATCACATGATGCATCAACTGAATTGTGCGAAAGTCTCTAAAGCAAAGAATTTCAAGAAAAAAGAAAATATTTCGTTTAATTCTTTGTTTTGTTTTAGAAACAAAAATTGCTCATTCAAAATAAAGTTTCAGTCGTAAGCGGAGATATAATCAGTAAACACAACTTTATTGGGGAAAGGTGTTTTACGAATGAGCAAAACAGCAACCATCTTGTTTAACTTTTTATTACAATCTTATCTACCCAGCTAACAAAGTAACATCGTTCGTTACATAGACGCTGCAAAAAATATTTTGGAGACTCCCCACAACCTTGCAGCAATGGTAGCTCAATTACCTGAAATGTGAGAAGGTCTCTTCAGAATATATGATAAAGCATTACTAACTAGCAGAGGGTTACCACTGCCGACCAAGGAAAAATGGTTTATCAGCCAAGTGTGATGATGTATGGAAGTAAAACTTGGCCAGTAAGGGTTGAGGACATGCGTTGCATGGAGAAAAATGATATGAGAATCATTCGATTGATATGTAATGTGAGTTTGAAAGACAGGCTTAGTTCGGATGACCTCAGAGGAAAATTAAATCTGGACAGTATAGGGAGATGTGTGCAGAACAGGAGACTTTAATATGATCATGTTGAAAGAATGGATGGAAGTTCTTGGATTAGTAGATGTAGAACAATTGAGGTAGCAAGTATAGTTCACAGGGGAAGACTGAGGGAAACATGTGAGGAAATAATAAAAATAGACCTGAGGAAAAGATGGATAAATAAAGACCTGGCCAGAGATAGGTTACTTTGGAAGTCAATTTCTTAAAGGCCGTCCAACACGTGCTAGTATGTAAAACGGACGTTAAACCGAATATGATGATGATGATGATGATGATGATGATGATGATGATGATGATCTTTGTACACAGTTGTATTTTATGAAGAGATTCTTCATGTATATATAAATGTCAATGTTTGTATGTGTGTTTGTTCTCTATAGAAAGTAAGGTTAGAGAATCTACATAAAAAAAGTAAAAGTTTATATATATGTAAACCTTTTCTGAGAAGACAATGTAAGTGGTCCCAAATCTCTTAGTGCCCTCTAAGGGAGCTATAGGGGCAGAAACCCTCTTAAAACTTCAAATATATCCTATTTTAATTAAATTTTTATCCTATGTATAGTTATGGGAGTAGAATCTCCTTAAAAGAAAAATCATGTGATGCACCAACTAAATCATGCGAAAGTCTCTTAAGCAAAGAATCTGATGGTAAAACAAATATTTCGTTTAATTCTTTGTTTTGTTCTAGAAACAAAAATGGTTAATTCAAAATAAAGTTTCAGTTGTAAGCCGAGATATAATCAGTAAATACAACTTTATTAGAGAAAGTTGTTTGAAGAGTGAACAACAAAGCAACCATCTTGTTCAACTTTCTGTTTCAATCTTGTTTACCCAACTAACAAAATAATATTACTACTTTGTTCGTTATATAGATGCTGCAAAAAACGTTGCTTTAAAAATATATTGGAGACTATGTTTCGGAAATTTTTGAGATGAGGATTGATAATTTGTAGTTTTAATATTATTCGGACTACCGTTCTCATTTCATACTGTCTTCTACTCTCCAGTCGAGAACAGATCCGAACTAATTTCCTTAAATATTGGTCATGTAAACCCACTAGTATATAAGCTGGTTAGTCGAGAATAACAGAAAATTAAAGTTCAGTCAAGGTCAATTTGCTGAACTAGAGGTTAAGATTACTAGACTGTGCAAATTGATACAAACGGATGTAACGTCACATGATTCAAAGAGAGAGAGACAGAGAGAGAAGAAGCTCAGTTTTTTTAGAGTTCCTTGTAAAAACGCTATGTAGGGACATGTAAAATAGAAATGTGCTGACAAGATATGATTAAACAGTGATTATCAATCTCACCATCAGTGATTTGGAACGAAGATCAAGCAGTATAAACCTCCTTTGTCTTCCAACAGTTTTGTCTTGCCTTAGTCCTTTTTTAGGTATGAAATAACTTATTTGCAGGTAGCATTCACTCAATTGGGAAAGGATCACCGAAAGGGCACATACCAGAACAAGCATTTTTATATAAATTTAATCAATTTTGAATATCTGCTTAACTTCTGAGCTGGGCGCTAATTGGAGTAAAAAATTTTGATTTGCGGAGTCAGAAACAATATCCCATGCGAGCAGAGATAAGTCCCGGAGTTAATAAAAAGGAGCGCTCACTACTATTCTCTCTCTTTGGCTGTAACCATCCCCCTGCTGTCTACCTATCTACGTCACTCAGATCAAGGACAAAACTCCTCTCTTGGCTTGCAAACTTCCTGCTGTTAGCAATAGCTAATGGCGTCGACAAAAAAACTCCCCAATCCAACATGGCGACAGCCGCACACACGTGGAATTATATGATTGTAACATACACACATGCTTACAAACACCGCCCAGCTTAGATGTTTAAGCAAATATTCAAAACATTGTTAATGGCAGCTTGTGCGTATGTTAAAGGCAGGCCGAGTTCATGAACATACCTACATACAGACTTTCCCTTAAAAACATTCACACAATATGAACTGTTAACCGTTCATTACATACAGGATATTTATCCTACAAATGGACTTCCTAACCTGGTCGGGCTGAAATGTGTTTGGGACCTCTTCTGCAGAGGACATTTCAAGATGGAGTACTCTAGTCGCCTTGCCTCAAATCTCAGACAGCCATCATATGCATGATTTTGCAAAACCGATCACTCCGGAGCCATCCTTTCACATTCATGCTAAGGGTTTTCAGATTGTCTTTCGCTTTTCGTCAGTCAAGAACAAAATGAAATAAGCGCAGTAGAAAGCTTATTCAGATGATTTTTATCACTTGTAACATGACCTTGATATCTATATTTATATACTATTGTATACCTTCCATCAAAAATGATGAAAAATTAGAAATGAATAATAATAATGCATATATGAAAAATTCAATTATTTACGTAATTTTATGATTTTATATGAAGATTAGTGCAAACACTAATATTTATATAAAATCATAAAATTACATAAATAATTGAATTTTTCATATATACATTATTATTATTCATTTCTAAAGAGAAAAAAACACTTACCGTTGAGTTTTTATTAAGAGTGGAGGATTTCTTTCCAAATTCATTTTTTTATGGAAATCGCTCCAGACAAGACATAAAGCCACTCGATGTAAGGAGCTTAAAAAATACTACTTTAAGGTCAAAAACTAGCCAACAATAAGTGTTAGATGGATAGATTCCGACCCAGAAAACAGCAATTCTTCCCCCTTTGTCAGAAACATCGCTCATGGAATGTTAGGACAAAAGGACAAAATAAAGGAAGCAACAGTTGCGAGGCTTCCAAAAGTAAACACAAGGTCCACTTTCAACTCTCCTTTAAAACAGTGAGGCTTGTTTGATTTGCTATTTGTTTTGCAATGAAAATCTTTCTAAAGCTTTTATATTTTTTATTTTGATACGATGATTAGAGACTGAACTATCGTGAGTTGATCAATTCTGATGACCTAAAGAAGAAATAAACACCGACCGTTGTCTTTGCTATTTTTATTTTATTTAATTCTATTATTATGAGGTGGGGTGACATTAAAAAAATTATGCCAGACTTTTTAACAGCAAAAATATTTTGGAAGTTAAAAAAAGAAATAAGAAAGAAACAAGAAAGTTTAAAAGAAAAAAAAGGGAAGAAAAAACGTATAAATCGGTATAGAAAGCGGAAAGGAAACAAAAAGAAAAAAAACGTCTTATGAAAATAGATTTGAGCTCTCTCTTCCCTTATTCGTCAGGTAGACTTTTGTGTAACAGGATGGATATATATTTACAAATATAAATTGCTCTTTATTATTTTTTATGGTGATCTACCATATTGCGCCAATATATGGACTTCTCGACATTATGAATAGTGATAGTAACAGAAAGAGAAAGAGAGAGCGTAGTTATAACCAATTCAGAAGCATTCTCTGTCAACCCATTACTTCTGTACTTTCTGTAAATACATACTCTTGTTAACTACCTCCTTGTTGTCTTATTTTCTTTTGGCCCTATAAGGCCACAAAAATTATAGAGGGGAAGACTTTCATCACAGTGTAGGTTTTTTGATCGTACATATTTGCTCATAGAAGTGGGTGAATAATGTCTTTATCTTTTATAGGTTTTGACCGTATTTTCGATTCCATGTTCTTTTCTTTTCCGTTGTGCTTCTTGATGTTGTGTCTGACTTGTTTCGTTGGTAGGCAAGCTGAAATAAATATTTATATAAAAAGATGAAGGCATTTTTTAGGCTAAAAAATACTTTAACTAATATTTGGATTCATTCCTTAACCAAAATAAGACCTTAATTTTCACATCTTCTTGGCTCAAATCCATCAGCGACTTACTTCCACTTCCAAATTATCTCTCATCCAAAACTTTTCGACACACATGACTAATCTATCCAATCAGATACCTCTAAGATACAGTCGAATGGGGGGGGGGGCGATTAAAGTTCTACCCTTCTTTCTTTGATTGCTTAGCCAATAAACAATAATTTGTCACACCTTTTAGCTGACAATTCTTCAGATTTTTATCATTCTGCAGGTATATTCTAAACTCACACATGACCTTTCAATGTCTGTAAACAAACATGACCTTTTTCATGATTTTTCCGCTTTAGTAATTCAAAGCACGTTACCCAGAATATTAAAGATTTCACTTTTTGTCTGTAACTGTAATCAATTTAACTCCTACGAGAAATACAACGTTTCAAAGTTTTATGAACAAAAATGACATCCTCCTCAAAATCTATGATTTAAATTGATTAAAAAGACAATTATATTTTCTACACTCAACAGTTGAAAGTGCGTTTGTCCTTCTTTCCTTTTATACAGGTGACAGAAAGCAAACGAGACAGTCGCTATATAACGTTATCACCAACAAAACAAATGCTTTGTGATGGGAAAAGACAAGACGAATCAATCGAAAATCAAATAATATTCTGTCTGGTGACCAAAGCTGCTGGTGACGGCAGGAGTGTTACCGAAACTGTGATAGCACCCCTGGTTGTAGCGGATGAGAACAGGATATCACACGTCCAATCCCAGGTTACATGAAGAAAATTATCCACAATTATTTCAAGTGAATTTTTATTGACTAAAATAATATTGCTAGTCAACCTTTCACAACGATCGCAGCGTCATAGCAACGTGTCTTACTTTTGGACATATAATCCTTCATCAGTTTACAGAATACATTAACTTTTTCAAGTACTTACAATTCTGGGCCTTTCAGCCATGTTTTCAACCCAAAAACAAAATATGCACACCGTAAATTAATAGTGACATATGAAAGAAGATGTGATGTATTTGTGGAATTCTATCCAGAATTAGAAAAATAACCAACATTCATTCATCCCATTAAAAGTAAAATATTTAAATTAAATTACACATAAATATTAGTATGCTAAACAGTATCCATATATCTTCGTATATAGCCGTCACAAGGGTATCTGATAACACTGCTGGGTAAGAAGAATATCTATAGAGAAAGTAAAATTAATTTTAGACAAGATCTTCAAATTCTATCAGTAATAAAAACATTGACATCTTCGCTTTTTGGTACTTACGCAGATTAGGATCCAAGCTAAAATCGACTTGGTGTCGGTTAGGGTTAGGGTTAGTTTGGGTCCTAATCTGCATAAGTACCGGCTTTTTGGCTAGGGGCAAAGTGTAGTATCGGTTCTGATACCATACTTTATTTTTTCTGTTATCGATCAGTGAAGGATAACTCAGTCTAGACTGAGGTAATTAAAATGTTTGTCCCAATCCAGAATGCCCTTTTCTGGGGAGCTAGGTTTTCCGTACATTAAAAACCGACCTCGTGGGGAAGCAAGTAAGTAGGGACATTTTAATACTGTAACATTATACATCAGAAGAGATACATCAAAACAATCCTCATCAACCATTATATGCTTTGTGTCTCTGTTTAAGTATAAATAATTACTTATAAATAATTTATTTTTTGGTGTTTAAAACTAAGGGAGGTAATTCATATACTCAAACAAAATCAAACGTAAGCGTCAGGGGCAAGTGACTTGAAATATTATTAAAGTCGTTTGTAAAGAAAATTACTACTGTTTCTTTAAAGTTGTAGCATAGCGGACGAATCTTCTGTACATAAACAAATAGCCGACTATATCTTATAGAATTGCTTGTAGTAGAAGCGAGCATAGTTGTGTCTCATAGTAGTAACGGTGTGTAAAGGTGGTCTGTCTCTCTTTATGTTTCTCCATATCAGCAGTTGTAATTGATATTCCATAAATTAAGAACACACATTAAGGTTTGGGACGGTTTTAATAATTTTCTTTAAAGCAGTATTAATACACAGTGTTACTCTTCCCACCACTCACCCCATAGGAGAATAAAGGAGATCGCAGAAAATACGTATGTTTCCTTTGCAGATAAAAAATCCAAGAGACCATCTCTAGCATTCTATATACCACATATCACTAAACATAGGCTTCTTTTGGACATGCGCTGGACTAAGAAGTAATTTTCAGGCCCATTTCTCTCTCTCTAAGTATCTGTTTTCTCAACCTGTCACTCAATCCCCCTATCAGTTCTCCTATCACTGAATGTGTCTGATTTCTTTTCTATTTCTATTTCTCTCACTTTTTTCTTTCTGTTACAATACCATTGCACAATTCAGTTGAAGATATGTATCTTATTACCTATGATGACACGATACGAGAGAGCCATTAAACCATTTATTTACCGGCTTCCTTTTTCATATCATGCCTTACTTAACTAAGTGTATTAACCACTTCAATAAACCGCATTTTTACCCGGAGTCTGATGGCCGTAGCATTGACGGTATATGAAACACATGCTGACAAGCAAATGAGGCAACCTTCAATGGGATACACACATTGAGACATATGGCAAATCAAAACAACATCTAGATGGGGTATTACATTTCGGTTCTAAACAAAGAAGAAAAATGCAAACATTGTAACAAATTGAAAAGGGGAAAAACGCTAGCAAATATATCTGTTCCCACCTGGGCACAATATTTAATAGTTGGTGTAGAAGATATACCTCTATTTATATAAAGTGAGGTATGTGTATATTTTCATATATTTCTATGTACAGGATTCATTTCTGAACTAATTAACCGATCATTATGAATTCTAGAACACAGCTGCTAGGCATAAGGGTGGGTAATGTGGGATGCATATAGTTTAATTTAGTTTTATGCAAAGGGGACCAAGAGTGGATGGAAGCCGTTCGTGAAAATTCAGATGCCTCCGATTTTTGTGAAATTTTAACAATAGGTATTAGACGTCAATTAATTAATATTTCCCAAATTTCAGTTTATTTGGAGTATTTTAAAGGGTTTTTAGAGGATATAATATGGACACAACCTCATTGAAAATTCAAAAATTTCAGACTTGCATTGAATTTGAGTCATAGCCATTAGACACCAATTAAGTAAAATTACCTGAATTTGAATTTCTTCATAAGACCTCTTCAGCTTAAGCTTTAAATTTTAAAGTGCATTCAAGGGACATAATATGAGTACAACTTCAGAAGTTTATATAAATACTAGAAGAATACTCGTCCCAAGACGGGTAAAATTAACACCGTAACAGAAAAATTGTGCACCACTTTTATGTCGCCTTATGAAGATTAAAATCAACAGCTATTTACAATTGCAAAGATAATTGGTTGACTATAACAATAATAGATGCTTTTTTCCGAAGTCAGTTACTTTCTAGTTTTTTTTTTTCGAACTGGATCCTTCAGTTAATCTAATGGAGTATATTGTTCTCATTCTGTGCCCAAATCCCTTTTTAGATATCTTGTATGAGTTAATATGATTTTCTTAAGTGTCTAGAGGTTGTGAGTTCAATCTCTTGTGAAGGAACTTTAAAAAAAAAACTGGAAGTTTGTGTAAATGACTTCAGACTCCTCGGCCTTTTGGCTAGGAGCAAACTGTAGTATCTGTTCTGATACTACACTTCATCTTTTCTGTCCTCGGTTAGTGAAAGAGAAATACTTATATACTGAGATATATTACATTTTTGTCCCAATCTATAGTGACTCTTTCTGGGGAGCTGGATTTTCCCTACATTAATAACTGACTTTGTGTTTAAGTCTGCCCAAGTGGGGAGGCAAGTAAATAGGGCATTGTAATACTGTAATATTATACATCAGAAGAATGAAGTTACATCAGAACAATCATCATCAACTATAACAATACATTTTGTGTCTTTGTTTTAATATAAATAGATATTTATGGTTACATTTAGTGTATGACACTAAGGGAGGTAATTCAGTATATACTCAAGTAAAATCAAACGTAAGCATCAGCGGCAGCTGACTCGAAGTATAATTAATAAAGGCGTTGGAAATCTTTATAAATGTGCACGTGTGTCAAATCGCATTGTGAGATTTATTTTTGTTATTACAGTTTACTTATATAATTATACTGTTTACTTATATACTTATACTGTTTACTTATATACTTATACTGTTTACTTATATACTTATACTGTTTACTTATATACTTGCTATGAAACAATACACTTCGGCTGTTCTCATACTCGCTGAGAATCCATTCTTGGCAGGACCATACCCTACTGTGTCGTGATGAGGTATGATCCATTTCGGTCTTAGGAGATGCACACCCCCAGGCAGTGCATCCTCTCTTAAAGGAGGAGTTCATTTACTGTCAATCACCTGAGACACCCCTACCTACGAATGCCAACGGCTCCGTTCTTGTCTATTTTTGTATCCAGCCACAATGTCCCTTCAGAGAAGCTGACTATCTTCACTTTCTGGCCTTGTGCCACATCTGTCTTTAGCGGTAAGGAAGTAAATAAAAACAATACTTTTTTCTAGATATACCTACCAACGATAACCAGGAATTTTTATGGATTTATTATCATTTGGCACTAATTACATGAATAAATATATCTGAGAAAAAATATGAACAACATGGTGGGGTTAATTTTTTCGTGGCAATCAGAAGAAAACATAAAACTAAGATGATCATATAGAAAAGGGAAGAATAAAAAGAAAAATAAGAAAAAAGAAATGTGGGTTAAACATTTTTTCTTTGTTTCTTTTTTGCGTGTGTATTCTCTTGTTGAAAAGACTAACGAATGAAGATAGAAAATCGTAGGCTTTATGAAAAAAAACCCTAATAATATCGAATGTGGTTGAATCAGGTTTAATGGATTTTGAAAACTGTTTGAAACATTTTCTGTGATTTGCCGACAAACTTTTATCTTTGGTTTGCTTTAAGAAAGAAAAAAAGATAAGTAAAATGAAGGAAGAAGATCGTTTTGGATTTTTTCTTTTTTTCTGGGTTCTATTTGTTGGAGATAATATTCATTAAGGAAGCTTTTTGAAAATATATCTTGTGTTTATCAATTATCAAGAAAGAATGTGTTTTGGAATTGGGCAGAAACAATTGTATGAGTAAAGAGGTTTTTAAAGTAAACACGAAACATTTATTAAGTTATTAATAAGTTATAATAAGTATAATTATATATAAAATTGCTAGAACTTAAAAAAAAGAACTATTAATTTATTCTGCTATAATATACTTGATTATTGGTAATATCTTATTGCTTTCTATACGTTGACTTTTATTTTTCTTTGGATTATATAATTGCAATTATATTGAATTGTATTGTATTGCATTATTGATTGTAACAATGTCTGCTCTTTCTACTTTAAAAACAGTACTTTGTATTGAATAGGTGCATCTATATAGATTGATTAAAGAGTATGATTACTTAACTGACTAGTAGTGACTAGTCGAACACAGGAAGACAACAAGCTCTAAAACAACTTCTATTATGATTCAGGGTTACCTAAAAAAATGACACTCATCAAATTGTTAATAAAATTAACAATCCTTTCTGCAATCCAACCATATTGGGTACAAATAAAATTCAATCAATGACTCATCCAACAACTTTTAGTGATGAATGTCAACCATTATTTGTCCAGCGGCGTTCAATGAGATCCGGGGGCACTTTGATGATCGTCTCATTAGTAGAATGGGCTTTACACTCATCGGATCTTCAATCTCCAGATGTTTATCGGTGGGGTTATGTCTATCAAAACAATCTCCAGACTCTTCCTGAACTGAAGAGGGTCATCACGGTCTTAATCAAAAGTGCAAAGAGAGGAGTGTGACGTCAGCGTTATTGATAATTTTGCCTGTCATATCCAGGTGGGCTAATCATTGAAGGGCGATAAAACAAAGACTGTTGGGCATTCATAACTGAAACTTGGTGGATAAGTCAGACATAAATTGAAGTTGATTTGTACCAGATATGGTTAGATTGCAGAAAGGATTGTGCATTTTATAATTTATTCCATGGGTGGCATTTTTAGCGAGTCATCCTGTATATAGAAAATTAAAGTGAACTCCAGAGGTGGACCATTTACAGCTTGAGTCGGTTTTCGTACCAGTTGGGGATACGTCCTTGACAATCATCCGACAGTGACTTTGTTGCTGTCGAACTGAGGTATGGTTCTGTTCAGTTCCAGTAGGTCCACCCTCTCAGAGAAGGGGTTAGTTTATTGCTGATCGCCTGAGGCACCCTTACCGGGAAATGCCAGCAGGGCTGCTCGAACATTTTTTATAGGCCAGAGTGTGCTTATCCTAATGCGCTGGCTTTTCAAAACAACACTTGACCTTGTGTCTAACTTGCTGGAGAGGAAGTAAATAAAATGCACATCGTCCATGTCTATACATGGCGCTGTTCTCCGCTAAATTTGAATTTCAAGTATCAAAACTTTTTCACTTTTTTCAATTTTTCAAAGTTTAGTAATATAGACAAGAAACTTTATCATTCAGGCAGAATTCATGTTTATAGAACAACCACTCATCAGCAGAAGAACCTGTTTTAATTTTTATTAGAATGCGCAAAAAAGAGAAAATAAATATGGTGCATCACAGTGAAATTAAAATTATGCCTTTGTCTATAAACCAACCCTAATAAAAACGTCTTCTTAAGGTTGTAACGTCTCAAACAAATCAAAACAAACAAAAATAATTAAAACCGAATTCATGCATCCGTTATTTTCTTAACACAACCCTCTTCCTCATACACTATTTTCCTTTTCTTCATTCATTATTCTCTTTCCCTCTCCCTCTCACAAACATATATATATATATACATTACATTATTGTTTAATTCTTTAAATTTACACAAAAATGGGTTGAAAGCTCAATAGTAATTTTATCACCATATATATCATAGCATATAAATACTAGAGCTGAAATATAATAAGAAAATATAATGCGTTTTTTGTTTAAGACATTTTATTGTATTTCTCACACAGCTGTTTCGTCTTCATTAAATTGCAGTTCATGTTTCATCGGCTTTATCAGTGGTTCTTATTAAATACAACTAAACAAAATTTTCTAATCCGGAAAGATGATGCATATTTTTAACAAAAAATTCATCTTTAATTTCTTTTTTTTAAATAAAACAACACTTCCTTCTAGATGAAAAATTGAAAACTAAGATCAAAAATTGAAAACTAATATATATATATATATATATATATATATATATATATATATATATATATATATATTATGATATTTAACCCAAACAAGGCAGGACGCCACTGTAGACATAAGGGGCTACTGAGAATTAGGGAATAGGTTTAGGGTGTCATTCTAAGTCTTTTCACCCTCTGGCTTCTTTGTCTTTCACAAGCTGAAGTTTAAACACAAGGTAGCTAACATTATTTCTCATGTGTTCTTCTATCGGTTCTTAGCTTTGTAGATATATCAAATATTACCAATATATTTCTTGTCTTGCAGTTATAAAAAAAAACATATAGCAGCAAATTATCTCTTTTCTTTTTCTGTAACCCTAATCCACCCTTACCCCACATCATGTACATAGTGAATCTCTCTTCTCTCATTACACTATATTTGCCAATTAGCACATCATTATTCTGTTCACATATAGCACATATTTTAAAAGATTAGTTCGTCTTATTAAGTAGACACACAAAGAAAAGGACATATTTTCTCAAGCTCCTAGGATGCTGCCTGGGATTGACGATCTGGCCTCGAATGCGATGACACTCTCGCAGCAACAGATGTCAACTTTTATTACAAGAAAGCATTTTCTGATAAAAGCATCATTACAAAAAGTTGCTTTTCCTTTGGCCTGTGTTAAGACATATCCATCTTTATTTAATGCAGAAAAACAGTAACCCTCTTACTCATAATTTATAGTATACGATTTATTGAATAAAAGTCGATATTTCATCTATAGTTTGATAGAAGTTGTGAGCTCATAACTTTTCCAACATTATTTACTCGTAAGAAAATATAATAGTATCAGTAAGGAATTGTACTTGGCAGCGCCAAAAATTGATCAGAATGCTTGGGTAAGTAGATGTAGAACAGTTGAGCTAAGAAGGTCAGTTGGCGGTGGAAGGCCAAGGAACACATAGGAGGAAGTGATAAGGTTGGATTTGAGAAAAAAACGAAAAAAATTAATAGCTAGCGAGTAATAGGTTAGTTTGGAAGTCAATTTCTAAAAGCCGGCCAACACATGCCAGCATGTAAAACAGACGTTAAGCCAAATATAATGATGATGATGATGATATTAATGTATAATTGAATATGAGCCCCAAGAGACCGCTTAGATGTTCCAGTGCATCTCCCTAGCTATTATCCGAAGCAACCCCATGTACATTGTAATGTCATCTCACAACGTCTAATTTTGATGAAGAAAACAAAAATATGTTGCTATCATGAATGACTATATATATAATATCTATATTGTTGTTGTTGTTGTTTTCCAATAACGTCCGGGGATGTCCTCGGGAAGTCAGGCAAGTACTCTATCTGTCCTAACTTTTCTATGGGCATGATATAACCTGGTAGTGCCCATATCTTCTCCATATATATATATAAAGATATATATAAAGATATATATATATATATATATATATAAAGATATATATAAAGATATATATATATATATATAAAGATATATATATATAAAGATATATATATATAAAGATATATATATATATATATATATAAAGATAGGTATGTATATATGTATATACAAATAAAAAAATACTTGAGAACAAAAATAATTGAATACAATGAATCATACAGGGTTTCAACTTCCTCAGAGCTGATTCCATAGTCTGAGACAATAACAATTAGGCCAAGCACACACATCCTTCTTACAAAGTTTCTCTTTTAACAATAATTCAATAAAGTCACAATCCTTATAAATAACTTTCCCTACTTTCCAAATAAATGTTTTTTTTACAATGTTCTTTTATTCTCTTTCTATCAACCTCAACAGCAAAAGTCGATATCGCACTTCCTACCATGTTCTGTCACATTTAAAACTAATTATCGCATCGGCAACGGCAGGTATCTCTGCTTGTGGGTGTGGCTCATTCCGTCTCAAAAGACAATAGACAACCTCTTAAAGGGTGGCTGGACTATGAGGAATTCATAGTGAATAAAGAGTTGCACAATCCCTAACTGCACCTCCTAATGATCCTAGTATATAACTGAAAATAATAGTGCTGATAGAATTTTACCATGCCATAAATAATTCAATCGTTGAAATCGGAATTCATTCAGCTAATCTTACACTTCCTGTATGTTAAATAGTAAAGGGTACGTTTGCTAGTATTCATTTGGTGATTTGGATTTGCGGGCCAATGTTGACATGTAAACAGGAAACCGGGGTCATCGAGTCAGCAAGTATGCACTCAAATGTCACCTACAAAAGCAGATGTGACGTCACATGTTTCAAAGAGAGAAGGAGTCAAAGAGATACGACAGTTTGTGACATCTTTAGAACCAACAGCACATGTAAATAATGACTTAAGATCGATAATAACTTAAGGGGCTAAGACTCCCAGATGTGTATAGTACAATACATCCTCTGTCATTAGAAGAAGAGAAGGTTAATGTCAACATCTGAATGGAAGGTTCCTTCTTCAACTTCGAGAATATTCTTCTTTTCTTTGTGAGACTTTAATTACAGTCGAGAACCCGAAGATGATCGTGAATGAAATCAGTAGGAAGATTGTGCCGTTATGATTTCTGATTTGCATTCGATAACAAAGTATGTGCATGAACTGACATGTATTTTATTTGACTGTGACTTACAAGATATTGGATCTACTCTCGGAGGGGAGGTATTTATGGAGGGATTTAAACTTCGAGGAGAACAAGCAGATTTGGACCTCATAAAAATGAAAGCATGAAGTAAATGATACAATTCAAAAGGCAATTTTGTTAGTATTTGCAAAGCTTATGTTTTTTTTTTAATTTGTAAAAACAAATATTAACGTAAGATCTTACAATATTGATGAAAAGTGCACATCGACTCTCTTCTGATTTGTGTACACGTCACCTTGCGCGAGTCGTTAGAACTCAATGAACTAACGAGAAACAGTTACTAATTAGTAGAAAATGTAGGAATTCGGCTTACACAGATGTCATCTGGGGGGGGGGGAAAGCATGGTGATCAATATTTGTATTATTTTGGCTATTCAGACTAGTGTTCTCATTTTGGATGTTATTCTCACAACGTTTCGGCCGATGTAACCGCCGACCTTCTTCAGGTGCATCTTGTCGAACACGGAAATCTGTACAGAATTCTAAATGAAAACCTTTATTTAATCCACGGGGGTAGCATGCACTCGTTTCTGTCAGTCATGGCCGAGTAGAACTTTTAATTAATTTGTAATTTTATTCTTAGTATCGCTTGCACTGAGGATTAAACCTTCAACCATCTATTAGACTGTCACTTAAAACTTATTATTATTTAGCACTTATATCCGTTACGCCAAAGGTCATCCCAAAAATTCCAAACCATATGATCAATATTTGTAATCATCGTCTATAACTGGGAAAACCAGCGTTTCCAGAGCTATGTTTATGGGAACTTTTACAGTATTTTCACATATAGAACCCGAAATTATACTATCGATTTTCCAAACATACTGTATATATGAAGGAATGGATTTAAGCTCGGAGAAGTGCAGGCATACTTGGACACCATAGAAATGAGAATACAAAGGCAATGACAACATTCAAATTGCAAGTATTTGGGGATTTGCAAAAGTTATGATTTTTATTTATAAAAACTAATATTAAGGTAACATCTTACAAAAAGATCAAAATTCAATAAAAATTCGATTTTTGGTAAATTTGACACTTTTTATAGTTTTGATAACGTTCTCTCAGTGCTCTTGCAATATGTGATCTACAGAATGGTTTTTACTCCAATATATGATCTATCGAGTTGTTAAGGGTAGGTTAGTTAGGGTTTGCATTAGGGTTGGATTAATGCGTAGATCACATATTGGAATCTAAGCAACTCGGTAGATCACATATTGGATTAGAAACCATTCGGTAGATCACATATTGGGAGAGCACCGTCATCTCTTAGTTTTAGTTGTTTTGAATAGTGTATCATTAGTAGACCAATTGAGGTTTCACATTTTTGAAAACAACACAATTATGCAGGGAATAAAGACATTTTTATGGTTTGCTGATGACACATTATCATCATAATATTCGGTTTAACATCCGTTTTATATGCTGGCATGTGTTGGACTGCTTTTAGAAATTGACACTCAAACTAACCTATCTCTGGACAGGTTTTTATTTTATGCTCTTTATCTCATGTACATTCTTATCAGTTCCTGACATGTTTTCATTGGCTTTCCCTTGTGAACTGAACCTACTACCTCAACTGTTCTACATCTACTAACTCAAGAACTCTTGCCCATTCTTTCAAGGTGGACATAACATCGAAGTCTACTGTTCTGCAAACATCTCCAGATTTTATCTTCCTCTTAGGTCATCAGATCTAAGCCTGCCTTTAAGACTTACATTACACATCCATCGTATCATTCTGTTATTATTTCCCTCCATGCAACGCATTTTTTCAACCGTCACTGGCCAGGTTTGACTTCCATAAATTATCACACTGCGTACACATGCCCGATAGACTCTTCCCATGGTTGACAATGGTAACGCTCTGCTTGTTAGTAATCGCAGAAATTCCCTGAACTTATTCCATCCACTCCTAACTCTTGCAATCACACTAGCACCTGTTCCACCCTGTGCTCTAAGTATATCACCAAGGTAACAAAACTTCTCTACAACATCAATAACCTCGCCATCCAGATATACTTTGTTCACATCTGAGTTCTCATCCATCTCCATTGTCTTACACTTCTTGCATATAGACTGGTTATCCGCTCTCAATCTACCAGTAATTCCATGGCACTTCTTGTGTACCCAATGCTTACAAGTACCACAGAATATTGAATTGCACCTGACTCCCTTTCCACAAACTTAGCAGGGGAACTTTCATGAAAAAAGCAAACCGGGTTCAAATCACATGAAATCTATAAAATACATTTGCACACTAATACCATTGGAGAAGGTCTTACCACTTACTTCCGTCAGCAAATGTTTGATGACACAGACGATGGAAGCTTCCTGAACTTTGGGTTATGATCAAAACATAGAGTTAAAAGAGATGTGCATCAGTCATAAGCGCAAACTGTTTGGTGCATGATTTGGGCAGTTGCTACATTTATTTTATTTATCTACCTCCCACAAGGTAAGATGTGACACAAGGTCGGGAAAGTGGGATTAGATAAGCCAGCGCTCGAGAGGTGAGCACTCTGGCCATTTAAAACTTGCCTTGGCAGCCCTGTCGGCATTCCCCGGTAGGGGCGCCTCAGACAGTAAGCAATAAACTTACTCCTCCCCAAAGAGGGGAGGCAAAGCCTGGGAGGGTGGACCTCCTAGAAATGCACAGGACACACCCATTGACCGATGTAAATCAAGCCCCGAAGGACAAGACAATACTAGTATGGGGTGCAGTATCCATCGGAACAGATACTATACTTTGATCTTAGCAAAAGAAAAAAAAAAAAAAATACAACATTTATATTCACAGAGATGATCAGGATTTCTAAACAGGATTTACAACAGCGCGTTATGCCATTATTAATGATTGCAGGGGAACTTTCCTCTTTTGGGGAACTTTACTATGAATAATGTACTATAATCAACAAAACTTGACATTAGTTGCTTTTTTAAGGGCTCTGCAGCAATGAACATGAGCATCACATCAGTGCTCTCTCCCCACACACCACATTCTCAATCCATCTTTTTATGTACATTCCTTACAAATGTATTGATAACATTATGCAATTAAACTGAGAAAGAAAAAATGAGACTCAGCTTCAACCATGTGGAAAATAGTTATCAGCGCGGATAAACTAATGATTTATGTCAGACATCCAAACCAGCTTCGTATTAATGATGTTTACAAAACTTATCCTGGAATGGGGCCAAAATAACGTATTCCACACAGCAAGGAGTTAATTTATGGCACTACCAAATAGTAAAATGTGTCTAACTTATAGACCATTAGTGTTGGATAACAAAATAAAACGTTGAGGGTTCACATGAGTTCATTGTGACAGCATGTAAGGATTAGTGCATATAACGTTTTCTACTTTCCAAAAATATTTCATTAAATGGTTAAAGAGAAAAAGTCTACCTGCTGACAGCTTCCGGTTTGGAAATCAGAAATTGACAAGCAGTGTTTATAAAAAAAGCAGTTCATCAAAATTTTAATGTTTATACTGTTTATATTTTGGCAGCATTTTTAATTTCACTAGTTTGTAAACATTTCTTTAAGAGAGTTAATCAGATTTCTTTAAACACTAACCTTAAGCCCGAGAGCAAGGTTGGAAAACCACATATAATCGTCTAAAAAAGTAGAACGGCCCATCCTCGCACATGTATAAAATATTTGATTTTATTATTTGTAATAAAAAAAATTTCTAATCATAAAAAACAGTCTAATTTTCTTATGCGTTAATAATTTTTAAAAATCGTGAAAAAAATTATTGATTGTCCTCCCAGAAAAACCTCCGACCTAAAATGTAATGGTTAACAGTTTTTTGATAAACACAGTTTGCCAATTTCCGATTTTCAGATCGGAAATCGTCACCAAGTAGAATTTTTCTCTTTATCCAATTAAATATAAGTGCAACACCGATTTTCTTCCAGAGCCTTGGCAGATTAACCGTTTTGTCAGACATTAATAATAATAATAATAATAATAATAATAATAATAATAATAATGATAATACTAATAATAATGATGATAATAATAATGATAATACTACTACTAATAATAGTAATAGTAATAATAATAATAATAATAATAATAATAATAATAATAATAGTAGTAGTAATAATAATAGTAGTAATAATAATAATAATAATAATTCACCAACACACCCTAATCCACTAATTATACACCTACGATGCGTCCATACCACCGGAAATTGCTAGAAACTTAAACACACATTAAATGTAAATGAATAAATGGAATTAAATTAATTGATGGAAATAGACCGATGTTTACAGTTAATTTATGAAAAGCCTGCATGCAACAACAACCAACTAGTTTGGCCAGGATTAAAGTGTAGTACCTGTGTCAATATTTGTTCCCGACTCTTCTGGCGCCTCTAAATTGAGAGACGGTGGGATATTAAAAAAAAGGACTTTGACTGCCAAGAAGCGCTAGACCCTCCCTTCCCCCTAAACACACACTCAAGAGAAATTGTATCACATAAAATTCGTGGGAGCTTTGTAAAAAGTAATGGCACAGTGTTTGATGCAGACATAGATAGTAGGTATTTTTTATCAGATTGCCTGATTAATTAATTAAAAACAATTCTTTTAATCCCAAGTCGAACAAATAAATTACTTGAATTTGTGTATGAACCCATAATTAGGGTTTGTTATTTTCTCACTTACCGATATGGGTATAAACCATTATACACTCGTGTCGTCATTGTAAACCCAGGTCCTTGCTTGTCTCTCGATCCAAAACCATTCGGACGCCGATGTTTAGTTTTTTTAGTTTTTAATAAAGGTTTATTACAAAGTGAAGAACAGTCAGGGAAAACATCAGAAAAACAGGTTTCTCTCATGCGCGTGAGAGAAAGACAGACAGATAGCTCGTCTTATTACACCCAGCCATACTTTGCAAGCTGCCCCCATTAGGGACAGCGCCTTAGATACGTCTTTCTTGCTTGAAATGTCGCCAGCCAAGAGACAAAAAATCTTTACCTGAAAATCACGTTGTTTTGCTACTTTCATCTGAGGTCACCTCTGACCTTTAAAAGAGTCACTCAAACTTTTCCTCGTTACAACAGGGTAAAATTTAAGCAAAATAAGATATAATATCAAAATAAAGGGTGACTATCACCAGCAGGTGCAGCGTAAGCAAATTGATGGCACACAATACACACGGATAAATCTGTTTTCCAACCAGTAAACTAGTTTGGCAGCAGAGAGATTTTGTCTGGATTTTTGCCGGAACATGGATGATGGACCTGTAATCTGTATATATAAACCCAATGTCTATGTGTATGCGTGTGTGATGTTTGTGTGTTCCCTATAGAAAGAAAGGTTAGAGAATCTACATGAAACCTAAAAGTGTATTCTTGTGTAAAAGTAACCGAGGAAGACAATGGAAGTATTTCCGAATCTCTAAGTGTACTCCTAAGGGGGCTATGAGGGCATAACCCCCTTAAAACTTTAAATACATTTAATTTGTTATTAAATTCAAATCATATGTATAAAGTTTTCTGGTCCCAAATCTCTAAAGGACCTATGAGAGCTCTGGAGTCCACCCCTTCTTTGAAACTTCAAATATATCCTATTTTGATAAAATGTTAATCATATGTATAAAATTCTCCCGAATCACTACGCTACATTCTATGTGCCGAATATCTATGTGCCGCCACCTCTAAATTATCCACTTAAAACTTCAAAAATGTATACACGATTTTCATGAAATTTAAACCGTATGTATAAGACACTAATTGAGAGAGTTTGTCCAACCTTTCAGCTTCTTCCAACTATATTAAGGGCTGAAACAAAAGGAGGGGAACAGTAGAAACAAAAGAACGTAGTATGGTGTTTGGAGCATAATGAAAACGTACATAGTATTGAAAGTTATTTAATTCCGAACAACATCGAGTCTTACTGCTCGTACAAAATAATACTGAAGAAAACAGTGAACATGACAACAACCAAAGAAGGACGAACCAGGATCTCTCCTCTTCATCTGCTTACAGGACATAAAAACAGTATCATTGAGAGCATCATATTATACCCTTAGAAACTGGTGTGTGTCTGTGAAAACGGCGGAATAGAGGCGTACAACACCTAGTATTCCCCAAGAAAATGTCATGAAATCTAAAGTTAACTTAAATATAATAGATATTGAAGTTGTTTTGTTACGTTTTAAATTGCTTTTTGGCATCAGTATTCCTGGAAAAAAAAGTAAGGTAATTTTTTTCTTTAATTTCTACAGGTCTCGCTAGCCGGTAATATTAACGTAATGGTTAAAAATGATTACAGAAAGTGAATAAATGTGTTTTTAATAGAGAGTAAATGGTTTTCGGTCTCAGCTGGTATATCTACATTTCTGCTCTATACTTTGAGTATTGTAAACAGTCTACTCCCCCCCCCACTTTACCCTACAAGCAAACACTTGTAACAACATCTCCACATGTTGGTTCACAACACGACATGAGATAACGCACACTTGTATATATATATATATATATATATATATATATATATATATATATATATATATATATATATATATATATATATATTGGTATCTTTCTTCCTCGCTCATCCTGTATTTTGAATATTTTAAATATTTAATTTGCTGTTTCTAAAGTACCTTCACTGCTATTATCGTTTTTAAACTGACTGATGGAATAATATATGGTTGCATAATGAGAGGTTATGTCGCCAATATTGTCTGAATTTATATATTAAAAAAAAAATAATACTGAAATCTGATGTTTACTTAAATGACTTCTGTATGTGATGTTGTAAAGGGTGCTGATGAAGTGACGGGTTAGAGTCATTAGAACTATAATACAACATAAAATATTTCTAATATGTCTTTGAAACGATTGTGCGCCAAATAATTGTTGCAGTTGATCTCAACTCTCTTTCTCTCTCTCTCTCTCTCTCTCTCTCTCTCTCTCTCTATATATATATATATATATATATATGCTAGCAACAACTACCCGCTCCCCGAGTAGCAGTTATTCAAGGTACAAGGAAACAATTTTCATTTCACATTTTCGTAATTTGGCCCAAAACAACAAAAAAGATGGTTGTTGTGGTGCTATTTTATATATTCCAATGTTTAGGAAATTTACTGAACATAAGAACAACAACGTTATTTCATATGGTCTTTTCGATATTTAAAGTCGACTGATTTGATTTTGTATAAGCATAAAAATGAAAATGAATTCCATATCAAAAACTGGTTGTATAATGAAATAAATAAACGAAAAAGTAAAACGTTGATTAGTCAATTAAGACACTTATATATTCTTGAGTAATTTCAAATGTTTACTTTATGCTTTTCGCCTTCAGAAAAATTAAAAAATAAATTAATAAAGATTATAAAAAATGTGAATCTATTTTTTATGTTATTTTTTCTTTTTCATGGCAAATGCAATGGTTATAATAATCATTATCAAATTTGGTTTAAAACATGAGCGTAAATATTTATTAGTTCAGTGCAGTGCTTATTTTAAAAAATAAATTATTCCAAAGTAATCTAAGTTTTTTATGTTTGTAAATGTAATCGTTCGCAAACTTAACCGGAAGTTGTCATTTGAATTTCAAAATAATCAAACGGAAATTATTATTTGGAATTTTAAACTTTTTTATTAAACCGCTTTAATTAATATTACTACCGATAATACTAATAATATTAATATAAAAAATAATTTTAAAGGTTCTGCTTTTAAAGATGGTTCCTAATTCATTTTTCGAAAGTTTCAGTCTAATATGACACAGAGAT
The DNA here is from genome assembly GCA_963556195.1 of Sepiola atlantica. Lineage (NCBI taxonomy): Eukaryota > Metazoa > Mollusca > Cephalopoda > Sepiida > Sepiolidae > Sepiola > Sepiola atlantica. The sequence goes on along the minus strand of OY744533.1, from coordinate 30,854,137 downwards.
GTTCAACAGGGTTCATATCTGGCGATTGACTTGGTCACGGAAGTTTTTAAATCGCATTTTGTATCAACCGATCCTGTGTGTTTTTAGCAGTGTAACAAGGCCTTCCAAAACTAACTATACATGTTTCATCATTCTTCGATATGAGAAGATTAGAAGTGAACCTTCCTGCAATACGGACATTCTTTTTAGATATGATAATACATTAGTCCTTTTGTGACATCATTAAGTGTGCACAGGGACAAACAAAGATAACAATATCTGCAGTTGACATTTTGCTTATATCCATGAGATAACAACCTCGTGCGATTAAAACCAACAAAATGAAGAAAAAAAGTTCTCTTCATAAAGGCTGTTGTAACACCGAAAGTCTTAGAGATTTACAAAAAAATGATTTTATTCATTGTTAAATATATAAAAAAAATAATATTTCGTGGTTTCTGAATTTTTCAAATAACCTTCAAAAATGTTTTCTACAAGATGTGCTTCCCCTTAAATATATATATATATATATATATATATATATATATAGAGAGAGAGAGAGAGAGAGAGAGATAGATAGATAGATAGATAGATAGATAGATAGATAGATAGATAGATAGATAGATACGCAGAGAGAGAGAGAGAGAGAGAGATTTAAATCAAGATATAAGTATATTATATCTAGGATATTATGTCTAGAATCCTTATTCCAATTTTGATCCAAATCCATTACATGATTTTGATTCTAGAAAATGTCTAAAATTTTAGATTTAAGCTTTAGGAGGTCTTAAGAAAAAATTGAAATTCAGGGAATCTTGCTTAATTAGTGCCTAATGACTATGGATCAAATTCAATGCAAATCTGAAATATTTGAATTTTTAAATGGAAGATTGTGCACATGTTATGCCCCTTAAAATCCGTTTTGAACTACTCCAAAGAAGCTGAAATTTGTGGAATCTTTATTCATTTATGTCTAATAGCAATTGCTAAAAATTTTCTAAAACTCTAAGATATCTGAATTTTCACAAAAGGCTTACCCCACTGTGCATAAAAGTAAATTACCCCAAATGTAGCCCACATTACGACCCTTACGCCTAGCAGTTGTGTTCCAAGATTCATGATGATAATTTAATTAGTTTAGGAGTGAATCCAGTACATAAAAATGTATAACATATACACATACATAACTTTATATTAATAGAGATATGTATAAATAGATAATATAAAAAAATGTTACAATATTTTGACATAAATGTTTTGGAATTTATGAGATGAGGATTAATAACTTGTATTATTTGGATTATTCAGACTATTGTTCTCATCTTGGATGTTATTCTCACAACGTTTCATCTGCAAGGGCCCATGGCGTAATGGATAAAATGCTAAGTAATAATCAGTTCGAAGTGACCGTCTTCTGGAGGTTGAAGCTTCAGTTTTCAGTGCAGGTGATACTTAGAATACAATTGCAAATTAATTAAGACTTCTACCCGGTCATGACTGATAGAACAAGCTACCCCTATAGATTAAATAAAGGGGTTAGGGTTAGGGTTGAAATTCCGTATAGATTTCCGAGTTCAACAGAAAGATTCCCGAGTTAAACAAGATAACCTAAAGAAGTTCGGATGTTACATCGGCCGAAACGTTGTGAGAATAACACTGAAGATGAGAACAGTAGTTCGAATAATCCAAATAATAAATATTTTGACGTAGTTTCAGTTACATATAAACATCAAATCTCTCGTATAATTATATTTTTGTATTTGTTCCGTTCTTGTAATCAGTCCGTTTCGATTACCAATTGTCTAAAACGGAACCATAGTCAAATCCTTGGCTTAATGAGAAAGTGATTTTCATTTTTCTAAAAATATTATTACTCATTCTTAATTTAGTCGGTCAGTAATTAACAATTTCCATTTTTTCATTTAATTTCATTTTCATTCATTTTAATATCAAATTGTTCATCTTTTCTTTTTCCATCGCTCTTTTTTTCTGACATTTTTCTTGCAAGCGAAAGAATGACAAGCGGAAAAGGATCCTCTTCATTCGACACTGATTCAATGTAATTAACGTAAAATTAGCCGATGTTTTGGATAAAACTGACAGTTGTTAAAAGCAAAATATCTCGACTTTTGCTTGAATCTGGAAATATTTTTCAAAGAATATCGAATAAGTTTGTGCTATTTGGATTATTTTTCGGACTACTATTCTCATATTGGTTGTTATATTCACAACGTTTCGACGGATGTAACGTCTGAAGTTCTTCAGATGCATCTTTTCGAATTTGGGAACTTGTACAGAATTTTGAACTGAATCATTTATTATATCTATGGGGGCCGATTGTTCCCATCCCGTCAGCTATGACTGGGTAGAATTGTTAATTTATGTTGTTACCGCGTATAGTCGGGATTGAACCTCCAGAGAACTTATCTAAAACTGATTATTAACCAAGGCTTATTAACCATTAGCCTATGGGTCCATGTGGATCGAACGTTGCCTCTTTAGAGTTCAGAATCTAGTAGAAGATGGTCTATTTTGTTCTTTAAAGCTCTTTCTTACAGAAGATACGTTACTAGTATTTCTCTACTCTATCGTTATTGCCATGGAAAGTGCTCGACTGAGCTTCATTCTCTGGTTACTCCTTGTAAAACCTTCAGAGCAAAAACTTGTATAGCAAGGAACTTTATTTTCTTCCTCCATGAGCCTAACATCATATTGAATTTCTATGAACAGATTATTTTTACAAGAACTTCTCATTAGTGGAACATATGGCCACAAGATAGCTTCCCTCAGAGCTACAGCATGGTCATCTTCAAATCTAATTTCAATCAACAGCGTTCATAAAGGGTCCTCTTAAATCATCAAAATTTATTTATTGCATTCATTATTTTCAATCCTTTCATAATATTTATCATCCTTCAAATGATAATCCGTCCATCTCATTAACCCTTATCATTGAGTAGCTTTTAGCCTTGATAAAGTCGTGACTCAATAGATATTCATTTTTATAAGTTGAAAGATCTACCTGAGTTGATTTAAAAAAATCAGTCCAGATTCTAAAGTTCGATGTAAAGATTCACGACTTTGACTAGAAAGTTTCCAAGTTCCAAAAAAAGCACCTAAAGAAGGTCGGAGGCGATACACACACACACACACACACACACACACACACACACACACACACACACACACACACAGATAATACAGATATATGTAAAATGTATGAAAGCACAAAATGATGGCGGCGAAAACAGATAGTGACGACATAATAACAGATAATAACTTGATAAACATATACTTACATGGTACATAATGTTCAAAAATACACAATAAAACAGATGTGTAATGTACATATTTACGTGGTACATATAAATATGTGATACAAATATGTTTTATGAATGAAAACAGACAGTGACATGGCACACACTGCACTAAGAAACAAACATGCCGACAACAAGAGAGCACATCTTCAGTTAATGATCTACACCTGAATTTCGGCCACTTATATATATATATAGTATACATTTTTGTTTATACAAACATTATTGGTTACATATGTGCATACATGTTTCGGTTGTACTCTTCACAGAGAGTCAACCTCTTCAGACCAAAGAAGACAGAACTGTCTTCTTTGGTCTGAACAGGTTGACTTTCTGTGAAGAGTACAACCGAAACATGTATGCACACATGTAACCAAAATTCTTTGTATAAATAAAAATGTATACTTTAGAACAGCTCTACTTGTTATTGAGCACTTTTTATAAACACTTGAGTTTCGACGGATTTACATCTACAGAAACTAATACAATACATCTACTATATATATATATATATATATATTTTTTGGTACAGAAAAATTAGTACGATATTCGTACCGTCGG
>OY744533.1:30837780-30845280 GCA_963556195.1 Sepiola atlantica | reverse complement strand
AGTATTTTTTCCCACTATTTCTAACAACATACGAAATTGAAATATTTTCCATTGTTTTAAAAATTTGCAACACCAGCTTGACTTTAATAACTGTAATTTGTAAACTAATAATCCGATTGGGCTCCAATTTTGACACGTGCCATGTGAAGGTTAGTACTTTATAACAATCATATGGATTTTTTATTAGTGGTGCCATCTATATGTCAGGCCCGAGACTTATTAAGTGATTTGTTCATAAAACGTTAATAAGCAAGGAGATATTTTTCAGTGAACACTAGCCAAAAACCATTATTTAGTTACCTGAGAGAGAGAAATATAAATGGGTAAAATAATTGCATTAAATGAACTGTCCCAAGACAGATTCTCCTGCTAATAAACACCTGAATCCTGTTTACTACTGATAGACTAAGTGGAATTGGTAAAAAAAAAAAAGAAATCACCACAAATCATAGCATCGTTTACTCTATAGTAAAGAGTAATGTGTATTTATTTGTGAACATATATCCGTCCCGTCACATATAAGTCTGCCCGACGAAGAGAAAACGCAGATCTATTTCCGAATCAGACTTCTTATTTCTTATTTTGGATTTTCCTTTCTGTTTGTTTTTTAAAAAAGTTTGGGATGTTTTCTTTTTTCTTATTTGGCCTAACCCGCCCAGTGTGAATGCTGAAGCAGGCATACATGTGCAGTAAGTTTTTTAAAAATATGTTGTTACTGTTAAAAGCTACCCAATAACATTTTTTTCCGACAAGATTATAATTAAGGGAATACAAAATAAAATTAGGGAGGTCTCCAGAGTACTGCTGAAACAAGTCGGTGGGTTCTATATTTACAATATATATTCTCATCTTTGACTTGTCTATATAATTGCTCTATCTCATTTATCGAGCATCAATTCTTTCATGATCGATTCTACTTTAAAGGTATATACTATATATTTATTTTCCTGTTCTTTACTATATATATATATATATATATATATATATATATATATATATATATATATATATAATGTTATATAAATATTTTGATTATAAAAAAAATTATTTGGCTACACATTTGCAAAACATGATTCGGTCACAGCTATAGGAAGCCAAACCTAACGTCTTTTCTTTAAGTTTTAATTTGTTGAAATCAAATGAGTATATGAATTGTATAAGTAATTGAACAACTTAATTCAAAATCGCGTAGGAAAAGGTAACATTAGAGTTACCTATGCGAATTAAATAAAGTAAGCTCAAAAACTTATCAGTTCTATAAAAAAAGAAGAGCTATTATGATATAATACTGATTTAAAACATGTTTAAATAAAGTTTCAGAAATAAAGTATCGTCCAAAACTTAAAGAATCACATGTAATAAATCTTGGACGATTATTTATTTCTGCACCTTGACTCAAACATTTAAAAAATATTATATATATATATATATATATATATATATATATATATATATATATATATATGATAATTATAGAATTAAGAAGCCAATGTTATGGAAAATTAAATAAAACTAATGCTAACCGAGTATTGATTTACTCCTCTCCAGGAGTTAGGCACAAGGCCAGTTTTTATCTTACTCCCACAAGTAAGATGTGACCCAAGGTCGGGTCGGGAAAGTGGAGTTTAAAAATTGCCTGGGCAGCCTCGTCGGCATTCCCGGTAGGGGCGCCTCAGGCAGTAAGAAATAAACTTACTCCTCCCCAAAGAGGGGAGGCGAAGCCTGGGAGGGTGGACCTCCTAGAACTGCACAGGACAGACCCATAGACCGACGTAAATCAAGCCCCGAAGGCCAAGACAATACCAGCCTATGGGGTGTAGTATCCATCGGAACAGATACTACACTTTGATCTTAGCCAAAAGTGCTAACCGAGTAGACCTTGAGTTTTGATCCAAAATACCTATTTTACTCTACATTTTCAACAAAACTTTGTGATCGATATTAAAAAGCAAAAACAAACATTTATTCAACTTCATAAACGCACTACATACTTTTAATTTTAACGTCTATGTTTCGTTTCGAAAAAATGAATAAATAAACATTCTTTTCACGTAATAGACGTACTACTTAATTTCAAATATTGACTTCTATGTTTTTCTTCAAATCACTTATCTTGAGAAAGTGTTAGAATAATGACGAAAAGTCTGTTAGCAAATAAACGATTTTCGTTTTTTTCTTTTTTCATTTATATATATATATATATATATATATATATATATATATATATATATATATATATATATATATGTGTGTGTGTGTGTGTGTGTATATATATTATTTTATAATTAATATTTAAAAAATACTGCAAACTAAACAATTCAGTCCAATTCAATAAATTTTGCAAAAAAAAAAACAAACAAACACAAGTATGCTTCAGTTGTCATGTAGAAAAAAAGGTGGTAGAAATTGCACAGAAGACGATACAGTAGGCAATTTTGTCTTGAATTGCTTCGTCGTTGGCACATTTACTACATCTCTTAAAAGTCCATTTGAAGGTCCAGGGATTCTGATTGCGAAAGCGGCCCTTCTTCGGTCTAATCGAAATCGGCGGTGAAACAGCTTCTGAAATAAGGGTGCATGACTGGCCGAAAACTTATATCAGCGTGAACCATAGAATCGGTTATGCTAAATTCAAATCTAATCGGATCTACTATCAGGAAAATTATGCACTGGTATCCAACCCAGCTCAAAAGAGAATAAGCAAGTTACGTTCAATTAAGCGTATACACAAATCGTTTTTCAATTTGTATTGTTTCAGTGTTAAATACCCCCTCTTCCAAAGTAAAACAGACAAAACGAACCATTTAAAATTGCAGACTAGCACACTCTGGCCTACACAAATGCTTGAGCAGCCCCGTCGGTATTTCCCGGTAGAGGCGCCTCAGGCGATTAGCAATAAACTAACCCCTTTTCAAAGAAAAGGCAAAGCCTGGGTGGGTGGACTCCCTGAGACTGAACAGAATCATAACTCAGTTCGACAGAGCAGGGTCAGAAAATGCCACAATGGCCCACCCTCTGTCAGACTGATCGTCGGGGACGTATCCCCGACTGGTAAATAAAAGTTAATTCAATAGACGCACCATCTTTTTTATATACTGCTTATGTATATGCGATATCAGTCGCGAGGTTTACTAATTTGCATATTGGTTTTGAAAAATGACATTTTATTAATTAACTATTATTTTTTTTTTTAATTCAATTATTGTTTTGATTTTAATATAACAAATGGTTCTGTTTTGCAATATTGTTTGATTTCCCGGACAAATATTTAACATTTGCGTCGAAATGTTCCTCTTTTAAAAGAGATAGACTTGATTTTCAGCAAGTTGCGATCTATTTCTAAAATTGCAAGTGAAAGGATTTCTTCTTTCTTTTCCTTTCTTTATAGTCACATTTTAAAAATAAATAAATTTGTATCTAAATTACCACAATGTTAATGTTTATCTATTTATATAAATGAATAGAAAGATTTTATTTTGTGTTTACAACAAAGTTATGAAGGAAATGTTTATTATTTTTAATGTTTCAAGTATTTCAAGTAGCGAACTTTTCGAAGCGATATCGAGTGGGCAAAGCCAGCCAGTAATAAATAAAATGAAATAACAGATGAAAGTAAATGATTAATCAATAAAATAATATAAACCTCTGTAAACTTGGCCTTGTGGCATACCTCGAGTAAATAATGAATAGTGTTCTTTACAGCTTTGTTATTTTCTTTTACTAATGAGTCACCATTTATCAAGGCCAAAAGCCACTCGAGGATAAGTATTAATAAGATGGGTGTATTGTCAGTTGAATGATGAAGAATATTATGAGAGGATTGAAAATAATGAATGGAATGAACCAAGTTTTATTACTATGAGGACGGTTTATGACGAGTATTAGTTGACAGTGGATTTGAAGACGATTATGTTATAGTCTGCAGAGAACCAGTTACATGGTAATGTGCTCCAGAGATGTAAAGTTCTGTTCATAGAAATTATGTTTGATTTTAGGCAAACGGAAGAAGAAAGGACATTTTTTTACAGTTGTTGTAGTAGGACAAGTTCTTGCTGTGAATGTTTTGATGGAAATAACGATAGAGACTTTGTTCCTTTTATATAAGATTCCAAATTTTAGTTACACATAGACAGACACCAAATCTCTTTATTATCATAGAAATTGTTATTTTGTATTATTTGCTTTATTCGGAATACTGTTCTCATCTTGGATGTTATTCTCACAACTTTCGGCCGATATACCCTCCAACCGTCTTCAAGTGCATCTTTTCGAACTTAGGAATCTAATAGTCAAACATGCGAATCTTTATATCAAACTCTACTGATTTTCGTGCGAGCGCTTAACTTTTAATCCATACAGGTTGATTGTTCTCATTCCTTCAGCCATGATCGCGTAGAATTGTTCATTTTTATGTTATTAATAGAACCTTTAACCTCCAGAAGACTGTCACTTCAAACTGATTGTTAACAACACTATTACCTATTATGCCACATGTCCAAGTTCGAAAAGATGCACTTAAAGAAGGTCAGAGGGTAAATCGACCAAAGCGTTGTGAATATAACAACCAAGGTGAGAATAGTAGTTCGAATGATTCAAATAGTACAAATTATCAATCCTCATCTAAAAAAATCTGAAACATAAAATTGTTATCTCTAGTTAGATAAAGTTAAGCATATGTTTATATATTTCTATGTACAGGATTCACTCCTAAGCTAATTAACCAATCTTTATGAATTTTAGAACACATCTGCTAATCGTAAGGGTGGGTAATGTGGGTTATATTTAGTTTTATGGAAAAGGGGCAGAGAAGAGGTGGAAACCCTTTGTGAAATTCAGATACCTCCGTATTTTGTAAAATTTTAACAATAGGTATTAAATATCAATTAATATTTATTCCCCACATTTCAGCTTCTTTGAAGGGTTTTAAAGGGTTTTTAGGGGCAATAGTATGGAAACAAGCCTAATTTGAAAATTCAAATATTTAAAATTTGTATTAAATTTGATCCATAGTCATTACACACCACACACCAATTAAGCAAGATTCCATGAATTTAAATTTTTTCTTAAGACCCCTTAAGCCTTAAACTTTAGACATTTTCTAGAATCCAAATCATGTGATGGATTTTGATCAAAATTGGAATAAGGATTCTAGACATAAATTTTAGTAGCATTATATATTAATTTAAAACTTTTTAAAGGGACATAAATTGGTGCAAAACTATTCTGTTTGGGGAATTAATTCTAGTCATTTATAAAAACAAAAAAGTATATTAAATTTGTTGGCATTTTTTCTTTAGTAGACACGTGTTGATTTTTATGATTTTACTCTCTACTATATTTGTCATGTCTGTCTGTTCAGGGATGTGATTGAAAATATAGCCCTATACAAAGATCTTTTTTATGATTTTTATGATTTTCATTATATTAACTAGTGTTGGGACGATTAATCGGAATCGGGAATCGGAACAATTAGAACTTTTTTTGAGTATCGAAATGGGAAAAATTTGTGCCTATTTTCCAATGCCAAAAACGATTCTTTTAATTGTGTGTTTTTTTTTGTTTGATTTTGTTTCAAACTTAATTTTCCATTGCTGGTACTAATAATAAAATGATAAATATTTATTGATTTTAAACTATTAGTAAAACTAAAATCTATAGACCCCCTCCCAAGTGTATTTTTTACATTTGCGAAAGTATATGCACATATTACATGAGTTTTTATGGTAATCCGAAAGTAAAAAATAAAAAAACAATAACCTTATAACAAAATATTTAGAGGTTTTAAAAGAATCAGAATCGGAATCGGTAATTGTATCGGAATCGAGAAAAATATTGGAATCGTCCCATCATTAATATTAACTAACTTCCTACTGCTCCCTATTTTGAAGTAAAAGTGCCGTTCCATGATGAATTCAGTTCAAGAGTTTTCGAGGCCTGTAAGTAAATTCTCATTTTACAAAGAATTTATATTAGGAATGAGATCACCTCTCTAAGAAAGTTATTTATTTTCTTGTTCTTTCGATAATCATGAACTTTAGTGCTTAATAAACTGAACAAATATCCCCACCCCTCAAAAAAAAAACAATGGACGAAGAATGCAAGTGATTGGTCAGAAGTTCTGTCGAAAATGTATTCAATTTATTAGCATTCTTTATCTTAGCTATTTTTTTTCTCCTATCTTAATTGAAAAGTACTTATGTTTTAGTTACTGTCCCTGTCTACCTGTCTCCCAACGAGGACAGAGTTAGACACAAAGACAGAACAGATAAAGTGTAGTATTAGAATAGATACTACATTTAAAATTATATTTTTACAAAAAATATAAGAATTACAATTTAAATTTTGAACAAATTAGGCACAAGGCCATCAAAAGTGTGAGGTAATTGTTCATCCTCTGTCCATCCTACACTCAGCTAGAATCATTGCAGTCACCACAATAAAGACTAACACTTAGTCACTGTCCATCCGTCCGTCCATTATTGCACTTTTCATTGTATATAGCTAGTTATCGTAATGGCTACTGTTTGTTAATCAGAAAGAGACTTATGATTTTATTATTCTATTAACCCGCCAGTCTCATGTTTTTCTCAAAATTAACCAGAATCGGGAATCGGAAAATCAGAACTTTTAGGCGTATCGGAATCGGTATTGGAAAAATTTGTGCCAATTTTCCAATGCCATAAACGATTATTTTAATTATTTTTTGTTTTTGTTTAAAACACAAATATCCCATGACTTATACTAATGATAAAATGATAAATATTTTTAAAAATTTTAAACTACCAGTAAAACTAAAATGAATAGATCACCCTCCGACAAGTGGATTTGTACATTTGCGAAAATATATGCACATATTACATTGGTTTTTACGGTAATCCAAAAATTAAAAAAAAAAACAAAAAAAACTATTGTTAAATATTTAGAGTTTTAAATAAATCGGACTCGGAATCGGTAATTTTATTGGAATCGGGGAAAATATTGGAATCGTCTCATCACTAGAATTTATATGAACACAGAAAACTGACTTAGCTAAAATTTTAGGCAAAACTTTGGTTTGTTCCCAATGGAGATAAAATGCTTAAAAATAACTATTTATTTGCTAACATCTATCATTCCAGTCATTAGACTTTGCTGAAAATCGACTAAAAGTTACGATTAATAGTTATTTATATAGAAATAAGTTTTGGTGATCAAATGAAAACTTTGTTTTTTACCAAACAAGAATTAAAAAATGCCACCCAAATTTGCACTTTTTTATGGATATTTAAAAGTACACTGGGTAGTTTTTCTCTAAAATCCAACAAAAAGTGTTATTAATGGTTGTTTACATGGTCACAGTACTGATGATAAAAGAAAAACTCTGGTTAACCTCCAGAGCGCTGTCAAATGAAAATAGAAAATAATTTTCCGCAAATATCAAAACTCTATTCATTATTTTTTGCTTAAAATCAACCAAAAATTGTGATTTTATTATTCAAGAAGTGAAAATTGAAGGAGGAG
>OY744533.1:30785280-30825280 GCA_963556195.1 Sepiola atlantica | reverse complement strand
TCTTATAGATTTGAACATTTTTTGTATTTATGACAAGGATGTTTATTGCTGATTGAATAAATAAGTCAATTTCTCTTTTCATTTTAATTGAACTTTTATACCACATTTTTACCGTCATCTGTCGTCATTTTGGCGACATTTTGTTATTCTTAAATTCACAATTAGTATGGTTTAACCTTTTCATGTTTGCTTTTAAATTCGTTCAATTCGGTTAAAACTTGCTTTTGTAAATAGAATGTTCAAAGTTTGTGTTTTGTGTGTAATAAAATGTTAAAGCAGTAAAAATATCTTTCCTCCAAAGAAAACTATCTTTAGTCCAAGGAAAAAATATCTTTAGTCTAAGGAAAATAAAAACAATAAAAACCAACATGGCCGCCACCGATTAAAACCTGGAATTAAAGTTAGATTCTCAACACTTTAAACAGTAAATGAGAATTTTATTTCAGGACCAAAAATACAATTAAGATCAACAATCAGTTTCATCCAAAATTTGGGCGAATACCAAGCGAAATGAGCGAAAAAAAAACAGCGGTCCATATTCTACAATTAAACCGATGTTTAAACTTAATTAAATTAAAGAAAATGTCTTAAATTTTAATTTAAAAAAGCAAATAATTAGACTTTCTGACTAATTTGTTGTTTTTTAGAACCGAAAGTAGATTAAATATCTTCCTTTATCTTAAAAAATCTATTATCGAATATTAAAATTGTAAACAGTTAGTTTTTATTATAGATTTAAAATATAGACGTTTTCACCTTTTTTATTTAATGTTGTAATTTTAATAAATGTTTTTGCCCAACCTAGGAAAACTTGCTCAAGTTAATTTTTCGGGGGAGGACAAATTAACCCGATATTTTTTCATCTCACAAGGTCTAGGCCAGATATTTTGTATGAAATTTTAAGACATTACATGTATCTCTGAATTGATTATTGACAATTTATTGATATGTTTTGGCCAACTTATGAAAAATATTTATTTTATTCAATCTTTAAAACATAAACTTCATTGTTTTTTTTTCGCCCCAAATTGTACTATTGAAAAAAAAATGGATAAATCGATTTGTTTAAAAGTACTTGCACGTTTCTCTGTTGTAAATAATAATATACATTATACAATATAGTTACGTTCTTAAAACAAACACATATTAAACAACCACACGATGATTAATGTTGCTCTAGCTGTCTCTCCGCTTACAGAGAAATGCTTTCTTTAAAAACAAAATAATCACTAATAATGTTTAAAAGTAAAACTTTAATTACTTAAAACAAATCTAAATTCCCTTCCAAAATTAATAGAACAAATATCGGGTCAAATTTTCCTCCCCTGGAAAAAATAGGTTGTTGATGTAATGAAAATTAAAATTGTTTTAAAATACTTCAGAGACTTTTCTATTTCTATTTTATACCTCAGGAATCGAAAATTTACGTATGCTTCGTCGGACATTTTCTCCTATAACCCTTAGCACATCTCAAAATATTAGCGAGATTTTGTCAAATATTATCTTACGGTCTTACATCCCCACCCATATTGATGAGATCCTTTAACGCCCACCCCTATCCTTCGACTACTCATTGGCAGAATAGAACGCTTATGAAAGAAGGTATATTTTCATTATGGAGCACTGAAAAAGAGCCACTCCTTTTTTATAGGAGTTTGAGCTGGAGCGGCTCCCTTTTGAAAATGGGGTACGTGAGAGGAGCCAGCTCCAATTTTGGGCGTTGGAGCAGGAGCGGGAGCAACTCCAAAAATAGTGGAGCGCGTAAAGCCCTGATAATAACCCATAACATGGTAATGGTGGATAAACCTAAACGAAGACCTAATAGAACTTACAACCACATAAATCTAAACAAAATTAATTAAAAAATACAGAATGCAATATACACCAAACAACATAGAAATGAATTATAATTAACAAACTATTATTCAGAGTTGATAGAAGAATAATCGAAGGCAACAGATGATTTGGTTCAACTCACCCTCTCATTAAGTGTACAAAGGAACATCCCTGGATATTTTTACAACATCATTAAAAATAACTTTACATGAATATAGTAGGCTTTTTAATAAAAAAAACACAATTAGATTATCTTACTCACCCGTACAACACCTTGAAAGGAGCATGATTGGTTTAAATTATAATAAAACTAATAAATCCCACGAGATTAATATCCTAACAACATCCAACACCAAATGAAACTATATAGCAAAAGATAAATGCCCATTAGCAAATGACTGCATGTACGATAATGTGGTATTTAAATGCTTAGTAGAATCAGGAGATGGTAGTGGTGGTAATAAAAATAACACCTCTAAAAACAATAATAATAACAATAGCAATTACATACCAACTGATAGGGATAATCGGAACAGTCAAGATAACAATAATAGCGACGACATTAGTAATAATAAGTTAACTTATATTCCTTCTATGGGAAACTTAATAAAATTAAGGCCATCGAAAAATAAACACACTTTCAATAATGCTAACCTCTCTAAATTTACATTATTATCCAAACACAAATAGGAACTAAAAACAAATCATATAAAGTTAAATGGGTCATAATAAACAAAGCAAGTGCATACAGGCTGAAAGATAGATTTCGTCCACTTTGCCTAGAAGAATAGAAGAATAGATAAAACGCGAGCTATTATTAAGTAGATATATAATATTTTAAATGGAAAATATGGCATTCTCTCGAACTGCATGCATAGGGGATGGTTCAAATGTGACCAATATAAAGTATCATAATGCTTAACCTTGAAATTTATGAAAACACTAAATATCTAGCGTAATATAAATAATAAAACTTCAATTCAGTTGTCATTAGCTACCATAGTAAGTAATTTGTAATAAATATTACACAAATAAACTATATAAACAACAATACACTTTAATTACAGTGTTCTTAATTACTCAATTTAGTATGAGGGCCGATTATACCGTACACAAATTAGCATTCATACTTTTGCTGGAATTCGTTTGGCTTGGAGTATGATCCCAAGATTCTATAAGAATGTCTGCAGGTATTAACACGTTGGATAGAATAATTGGCAGAAAGACAAATACATGGATCTTTTTATAATAAACAATTTAATACAATCCTATAACACAAACAGGAGAGAGAGAAAATAAAAACATAGGAAAAAAAGTTTTCTTTGAATTGAGTGTAAGCGATGTATGCAGCATTTAATATATGTTATGTAGATCAAAAGTTCAATATGCACTTATTTGTTTATATGAATCTGAACCAAAGGAGACGCACAACGATCCTTTTTCAATAAGTTGGATCGTTCATCATAATTCTCGTATTAGAAGAGAAATATTTTATCCGGCAGGACACAATATGTTGTCGACTCCCTCAGTCATTTTCTTCCAATAAACTTCTCTCAAACTTTGAGCTTCTTTTCACATTATCGTCTGCGCATAACACACGGGCATTTCCCTCCCTTTTCGCCTTTACACATGGCGGCTAGCTGCTTCTCCCTTTAGAACCGTGTTTTTGTTGAGGTAAAAATGAAAGAAGAAAGGAGACAGTCGCTTGCCTGTTCATGTTTCGATAAAGATGAAGAAAGAGATAAAGAAGCAGATAGTAGACCTTTATCGTGCTTTATCTAATGTTACACTCTCTCGCTCCCGTTATAGTATAAATTTATTATAAATAACCATAAGTACATACTTATAAATTTATTAAAAATAACCATAAGTAAATACTTATAAATTTATTATAAATAACCATAAGTAAATACTTATAAATTTATTATAAATAACCATAAGTAAATACAAATTACCGTATAAACTTCGGTATGTAAGGTAAACAGTATACCCCATCTTACTATAACTACATTTCATTCTTTCGATCTAATGTATAATTAAATTGATCTAAATAACAAACATATGTACTACCACTTTGAAAAAAAATAATATACTATTAATAAATCTATTTCATGTTTTTTCTCTTTCAAATTAGCATTACTAGCCCCAGGTGAAAATTATAAATAACATTAGTCACTAAATTGATAGAATCAATAATATTGCTTCTTTTCTTCCATAAGTAATTTTACGGTTTATTTAATTAATAAAAAATAATACAAATTTCTTTCTTTATATGTGAAATAATTAAGAATACATATCCGATAACATAATATTAAGATTACTATGATTATTTATTTCTCTAACAGTATTGATTATCTAGAAAATAATGGTTAGTCTCTCTTTAACTGGTATATATATATATATATATATATATATATATATATATATATATATATATATATATATATATATATATATATATATATATAAAATAAAATGTAGTAACACGAAATTACATAATCATCGATGCAATAATTTATTTCAACCTTGTGGTATTGTCAAGCATCCAATTTAGATTATTACATTTTTGAAACTGAAAAAATGGGAAATTCACACTTGACAATTCAAATATAATTAGAGAGAGAGAAGGAGTGACAACCTATCCAATACATATTTAGAGAGAGGGAGAAATTTGAAGCATATTTAATCTATAATTATGTAGTGAGGGGGGATTACATAATTTATATATATATATATCGAATACCACCCCATTATTCCCACATTATACGGCCTCACCAAAACTCATAAACCAGACATCCCCATGCACCGATAACCCCATAATATCTGGCATAGGTAGCACCACACACAAGATCGCACGAGCCATAACCAACATTCTTACCCCACTAATGGCCACCATTAGCTTCTCCCATATCAAGAACTCGGGTGACTTATTAAACAATATAAAAACATGTAGAAAATAAAAGTATACACAGCTTAGACGTAACATTGTTATACACTAATGTCCCAGTTACAAAATGGTTGAACTTTATCCATATGCACCTAAAAAAGACCAACATCAACTTACTATTTTCCCCAACATTTTAATAGAGATTATCAGACTTATTATAGGCATGACATATCAATTTGACAATCATTTCTATAAACAAAAATTCGGACTCTATACGCAACCCTTTGAGTGGAGTACTTGCCTGCCTTTTCTTAGAATTCCTTGAATCTGGCTCTTTTAAATTCAGATTATCCCCTAACACTAAGTATTTCAGATATATTAATGACATTCTAATTTTTCTTCCTGAAGACACAAATCAAAGACATCAGAAACAAATTAAATACAGTTGAACCTTCCATTAAATTTACATATGAAACAGAAATTAATAACTCAAACCTTTTTTAGACACACTCATAATAAAATCCAATAACAAAGTGCACCGCAAAAGCACCCACAAAAACGACTATATACATTTCTATTCACACCATAACAACAACATCAAAACAGGTATGACAATTGGCTTTTTTTCTACGTACTCTCAAAATTTGCAGTCCTCAATGTATAGATGAGGAAATCAAATACATCACAAATTCTTTAAAAACACTGCAATACCCCACACATTTCATACTAAATGCTAAGAAAAAGCCCTACAAATATTCTCAAATCATCTTCAGGTGGTGTTAATTTTGGTTTCTTAAAAATATGTGTTTACTGTTGAATTTTTTTATTATCATTATAACAGCCAGTAATTTACAACTTAAAATGAGCGTCTATAATATTGAGATATTACATGAGAGCATGATTACGTTCTAAGAACGTGCAAGATTCAAAGGTTTGATTGCTACACCGTTAAGAATTTGATTACGTTCTGAACGCGTTCAAAATTCAAACGTATAATTGCTTAATGGCTAAGTAAACACGTGTTTTTTTAAGAAACCAAAATTAACACCGACTGAATATGATTTGACAAATCAAATGGAAAGAATTCGCAAAAAAGGAAAGAAAATGAAACAAGACACACATGGAACTTACATACAGCAATTTGACCGACACACTAAATGAACCATTCGGAAAATTGAAAAAAATCCAAAAAATCTTATCAAGCAAAAACATTCTGTGTTATTTAATAATGTTTGCCTAAATATATATATATATATATATATATATATATATATATATATTAGACATGTGTCGTTAAAAACCACGGAGTTCTCCCTCTTTATGATCTTTCTGGTCAGTTTCTCGACTCTGTGAGCGATTCGTCGGGTTTCTGATATCAATTGATGGATCATGGCGCCTAATGTTGTGTCTTGGGCCATTTCTCGAGCGCTTTCGGTCTCGCGACCGTCTTCAGGAGTTTGTGTGTTGTTGTTGTTGTTTGTAAAGAGCCGTATTTATGGTTTTATTTTTGGTATATCTAATTATTTGCATATGTATATATATACATATACATATTTATTCTTTTATTTACTTATTAATTTATTTATTTATTAATTTGTTTTATTTATTTTATATTTTATCTATTATTATTATTATTATTATTATTATTATTATTATTATTATTATTATTATTATTATTATTATTAAGAGTTGAGAAACCATCAGAAAGATCATAAAGAGGGAGAACTCCGTGGTCTTCAACGACACATGTCTAATAAACGACTTGCTGCCGAAATATATATATATATATATATATATATATATATAGTAATCCAGGTAGTGTAAAAATCCACAGGGTAGAAATCCAAAGGGAATCAAACCGGGTTTATAAAAGAGTGCTCAATAAAAAAATATAGAGCTGTATTGTGAATGCTTTTATTCAAACATGTACAAGGTCTGCTACACTGGCATGTCGATGTTATCGATCTACAGCTCTCAAGAGCTGAGGTCTCATCAGGCAGAAAATTATTTTTTGATCCAACCTGGTTGCTGAATTCAGTGTAGCACACCTTGTACATGTTTGAATAAAAGCATTCAGTATATATATATATATATATATATATATATATATATATATATATATATATGGGGGAATATAAAGTATAAGGTTGTGAATCCGACAGAATTCATGATAAAATAAAATGAACCAAGAGATAATTGAAGACGAAATATCAGACAAAAATCACAACAAACCAGGTAAGAAAATCCATATTTCGTCTCTCAGTTTATTTGAAGTTTATTAAAAATCTGGATGGGTTTATACAGAAAATACACGTGAAGAGACGGTAGAAAATGAGGGCGGTGAAGAAAGGGATCGAATGGTTAAATAGTATGGAGAGGAATATGGCTAAATTACTAATTGTGTGGATAAAGGAAAAGGGGTTTTAAGGGATGAAGGAATGTAATAAAAAAAACAAGTGAGTGTATAGAATGGAGAAATTGGTAGGAAATATGGAATACTCGTAAACATGTGAACCATTATCGATGGAAATAGAATTTTCACAAACAATTCGTTTGGCAACTATTGGAATAATTTGAAATGAAGGAATGCTTGATTATAACCACCAGATCGATTTTACTAAGGCTACACTAATCACAAATGTGTATAACTCTCAGCGTATATGCTTTATTAAAGCAGCTCTAATCGCACTCCATCAAGAACACAATGAAACAGTAACTCAGTTTCTTTCAAATTGTTCCTATACTTGCCACACAAGCTGTTTGCAAAAATTGCACTTCTCAATAATCGATGAAATTCCTACAATTATTCTATTTTTCTATTCTCGCTACACGTGTGTCTTCTGTATAAATGCATCCCGTTTTGGGGGCTGTATGTATAATCATGTACAAGCTTCTAATAAACTAAGATGCGAAATAAACGTTGTTGTAAGCGACAAATGTTTTAACGTTTGCATCTTTATCTACTTTACGACGGATCTATCCTTTTTCTAAATTCTTAAAACAAAACATTTAATAAAACATCAAACATTCATTGTGTGTTTTTGTATTTTATATCTTATATGAAATATAAATCGATATAAATAAACAAAAATAAAAATAATCTAATTGAAATGAATATAAATATATAAACAATATTAAATAAATAATAAGTTATTAAAAAGGTGTCGCTTTAACCAAGGATGTGTCTGCTCGTTATTTCATTCATATATCAAATAAGTAAATTGAATGCATAGGTTTTCTCATTTTTGCTGATGATCGAAGTTATTCGTTCATATCTAAACAAATTTTAAATAAAATTTGTTAGGTTTGCCCGCAAGATGTCCGCTATACTCTGATGCTGATTTATATAAGTCGAAAGCTTGGATAATTACTTTGGGTTTACTTTCGACAGTCTTGTAACTCTCGCTTCCCTTATTTTGTCCTTTATTCCTTACATTGCATGAGCGATGTTTCTGACAAAGAGGGAACAATTGCTGTTTTCTGGGTCGGAATCTAGCTATATAACATATATCGTTGGCTAGTTTTTCACCTTGAAGTGGTATTTTTTAGCTCCTTATATCAAGTGGCTTCATGCCTTGTCTGGAGCGATTTCCATAAAAAATTAACATATAATAAAATTTAAATGTTCCCATTATTTGTCTAGAGAATTAGAAAAAAATGTTAGATCCCTGGAAAAGTTGATGAAAAACGCAATCGTTATGGGGTGTCTGTTTTTTTCAATAATTAAAAAAAAGTATTCGCTGCCCCACACACAAAAACATTTATTATATACAAAGTGTGTCTGAAAAGTTACGGGACTGACGTCACAATTTATTTCAATTCAAAACAACAAACTTAACGGTTCCTCATTGAACGCTCCCTCCCCATCGAGGCTAACGCACTTTTCCATTCTTCATTGAAGGTTTATATATATATATATATATATATATATATATATATATATATATATATATATATATAAACCAGTAAAAGATGAGAATAAAAATAGTAAAAATACAATATCTATTAAGTCATCAGTTGTTACAAAAACGGTGTTTCAAATAAAAGACATTTATTTTTATTTCCTTAAGCCATGGCTTTTCAAATAATATATATATATATATATATATATATATATATATATATATATATATATATAAATGAATTAAAAATGAAAAGCGGAAGACCTAAAACTCAACGTTTCGCCCAGCTGTAGCGTGGGCTTTATCAAGAGCGAAAAAGTTCAAAGAACGAGATCTGTAATTTTGGGGAATATATATAGTGATAGCGTATAAAAATATTAAATCTATGTAGTGAAGGAAGATATACAAATACGTTCATACATATACATATATGTAAGAATAAAATAAATAAAAAACATATCTGCATATATATGTACTCGAAATATATATACAAAATATACATACATTTATTAGCAAAGGAAAGGAGAAATAAGAGCAAAGCATGAACACAAAAGGCAATCCAAAGGACCTTATTTAAAAGCAGGGAATCATCTGGTGTCTAAGTTTATATCGTTTTCATTGATAATAGTTTTAGATAGGTTAGGGGAGACATAATAGAAGCCTATTCTTTGTTTAATTGTTTTTTAGTGGGCTATAAGAGCTAATTTAATTAATCGTCGCGTAGATTTGTCTTGTATAAATTTAATTAAAGTGGCGTTTTTAAAGTCAAAACGTTGACCATATTCCATAGTATGAGAACATAATGAGTTGAGTGTGTTGTTAGTTTTGATGGCTCTTTTGTGCTCGTAAATTTTCTTGTCTAGATTGCGTTGGGTCTCCTCAACGTAGACCCTATCACAATCCAAACAAGGGATGGAATATATGCCAGTTTAACTGCGAGTGTAGTGTCGAATCTTGTAGATTTTCAGACGATATGCATAATAGTTGATGAAGTTATTTGGGCTATATTAATAACTTGTTTATTAAGTTTTGTGTAAATGGGGTTGTTAATAGAGTTATTCTAGACAGCTAAATCTGTATTTATTATAGGGTTGATTGGTGAATTGTTGTGTTTGCGATGTAAGTTAATCTGGAGAGATTTTCCTTTTAAGTTTTATATATATATTTATATATATATATATATATATATATATATATATATATATATATATATATATATATATACATATATATATATATTTATATATATATACATATATATATATATATTTATATATATATATATATTTATATATATATATATATATATATATATATACATATATATATATATATATATATATATATTTATATATATATATATATATATATATATATATATATATATTGGCCTATTGGCTCAGAACAAAGTGTAGTATCTTATCTGATGCTAGACTTAGTCTATTCTGTTGACGGTCAGTGAAGGAGAAGTCCTTCTAGACTGACCCAATTTTAACTTTTTTCCAATTCAGAGTGCCCCTTTTTGGGGAGCTGGATTCTCCCCACATTAAAAACCGACCTAGTGTCTAACATGTCCTCGTGGGAAAGCAAGTAAATAGGAATATGTATATATATAGTAATAATTTAATAAATGTTAGAATTTGTTTAAAAAAATATTTTAATTCATACAATTGTTTCTGCATATTTTAAAACATACATTCTCTTGATAGCAAACTGAAGATGTTTTCAAAAGGCTTATTCAGTGAATGTGTTCCATCAAATTAAGTCTCCCCAAAAACAACGGTTAACATTCAGAATTGTTCTCTTCATTTATTTATCCCTTTTTATTCCATCAGACTAATACAGAAATCTTTTTCATTACACACTTTCGTAGGTAAACGTCAAAACTAGTATTAGAAGACACTCGCATTCTTATTTTCATTGACAAAGAGGCGTCCCGCCTGAAATCCTGGCATCTTATCGATTTCTTAAGCAAAATTGTATTTAATTTTAAAAAAATGCCTTCTAATGTGAAAAACAACTTTTATTATTATTTCATCGACGCTTGTTTTCACTACTACTCTGTGTACTAACATCACACATCTCAACACGACACTGTCTCCACTTTACACCAAGGAGAGAGTCGCCGTTTGGGAGTCTTTCCCGTACTGTCGGCGTTGTAAATAATCAAAAATAAAATATATATAACAATGTCGGATTCTTATTTTCATTGAAAAAGGGCAATCTCGCTCGAAATATTTAATTTATTATATAAAAAAATCCTGGAATCTTATCGATTTCTTAAACAACATTGTATTTCATTAAAAAATGCCTTCTGATGTTAATTTATATATATATATATATATATATATATATATATATATATATATATATATATATATATATATATATATATTGTTTTTCAATGTTCTTTATATATAATAGTAAAAATATGCTCCCTCCGGTCGCATATTTTTTCTAGTTGTTTTATTTAATTGTTCAGTAAAATGTGTTTGTTTTTTTTTACAAAAATAGAAAGAAAGAAAATAACCCTATTTTTTATTTTAATAAATAAAACACGGAATAATAAAAACCTATTTTTAAAACAAACTTTACCCTTTACGGCGTAAAATGTAAAACAAAATATCCTAAACTCTCTTAAGGTCGTAAAACATATTATATAAAAGGTTTTCAAAAAGGTGTACCTAACATAAAATCAACACGTAAAAAATAAAATACAGTGAACACTATTCTAAATTCAGTTATTTAATTGCGCAGTAAAATGTGTTTGTTTTTTTACAAACAAATAGTAATTTTTAAATCTATTACCTTTTTAAATTAAAATATTTGATTCAATAAATTTGTGCTTTAAAACATAATTTCTAATAAAATTTTAAATAATAAAAAAACAAATGTTTTAATAAAAAAATCAAAGTAAATATATAATTCTTGAGCGACTCGTACGATAAATCTCCGAGAATGTGTTGTTTACATGTTATTAATCAAATAACACGCCCATTCTTGTGTCTATCTCCCTCTTTATCTTTTCTCTCTTTTCTCTCCCCTTTTTTTCTCCCTCTCTCTTTCTCTCTCTCTCTCCCTTGAAATAGAACTTTCTGTGCGTTCGAAATAGAACGTTATACTTAATAATCAGAGAGCGGATAACCAAATGTTAGAGTGGACGCGGCTGTTCTATCATATTCCATTACAATCTAATTTAATTACGTAACTCAATTATATAGGTTTTTAAAACACAATGTTTTTAATTGATTCTATTTATAATTTTTATTAGGATTATTATTACCGATTAAATAATTTTAAATACATCTGGAAATCTGGAAAAAACAATCATGAGTGTATATTTGCGAATATTAATTTATTAGAAGCGTTAAAACAAATATCATTATTCAAATTTGAAAGACGTGTGATGTTTGGGGACGTTTTGCAATGAGTATATATAGGAGCTGATAAGTAGATATACAAAGAGAGCGATGAAAACTAATAATATAGTTTCGGCTTCAGACAGACAGATACATAATCTCTGTTATTAATAGATATAATATATATTTATGTTTTTCATTGTTCTTTATATAATAATCACTGAGGATAGCCACACCAAAAATTAAATGCATAGAAGCATTTACATATATCTTGGTATATGCCGAAACAATTGTATGCTAAATAAGAAAATAAATTCTGTGAAATATGGGAATCTGTCTTTCAAAACATTGGATATGATATACAATCTAATAAAACTATATAACATAGCTCTGGCTTTACACTATTGAGCTAAAACAATTCCATTATGTTATAAAATTTATATTTGAACATAAAAAAGCTGAGCCCTTTTGAGAGATAATAAATTGATGATTCATAAAATTAACCACGTTGCAAGGTTCTCTCATTTGGGAGATCAGAACTCTCTTTAGAATCACAGTACTTGTGTTTACATTGAAAGGATACTAGTCGCATTTCTCTCGTATTTGAAAGTATCATCGTCGCGCTGGCCGAATGATTACGAAACCAGGGTTCATAATACTTGGATCCGGTGGTTGAATTGTCCGATCGGAGATACGGTTACATAATTCTATATTGACGTGCGTAAAGAAAAAACGCAAAACATATATATGTCTATGGATATAAAAATATATATTTATTAATAATATTTATATATATATATATATATATATATATATATATATATATATATATATATATATATATATACTCTGTAAACGATGGGGTCTTGGCAAGTACTGTCAATCAGAATCAGAATGGACTTGGTAGTGATGGTAACTTAGGGGTGATTCCGCACAGATTTGAACTTAGGACCTTACCACCAAATGCAGTTTTTTTGTAAAACCCAAGACAGTTTTGGGTACAGAGTAGTTGTATAGTTAATAGTTAATAGTTAATAGAGTAGTTGTATAGTTAATAGTTAATAGTTAATAGAGAAGTTGTATAGTTAATAGTTAATAGAGTAGTTGTATAGTTAATAGTTAATGGAGTAGTTGTATAGTTAATAGTTAATAGTTAATAGAGAAGTTGTATAGTTAATAGTTAATAGAGTAGTTTTATAGTTAATAGTTAATGGAGTAGTAGTATAGTTAATAGTTAATAGAGTAGTTGTATAGTTAATAGTTAATAGAGTAGTTGTATAGTTAATAGTTAATAGAGTAGTTGTATAGTTAATAGTTAATAGAGTAGTAGTATAGTTAATAGTTAATAGAGTAGTTGTATAGTTAATAGTTAATAGAGTAGTTGTATAGTTAATATTTAATAGAGTAGTTGTATAGTTAATAGTTTATAGAGTAGTTGTATAGTTAATAGTTAATAGTTAATAGAGTAGTTGTATAGTTAATAGTCAATAGAGTAGTTGTATAGTTAATAGTTAATAGTTAATAGAGTAGTTGTATAGTTAATATTTAATAGAGTAGTTGTATAATTTAATAGTTAATAGAGTAGTTGTATAGTTAATATTTAATAGAGTAGTTGTTAATAAAGTCGTTGTATAGTTTATAGTCAATAGAGTCGTTGTATAGTTAATAGTTAATAGAGTAGTTGTATAGTTAATATTTAAGAGATTAGTTGTATAGTTAATAGTTTATAGAGTAGTTGTATAGTTAATAGTTAATAGTTAAAAGAGTAGTTGTATAGTTAATAGTTAATGGGGTAGTTGTATAGTTAATAGTTAATGGAGTAGTTGTATAGTTAATAGTTAATGGAGTAGTTGTATAGTTAATAGTCAATAGAGTAGTTGTATAGTTAATAGTTAATAGAGTAGTTGTATAGTTAATAGTTAATAGAGTAGTTGTATAGTTAATAGTTTATAGAGTAGTTGTATAGTTAATAGTTTATAGAGTAGTTGTATAGTTAATAGTTAATAGAGTAGTTGTATAGTTAATAGTTAATGGAGTAGTTGTATAGTTAATAGTTAAAAGAGTAGTTGTATAGTTAATAGTCAATAGAGTCGTTGTATAGTTAATAGTTTATATAGTTGTATAGTTTATATTTAATAGAGTAGTTGTATAGTTAATAGTGTATAGAGTAGTTGTATAGTTAATAGTTTATAGAGTAGTTGTATAGTTATTAGTTAATAGAGTAGTTGTATAGTTAATAGTTAATAGAGTAGCTGTATAGTTAATAGTTAATAGTTAATAGAGAAGTTGTATAGTTAATAGTTAATAGAGTAGTGTATAGTTAATAGTTAATAGAGAAGTGTTATAGTTAATAGTTAATAGAGTAGTTGTATAGTTAATAGTTAATAGAGAAGTTGTATAGTTAATAGTTAATAGAGAAGTTGTATAGTTAATAGTTAATAGAGTAGTTGTATAGTTAATAGTTAATAGAGAAGTGTTATAGTTAATAGTTAATAGAGTAGATGTATAGTTAATAGTTAATAGAGAAGTTGTATAGTTAATAGTTAATAGAGAAGTTGTATAGTTAATAGGGTCGGGAAATAGGCAGAAAGAAAAGTAGGAAGGGTTAGAAAAGATTAATTTTTGGTAAGTTGGAACGAACAATTTGCCGAAGGATTTCCGAAGCAGTTTAATCTTGTTTCCCAGAGTTTTCATTTCTATACAGACAATTTCGATAAACCTTTGAGCAATAACGTGAAGCACCACCCAACATTTAAAAAAGAGAAATAATGCATGTAATTTGTCGTTGTTATAAATGCCAATAAAATGGAGTCCAGCAGTTCTACTTATAGATGTAGAACCCTAAATTATCTGGCTTTGTGGAGAATTGTATACTTGTAATGTGTAGTGTGATTTGCCTTGTCTATTTTATAAAGGGCAGTTGTCTCTGTGTGTGTGTGGGTGTGTGTGTGTGTGTGTGTGTGTGTGTGGGTGGGGGCGTCCAGCTGATAGACAAAACTACACAAGACACACCAGCAAAGATTATACTTTCTTTTTCGGCATTGCTTCAGACAGAATATGAACACATTGTTTTTGTAATATTCATTCTTTTGGAGGTCAACAGAAATAAAATTATTTGGGGGATCGACATTTAGAGCGATTTTTCCATCGACCCTTTGTGTGAAACTCTAATTAAAATACACTTTCTTGGCCTTCGGGCTCGGATCAAAGTGTAGTATTTGTTCTGAATTCGATCAGAAGGTAAGGAAATACTTCTTAACTGGGGCAATTTTATTTTTGTCCCATCCAGAGGGCTTTATTTTGCGGAACTGGATATACCCCACATAAAAACCGACTCTGTGTTTATCTTAGCCTTCGTGGGGAGGCAAATTAATAGAGAACCTTTTGATAAATAGAGTGGAGGTGATAGAGAGGAGAGAAGAGAAGGTGTTGTGAGGAAGGAGAAGGAGGGGAGAAGAAGAAGGGAAGGGAGAGGGAAGAGGAAAGAGAATAAGAAAGACAGAGAGAAGAGGAAGGGGTAGAAGAGGGAGTGGAGAGAAGGAGGGGATAAATAGATAGAAAGACATTTTAAAAGAAAGATGTACACACACTTTTTACCGCTTCTATTGTTTGTTTATGACCCTCCCCCAAGCAACACAAGATAGCGATGAGAGTTTATATATAATACAATAGACTTATATTTAATGTATTGCTACCAAAGCACAGAAGAGTCAATTATCTCAAGTCTGAAACATTATGTTAGTCACTGCAACAAAAGACTATTGCCTATGCATCATAACAACATGGCGCCTCTGATAGGATCTTTGGTTCGAATTTAAATACGGCCAACCAAAAACCTTTCAAAGAAGATTATCAACTAATGAAGAATCAATAGAAAGGTGAAGAAATCCTGGACAATAAAGACAGAGATTGTTAAGGACAAGATCACAGCAATGGAAAAGACTGATCTCTAACAGAGAAGAGGGAGGAAGATAAACACATCTAAAAACTGGAACAGAGTATGGCAGAAGCTCAAGATTCATGATGAGCATAAAATCCCGTCGCTTTCAGCAGATGATGGGCCTTATTTACATATGAGAGCATAAACTGACTTTGAAAGTGTTGCTATCTATACACAGCAGCAGGGACATGGTAGTGTCAGAGCTATGCAATCTGGAACTCCGGTGCCTGGCAGAATCACCCATGGACAGGTCTGGCATTCAACCCACAAGCAGGTTAACAGGACTCTGGTGAAAATCTAGAATGGGTCAACATCAGAATCCGTCGAACTCTGGTCGTCTCTGCTTCTATAGTAAGCAAGGAGGGATCAGACGTTGAACCAAAGATCAATGGAGTGAGAATAACAATGTTGCTTCTGCACATGTGTAACCGCCACCTATTATGTGTTCTGGTGCAAACCTTGCTCAACTTCGTATGGGACCACTAGGATTTGCTACTGTAGGTGCTGGGGGGTAAAAACTTGCAATCTTGCAGGTATAACAAACAGCTTTTGCCAACGAGGAGGACTTCATGAATACCATGAAGAAGATGAAAATAATGATGTTGAGTGAATGGAAGATGGAGAAACCTGGATAATATAGAGATAAACCATGAAGAACAAAATCAGGAGCACAGTATTTAGTTCTATTGAGAGAAGGAGATCAAAGAATATCCAAAATTAAAACAGAGTATGAAAGAAGCTGAAGAACCACGAGTTACATGATATAAAACCCCCATAAGTATAAGACCCCCATCTGTTTCACCAGATGTAGTGTGATTGGCCTTATTTATTTTACTTATTGACTTACATATGAAGTAGAGTAAGATTTCCCCCTGTTTTGTTGACTACAATAGTTTTTGAAACAAATCGTAGATAAAACAAACTGCTAATTGGTCCATATTATTAATATGGTAAATATTGGTCCATATTATAAATAGGATAAATATTGGTCCATATCATTAATATGGTAAATATTGGTCCATATTATTAATATGGTAAATATTGGTTCATATTATTAATATGGTAAATATTGGTCCATATTATTAATATGGTAAATATTGATGCATATTATTAATGTGGTAAATATTGGTCCATATTATTAATGTGGTAAATATTGGTCCATATTATTAATGTGGTAAATATTGGTCCATATTATTAATGTGGTAAATATTGGTCCATATTATTAAAAAAGAAAATGACATGTTTACTCAATTTATTTAATTTTTATATTTAATCCTGTTCGATATTCTATTTTTTATTGGTGACAAATAGAGGGTGGATGAGGAAACACACCCTAAATCACATGTATTCTCTCATTCAAATCACTGGGTACGAATATTTAATTAGTAACCTTCCCACGATAAACTGGTTCAAGGCCGTCGTAACCGACGTCCATCACGTCTAAGACATATATGCACCTCCCACACACAGCGACTAGATCTGGCTTCAGGAAGCTCTTAATCAGCGGGACCCAAGACTCAGCATGAACCTCAAAGCTTTTCTGATCGAGAAACTTCATCAGCCGGTCGGACATCCTGTTGTGGCAAGCGCATCTAGCGTCATGAGTTACTGCACAACCTTGGACATAAATGCACAGTGAAAGGCTCAGTGTCATCATTTGGACAAAATGGATACTTTCACTTGTTTCCATAGGTCTTGTTAAGATGAGCAACAAATCAAGATTGGTCCAATTATTGTCAGTTTGTAAAAAGCATTTTGAAAATAAGGTAATTACCTTGAAATATAAATTAAATAATATAAAATAAGCCACTTTGTATTGTTTTGTTTATTCTTCTTGTATAACACCATTCATTAATTTCTCATTGTATTGGCATTACAAACACACTTTCTATTAACTATATTATTTATACTGTTTTAGCTTTTATGTATTTCTTCCTTGGAGTCATATTTTGATGTGGTTTTGCATACACCGATGTAAGTATTTCAAACCATGTTCAATTTCGAAATGCTTTTCTGGTGCAAAGTCTATATTTTATCTTATTCGGTAAAAATACGTTTTTCAGATGAAATGTTCCTCCAACCAAGAAATAAAATGATGTAATGAATGCCGGTGGAATAAGAATAGAGTGAGAGTGATATTAAACAAAAACGTCTCACAATCTAAAGGGTTTAAGTTCAATCCCTGTGCAGGACAGTACATTTTTATTTTCTATTCAATCACATCCTAAAATAATTATCGCTTACAAGATCTGAGAAGAAACTGGTGATGTAAATAGTTGATTGTTTGAATGTGAATACATTTTCTACTGCTATAATTTGTTGCAATTTGCAATAAACCCATCAAGTGACCCATCTCTATCAAGCACTCCCTCTATGTTGTTGGACCCACCCTCTCTCTGTTCAGTAACAGTTGAAGGAAATAAAACTAAGATTGGAATAGTCCATTATAAACAAATATATCACCACAAGTAGTAATACTATTTATTAATATTAATACTATTTAATCCATAGCTGGAGCGGGTGACAGAGAGCAGAAAGGGACTAATCTTAAATATCTTTTAATTTAAAAAATTTAACTGGCTTTGCAAACTCACCTTTTTATGATTTAAACAATCTAATCGGAGCTCAATGTATGTATAAAAAATGAAAGAAGGTAAACCAAAAATTATTTATCTGTCCATCAACGTTTCGTCTTTATTGTTCAAAGACTTTCTCAAGATGGCTGATGTGAAGTAAAATATAGAAGTTAACATTTGAAATTTGTGGTGCGTTTATGACGTAGAAAGAATGTTTTTCTGTCATTTTTTATATATACTAGGTGAAATATGACGCATTGGGTCACTCATTGAGCTCGGATTAGATTGTTTTAATCATAAAAATAAAAAGTCAAAATTTACAAAATGTTTTTCTGTCATTTTTTATATATACTAGGTGAAATATGACGCATTGGATCACCCATTGAGCTCGGATTAGATTGTTTTAATCATAAAAATAAAAAGTCAAAATTTACAATATAGAAGTTAACATTTGAAATTTGTGGTGCGTTTATGACGTGGAAAGAATGTTTTTCTGTCATTTTTTATATATACTAGGTGAAATATGACGCATTGGGTCACCCATTGAGCTCGGATTAGATTGTTTTAATCATAAAAATAAAAAGTCAAAATTTACAATACGTTTTTTTCTGTTCCCTCTCTATCCTTTTCTAGCTACGGGTTAAACAGTAGGACTACTTATGGTGATACATTTGTTTATAATGGAATAAAAGACGAAACGTTCATGAAAATTATTAGGTTTTCCCTTTTTCATTACGTTGGATCATTAATTTCATAAATATATATATATATATATATATATATATATATATATATATATATATAGATAGATATAAACAAAACGCACTGAAGAAGATAATATTTTTTTAAAATAATCAATTGAAACAAAATGAGTTACACACGTTTGTTCATTATGAAAAGTTCAACCTTCCTTAAAAGTTTGGAATTAGAAAATGTTTGATTATCTATAATATTGATCATCTGTTATCTTAGGGTAAGAAATTAATTCCTGGATATCTGCATGTATGCACACATATACTTCATATATATATACATATATACATTTATTCATATATATATATATATATATATATATATATATATATATATATATATATATATATATGTATATATATATATATATATATATATATACACATATATATGAGGATAACATGCACAATGCATCATAAAATGAAATGCCGTGAAAGACGGGATGTGTGAAAAAGACAAACCGAAAAAAACAAAACAAATTAAATACAGAAATAAATCATCAAGAAACGAAAAATGTTACCGGTTTCGTTTTGATCAACGAACGTCTTCAGAAAAAGTGAAGATTTTAAATTTATTCGATAACGGTAAAACTATAGAAAACAGAAGAATGCAGAACGGGGTGTTATTGGCACGTATTTAATTATTTGAAAAAAGAAAGAATAATGAGACGCGTTCGGTAGAGACGTAAAAATGGAAAATGGGGGGGGGGGAGGAGAAAAAAGAAAAGAAAAAGGAAAAGAAATGGAAATATGGATGAAATGTAGTAAAAAATGAAAGTTACTCTTAAGCAGTGTCGTGAAATATTGCATTGATTCAGAGCGGGTTTTGCCAGATGTTAGTTTAAGGAATAAGATCCGAGTCTACATTAGATGGAGATGAGAGAAGTATTATAGCGCTTTTGATGTATTTGCGACGTGGGAGAGAATATTCGGTTTTGGAGAGGGTGCAGTTTACAAAGTCAAAATTGTGGGTCAAAGTGTTTCTGTGTATGACTAGTACGTTAATGCGATTGTTATGTTTGAGGTTCTGTTTGTGTTCGTAAATGCGGAATTTATATTTCTGGCTGTTTCACCAATATAAAACATCGGAATGCGGCACATTATATTTTGTAAATGTCGTCTAGGGAACAAGTGTCCTTGGAGGTAGTTGGGGACAGGGTTTTGTGTTGAGTAAATCCTTAATTGTTTTAGAGGTTGATGTAACTATTTTTATGTCAAATTTGAATTTTTTTGCAAGGAAATAGATATGGGATTATTGGGGAGAACTATGTAAGATTTATTTTTCTCAGTCATGTCGGTATTATTTGTGCTGGTGATGTTATGAGAGGGCACTTTTGTGGTGCTAGTCTGTTTTTTGTTGTGGATATTAAAGGCTTTCGTTTAGCGTTTTAGATTTTTTTAAATTGAGGATATTTTAAAGCTTGGTAAGTGTTCTGGATATAAGTTTCTTCATTACGTTGGTTTTCTAAAGACTGTGAAGTTTAACGCAAAACTCTCACTACTTTAGATATATCGATGATACACTCCTTATTTACCAACATCAAATTAATCTCCTTGACATAGTCGACAAAAATCAATAAAATTACACACACCATTTCCTTCACCTCCGAATTAGAAAATAATCACATTCTCAACTTCCTTGATATCACTCTGAACAAACGGCCTGAACCAACGAATAAAAATGATCTTATACATTTTTACTCTAACCACTACAACAGAATAAAATCCGGAATGATCATAGGCTTGTTCTTTAGAGCTCTTAGTATTCATATGCGTGTGTCGTTTCTGAAACACACTAATTTCAATTTATAAATCCATAAATCACTGGATCATTTATTTACTCCTCTGCAGGAGTTAGGCACAAGGCCAGTTTTATCTTACTCCCACAAGTAAGATGTGACCACAGCTTGGGTCGAGTAAGTGGGGTTAAAAGCCAGCGCTCGAGAGGTGAGCACTCTGGCCATTTAAAAATTGCCTGGGCAGCCCCGTCGGCATTCCCCGGTAGGGGCGCCTCAAGCAGTAAGCAATAAACTTACTCCTCCCCAAAGAGGGGAGGCGAAGCCTGGGAGGGTGCATCTCCTAGAACTGCACAGGACAAACCCACAGACAGGTGGAATCAAGTCCCGAAGGACAAGACGACACCCCACTGGATCATTGAATATATATTATATACCAGTAAAGCTACCCGGCGTTGCCTGGGAATAAATAAGGAACTGTGTGTAATCCTACTCTCAGCGCTGATCCCCCATAATACATCTGGTGATACCAGATCAGGCTGCCCTGTGGCTCCCTGAGACGAAATTCACCTACATTGACGTTTTTGTTTTTTTTTTGTTTTTTTTTTGTAAAACTTAATTGTGTTCTACAAAACCAAAACCAAAAACAACAGCCCCTCTCCCTTTCTCCCTCCCCTTTTTTATTTTATTTTTAGAACTTGAAGCATAAATCTTTTACTATAATGACCAGATTCGGCATTAAATAACCCAAAAAGGGTTGATATGCCGTAAAACAAAACTACCATACCATAATACATATTTTCTTCTTATTTTTTTCATTTCTGTAAGTTTTTATTTTAGTTGGTCCAGGGGAAATAACTTGAAAATCATGTATTGATTTTTTGTTCTTAATTTCTTGAATGAAAGAACATTTTTTTCTGATTCCACACTCACTAAGTTGGTTTCTGGTGATTTCAAATGAATCAATATTGCAGCATCTTTTTATAATAAGCTGCTCGAGGTCATACTACGTCAGAAAATGTAAGGTTTATAGAGTATCTTTGGTAGTTTCTGAGAGAGATAAATAAGAGATATACCTACATAGATTTATATTTATTTATAACTTTTCATAATTAATATTATCTATATCCACAGATAAGCTTGCTTCGCCTTTTAAAGTCTCATCGGTGCAGATACATAGATGTATATACAGAGAGATAAATTATATATAGTTAGATAAGGAAATAGCTATATAGATAAAAAAAATATTTAGATATAAACAGATTTAGATCGATAAATATATATAGATAGTTTTATAAGACAAGTTTATATAAGTAGATGTGAACAGTACAGGACAAATAGATAGTCTATTAGTTAGATACATACATGTGAACAGAATAGGAGAGACAGATATTAATTATTTGTAAGTAACATGGAGATATATAGTTAAGAAAAGAATAGATACGTCAACTGAAAGAAAAAAGATAGAGGGATGGAATTGTCAAGGACATACAACCAAGTGTTGTACTGACTTGACTGCAGTGCAATTAAGATGTTGCCATCCAAGGCAACAATTTTTTTATATATATGTGGCAGGAACCTTTCATGATAAAATGAGAAAGAATCCGGTATAGGAGCAATTTCATTATTCACTAAAGATCTCTCTATGTATCTATTATATAAAAGGCAGATGTCTCTGTGTGTGTATGTCCAGCTAAAAGTAAAAAAATTACCCCCCCCCAAACTTGGTATATTCTTGATCAGCATTGCGTGGAATTAATAATATATAAAATTTAAAAAAAAAATATTCTTTGGGGGCTCAACTGACCAAAGTTTCGTTAGGGGGCTTGATTTTTCAGCTATTTTATTCAGCCATTTTATTTAGTAAAGGGAAGTAATTCTGATTTTTATCAAGGAGTTAATTCCCTTATGCCCACTCATTCCTCTATATAAAGGAGAGTTGTCTGTGTGTATGCCCAGTGAGAGAGGAATGGGCTGGACAGAGGAGAAATAGTGGTTGGGGCGAGGGAAAGGAAAACGGGTGAGGGGAAAGACAGAAAGATAGAGAGGCGGCTATAGAGAGGTAGAGTGATAGATGTTTTAATAGAAATATATTACACTTTTGCCCCGGGAAGCACTGAGTAGCCTTGCTAGTATATATATATAAAACAAAGTGCTACACGAGAGCAAAGTTAGACACAATGTAGGCTTTAAATGTGGAGAAAATACAGCTCCCCTAAATAAGCATTCTGGGTTGAGACAAAAATAAAAATTCTCCTCATCTGACCAATCAAATAACAGATACTACACCAAGCCAGGTTGTTTTCTTTTTATATTACTATACATTCCAACATGACTATGACCCAAAATATGTGACAAACAATTTTATTTATTTACTATGCCTTTATGTGCATTACTTGTTTTAATAAATCATCTCATGTCAGGTATAAAAGAAAAAAAATCTCCAAGAATATATAATCACATTATCCTAATATTTCATCAGATAGTCCTTAAAAGATTAATTAATGTTTTAATGTTTTTAATGTTTTTACCATTATTTCTTTTCATCCTGTTTATTCTTAAAATTATTTACACTAAAGTTATTTTAATCTTATAAGGTAATTATTTTCCAAAAATATATTAATCTATTAGAAAAAAATCTAATTTTGTGTTAGATATAGTTTTTAAAATCGTTTGTGCCAATAAATTAACAAAGAGATGTTAAAATTGTTTTTCGATACTTAGAAGATCTCAATAAAGTCATTCTTTTCTCTCGTAAAGTAGTTAAACCCAAGGATTCTAACCTATCCTTATAATTGAGATCGTTTAATCCTATTATTAGTTTAGTCACTGTCCCTTCTACACCTTCCAATTTGTATATGACAGTGGTCCACAAGTTCTCACACCATGAATAAATCGGCCTGCAAATACATTTTTATTTTCAACACATTTCCTTTTGGCTTCCAAACAATGTATTGGTGCAAGAACACACCAACAGACTTAGAGACTATTGTGTTCTTCAAATCTATTACTAATGGTGATTTGATACCTGTCTCTCTGAAACCGAAACTATATTATTATTTCTATTAAAAATAGAGATTTAATATTTTTCTATTTGAATCCGAACTTATACTATTACTTCTATTAATTGTACTATTGTATTTTTATTACTAATGGGCATTTGGTATCCATCTGTCTGAAGCCGAACTATACTATTACTTCTGTTAATTGTACAATTTTACTATTTTTCAATGTTCATTCGTCATGATACCATCATCCCAGGTATTACTTCCACCTTTTGGGGGCATAGTGTAGTATCTGTTGTCATCAGACCATTCTCCCAGGTATTTCCTCTTCCTTTGGGAGGGAAAAGTGTAGTATTTGTTCGTTCCTCATACGATTCTCCCAGGCATTACCTCCTCCTTTGGGATGAGTGTAGTATATGTTCATTCATCTTGATACCATCCTTAAAGGGATTATCTTTTCTTTGGGAGGAGGTAGCGATATATGAGAAAAACTAGAATAATGTTGCTAGTATTTCTAAGAATTTTCTTTCAAGTCTATCAGAAATTGCACGTTTTTATATTATTCCCCGCACAATCTCGTTTGATTGCAAAATATTGCTCTGAATAGTTGATCTAGGGACACTTAAAAACTTGTAAACTGCTGTATATACATTAACATGTTTAAATTGAATTTAGTAGTCAGTGCTTAGCTGTCTGACCAGTTGAGCTGAACTAAATAAACTGAGATAGAAGCTTAGTAAGCTGGTTTATAAGAAGGCGTGGATGTTTCATTATGCTTAGAAGGGCAATTCCATTCTCTGGGTTCTGATTGGCTGCTAGTTCATGAGTGGATAATTTAATATAAATATTGCTTCATTCAAATAAGAATTTTCCAATCAACCAGTTGGAGCTCTTATGCTGGGAAGTATTAATTTGATTCTACAGTATGCATCAACTACCTTCATTCATAACTTTTTATCAAGTTCAGCAGTATCTGCTATAGTTTCTCAACAAATGAGTGATCACGCTCTCTTCCTATTTCTACCAGCATAAATGGTAACTTCGTCGTCTGAAATTCGCTAAAATATATTTCCCATTAAATTTGAACTGTGATACAAGGAATAAGAATTAATTTCTAATCAATAATGCATGTTGACCTTGTTGCTGTCATTATTTTTACCGAGGAAGATGAAGATCTTATTCAATAAAGCCTTATTACTTTTCACCTAAAGTGTGGCCTAGCATTCGCACCTCTGCAAATTTCCCAGGTGACATCTCAAATATCGATATAGAGATGATTCAATAATCAAATCTCGCAGACACCTAAACAGAGGTATTAAAGTGTCAATGTAGAATGACGTACCAAAATAGCAGGCCTCTGTTCAGTCTTGAGAAACAATGGATACCCTCTGTAAGGGTGAATATGCAAGAAATCTATTGTGAAGCAAGGGTTGCACAATCCCGACTACACCTCTCCTGAACTGGCATTTCCTGAGTCCAGTGGCACGAAGTCCAGGATGACTGGAAACAATGCCGGGACAAGCAGAGACCCCTCCCACACACAGTAACTGATATTCCAAAATTGTCATCATTTAGAACTGACCAGGCTCAACGTCATTTAACTTCAGTGATATAATGGGAATCAGTGTGTCAACGAAAGTATAATTCTTATATATACTAGAAGAATACATATCCTTGGATAGGGTTATAGCACTATGGTGGACCAATTCTCCAATCCCAGCAGATTATTTGGACAGCATCTCATTACATAAACAGCTGGAGTCTTGTTGTGTTGATGACACGTAGCAGAATTTCGTTCTCTCTTTTCTCTTTTTTTTTTGTTGTCTTCTGCTTTTTCTTATTAATAACAACAGTTGTAAAGTTAATAATGAAAACAAAAGATTTGGGGTTTAACAATGCTTTTGTGTTTTTAAATTTTCATTTTCCAGTATACAATCTGCATACATAATATCCCCAGTGTTGTGGGGGGAGGTCAGATGTTCAAAATACGACCGCTCTCTTTTGCAGTTCAGAAAACAAGAGAAAGATTTTATCAGCTTATCCACTACGTGTCTCTGACGACCTCTTTGTTTGTGATGCAATATCCTAACATGTAGCCTTAATTCTGATCTTTTAAATTCTAATGGAAATTTCCACTTTCCTGCTTAACCTTATTAAGAAAATTCCGTTTTTAATATTATTTTTATATAATCATATCCAATCTTGCTACAGGGTCATTCCCTACATGTTTATTTCATATATTTAATTGTTTACATTTTTCAAACAAACGGAAAAAAATATTAATAAATGGTGTTAATTCCAAATTAGTCCAGAATGGTGGAAGTCATAAATATTAGGTTAGACTTTGTTAGTTACGTTGAAAGAATGGATGAGAGTTTTGTGGTCAGTTGGTAGAAGAAGGCCAGGAAAACATGAAAGGAAGTGATAAGGATTATCTTGAGAGAAAGAGCTAGAAATAAAGATAGGTTAGTTTGGAAGTAAATTTCTAAAAGCCGTCCAACACATGCCACATGTAAAACGGACGTTAAACCGATAATGATGATTATGCTGCTGCTGCTGCTGCTGCTGCTGCTGCTGCTTATGATGATGATGATGATGATGATGATGATGATGATCCCTATGTATTGAGCTTTCATGAATTAACACGTGTTTAAAGACATGGGATGCTTTGATCTTTCAAACACGCAAATAATGTCAGAAACTTCAAAAGAAAATTAAATAAGAACTGATTTAGAAAACAATATGTAAGAAAGCAAGTGAGATAAATCTTTTTAATTGTAGCAATTATGGCCGACCATTAAAATTTCAACTGTCAGCAAAATTGTACAAAGTACAAGTAAGTGCACTCAACGTTCCCCAGCAATGAATGAAAACCTTCTTATACTCTTACGCCCAGCTCTCAACTCTATATTACCATGTTTATAATTTGTTACATTTTCGAGTTTTTCATTTTCTTCTTCATTTACGTCATTTATTTAAGTCCTCCTCTTCTTGAGCTACTACTCCTATTACTATTCCCTTTACTCTGCTCTTTCCACGACTTCACCTTCTTTCTATTCCCCTAATCCAACCACTTCGTATCTCATTCGTATTTCTTCACACCATCTAAAACATTGAATGTGCAAGCAAGATATTCATACTGTTAGGATTATATAGACATTAAAATCTCTGATAATATTTTTGAATTTAAAACACCTGATTTTTCTTTTTCAGTTGTTGATTAAATAAATTTGATGCCTTGAACAAGAAATGAAAATGTAGAATCCAGAAACCCCGGAAGACAGATTGAGATTACGATTTCGGCCTCATTCAAAAACTGAATTATCCAATCTGTGACATCAACTTCCTCTATGCCCTCTTTAATCGGTTTTAACTCATAATGAAGTCGTTAATAATATATAGGAAATAACTTTACTTCCGAGTACCAATACGGAGAATAAAGAAACATTTTTCTGTCTATATATATAAAGTTAGGTATGTGTATATATATATATTTCTATGTATCGGATTCACTCCTAAACTAATGAACCGATCATTATGATTTATGGAACATATATTTGAGGAAACATAGTGAGTAATATGCGTACATTATTTTTGTCAACTTCCCATTTAGAGGATATGCCCCCAAACTAGCCCTCCTCATCGAAAAACCTTTTGAAAATGTTGAGTTATATTATGTAATAGAATTTTAACCACACCGGTACGTGCATTGGTATCAATAATGTGTGGGGTAAACTCCTAAGTTGATGAACTTATTATGAATTATGTATTACACATTGTAGGAAACACAATGAGTTACGTGGGCATATTTTTTGTAAACTTTATCATTTAGATTGTGTGCTCCCGCAATCGCATTTTACACCCCCTTCAAAAAAAAGAAGATTTAAATCAGACACATATTTTATACATATTGCCTATACCTATCCATGGACAAGACATTCTTCTAGTTTTCATATGAAGTTAGGCTGTTTGTTACCTATGTTATATATCAAAGTGACCTTGGAGAGGACCATAGAATTTCAGGAATTCGGGAGTTCAAATTTGACTCGTGGGAACGGAACGGAATGGAACGGACAACACAGAAGCATTAATTAGCATGCTGCAAGTGGGGGACAGAATTCGTTTAGAAGTTGAATGACCGTATGTGTTAGAATACAAGTTGTTTAAAAGAACAAGTAGCAAAGTGGGCCTCTCTTGGTCTCTGTCTGAATAATATACATGAGTACATAAATAAAACATATTTATTTTTTAGGTACAAACGTTTTCTTGTTAACGATTGATACTTAACACCTACGATTTCTGAAGAATTCACCACCAGTCACACATAGAGCATGCCCATCGAATCGATCAGAAAACTTATCCCTTAATCTTAGTCTCATGGGACAATCATGATTATTGTCATATCGATGCTTAAGAACTTAGATGAGTAAACAATACCTACAACCGGGTATTTAACAGAAAACTCTTTATAGAGATCAAGAAGAACTATGGCAAACTTAATTTCCTCCCGGCAGTGATTGGTATCTTACAAGCCTTGTGATCTTCTTCAATCATTCAATTTGCATATATGTCACATCAGAAAGATATGCGACCCTGGACGGGTTCATTCGAAGTTAATACGAATTGTTGTTTGCTCTATTTATTTGTTTACTTTTAACAAACTGATTAATTCATGACTAGTCTCTGGTGATACTGATGCTTATACTTCAGGAATGTTCTCTTGAGGATTCTTCATAAATGATGTAGTGGATATGCATCTGGGTTATTTGCAGGTCAATCAAGAACAGATATTCGCTTCTTCTTTAGCTATTCTTTTGTAGATTTTCCTACATGGAGTGCAGTTAGGTCATGCTGGAAGATGAATTTATTGTCCCCAAATTTGTCCTCTTTGTCTGGTATAAGGAAATGACATAGGACATCTTGATAGACAGCAGCAGCATCCATGTGGCGGATGTGATGAACCTTAGTCTGAACCTGGATTGAGCAGTGGAAGTCTTATCCTCGCCATAAAATGGTTTGTCTTTGGCATGTAGTTTGAAAACTAAGGAAATATCGAAATGATAGGTTTCTAGTAAGAATCGAACTCACGAACTAGGAAAGACAGACAGAACGACTGGTTATTGCACTGGAATAAGCAAATTCCGTTCAATAAGAAAAGGCGAACTCACTAATTATCTCATTGGTTAAAGACAATTAACTGAGATGATTTAATATAATAAATCTGCTGACTTGGGCCGGAGAAAGAAGCAGAAAGGGGAGCAATCAGAGAAAACGTCCAGAGATTTTCAACAACATTATTTTCAACAACATTATTTTCAACAACATTATTTTCAACAACATTATTTTCAACAAAATTATTCTTTTGACTCTGACAATAAGTTCATTATCATTTTAATATTGAGATTGAGCTTTAAGGGTCTCATTAAATTCAAAGTATAAGCGATGCCCTGATCGAGTTTCAACCCTCAATCCATCGATGTTGTAAAAAAGCAGATCTTACCAACACAAGTGGCAGAAATGCAACATATAAATTATGACAAATTGAAGGAAGCAGGCTTTCTTAATTCATTCGGCATCTATAATATCTTAACACACAGCTGTCACTGTAATCAAATATTCAAACCGAATATTCAATCACCTTTGAAGATGACGTGGTTCCATTGATATACGTAACAATTTTGATGATCACCAGTCGTCTGTCCCTTCAATTACCACCAAACATGAAATAACAGCTTATAATCAACAGCAATGTTATGAGAAGTGGTGGGAGAAGAAGAGTAGCATGAAGAAGTCTCAATCTGAAAGCTGTGAGTTTAATTCCTGTACAGGGCAGTACATTTTAATTTTCTCTTAAATGAATTTTACTACTAAACAATATCCCAGAAAATCTAGTGATGCAAATAGTTCCTTGTTTGAATGTAAATACATTTTATTGCGTTATCTTAGGATTTAGCAGACCGACCGGTGCCTCTCCAGTCGAACACAGACACTGTATGTTCTAGTATCTATTTTAATACGATTCAATGAATTGAAAAAAAGTAAATTCTTTTGCTTCATCTGCAACACTTTTTCACAACCATACATGATATATAACAATGCCCTTCATGAAACAGTCATCGTCGCTTCAACAAATTGCTTATAATCATAACATTAATTAAGAGCAAGGAAATGAAAAGCATATTGCTATAGTAAAAACTGTGCAAAAATAGAGTGTTATTTATGTTTAGAAAAATTACAATATTGTCGAATTAAATTCGCATTAAGTTCTCTTAAAATAATTGAAATTTGCTCAGAAGTTAGGGCATCTGCACATTTATGTGATTTGTCTGTAGTTTAAATTTCACTAAAATTAGAGGTAAAATCTTATTTGGTTGAGGATTTATTGCTGCCTATAGATTCTTGTAATGCCATTTGATGAACTGATTTTTACACCTGAACTATTAATGTTTGGATAAAAATTAAGTACAATAAGGTCGGACACTGAAATACTTTTAAAAAATCAAAAACATATTTCTAAAATGAAAATAAAGCATAATTATATGCTTGCAATTAAAGCTTATTACTCCTTAACATTCTGTAGATTTGTTTCTAAATCTAGAACCTCCATAAAAAATTAACCAAAATTGGCTATATATATATATATATATATATATATATATGTTTATGATGTTTTACTATTAGAGAGAGTGTTATGAAACTTGACAGTATATCAGGAAACATAATAATCAGAAACAACGGTGAAAAAGAACAGATATACTCATTCGAAATGATGAATAAATCATGAATGATGAGTTTGCTAGTAATAAAATTGATGCACATAGTTAAAGACAAGGTCATATTAACAGATACTAAAATACTTATTATGGCCCGGATCTAAAATATCAATAGAACTGATAAGGATTTTTCTCTTCAAGTGTGATGTTCTAAAGGTATTTAAAAATAAATTTAAATAAAGGGTTATCATTTCGTATGGTGTTGTGAGGTATGGGAATATGAACATCTTTTCCAGTCAGTGTGTTTTAAAAGTTAGAGTTTTTAAAATGATTGGATTTTTCTACAAATTTTTCAGAGTCTGTATAATATTTTGTGATTTGTGTGTAGTTTAAATTTAATTAAAAGTGAAAACCTGTTTCCATTGAGGGTTCAATACTGCATGCACACTCATTTATAATGTAATGACATTTGTTGAATTGGCTCTCCCCTATCTATTAACAGTTATTGCAGTTTGAATAACATTTATTCAAGACAAATTATTGATTTTTTTCTTCTGAATTGAAATTCTCTGTTAAGACTCTCTCTGACGCCACATATTTGATTCAGTAGCCATCGACATCACAGTAACAAGCTAAGCTTCTTGGAGATCCAGGCTTCTTTGTTTATGTGTTGTTTTGTTCGGCCGGAAGTCAATTTGTGAACATCCGAATCTATGGTAAAGGGAGAAAATAGAATAATCGAAATGTTATATATATACCCTTATAATTGGGGCTATGGATGTTGTCCACTTCTCATAGCCAGGATTATCTATGGTATCTGAATGTTTTTTCAGCTCAAACATATTCATACAAAAAGACGATAATAATTTGAACTTTAAATATATTTATTATTATACTAAATCTAAGTTAATCAACGTTTGTTTCTCTAAGGCTTTTCCGTATATAATTTTATGACACAAAGTATATGTTAAAATATTCCTCAATTCTCGGATTGAGTTATGATTAAAAATGTCAATTTTAATTGTTTCATAATTAGCCGTAATTTGCAATTTTCTCATCAAGTCACTCATCTTCCACTAAGTTTCTGTCTATTACTCTCACCCTCTCTCACTTGATGTTGTTTACCCCCTCCCCTTATTTTATACAGGTTCTATCACTCCCGCTGCTGTTACTCCCCCCCCTCTGTGTACTAATAGTCAAAAGTAATTAAACTAACTATAAAACAGAATATTTGGATAGGGAATATCACCATAGTATTAATACTATTTAACTCGTAGCTGGTGAGAGTGAGGTGAGTATAGTGAACACAAAGACTAATTTGAGATTTTGTCTTATTTTTTTGTAACTTAACTGGCTTTGAAAATCACTTTTTCCTTATTCAAACAATCTAACCCGACCTCATTGGGTGATCCAATGTGTCACATTTTTTCTAGTATTTTATTAACTTGTCTATGGATTTATTTCCCATAGCCACGAGTTGTTTCTCACTATTATCAGAGAAAACACAAGGTGTATAAATGCCCCGATCTATTCCGACTTTACATGATACTCTTTGCCACTTTCGTCCTAAACTGCAGATCACCTTAACTTAAAATCCTTCTACACCACATGACTAAATCTAGCCAATCCACTATCTCCTCTTTCATGAGGTGACACGTGATGTTGGTATCAAAACTTATCAACAAACGTCAGTAACTTTATACACATCACAAGTCCTAGGAAAAAATGGGAGAATGTGATAAGAATGGATTTGAGAGAAAGAGGAATAAATAAAGACCTGGTCAGAGTTAGGTTAGTTTCGAAGTCAATTTCTACAAACCAACCAACACATGCCATCATGTAAAATGTACGTTAAACCGAATACAAATTTTTTAGATGAGGTTGATAATTTGCATTTTTTGGATTATTTGGACTACTACTCTCATCTTAGCTGTTATTTTCACAACGTTGAACCTGAAGAAGGTCGGAGATTACATCGGGCGAAATATGAAAATAATGATTTAACTGAAAATAGTAGTGCAAATAATACAATCACTTCCTTTGACCCAGCATTTCTTATGACAAATAACAAGGAAACTCCAGCATGACTGGAGGCAGAGTTCTGGTATCATAGTAGAGTTGTCCTTCGCCAAAACTAGTTGTCCTACTAAAGCTTGAGTGTTTAGTCTACTTTACTATTTTACGCATTGCTAAAGAAGAAAGATGTGGCTTCATAACTTTTCCAATATTATTACAGAAATAGTCTTTAGAACCGCTTCCAAATTTACGGGCATCTGATATTCTGAAATAGTTACCCATCTAAGTAATGACAAGACTCAATGTT
Source organism: Sepiola atlantica (assembly GCA_963556195.1). NCBI lineage: Eukaryota > Metazoa > Mollusca > Cephalopoda > Sepiida > Sepiolidae > Sepiola > Sepiola atlantica. Next base: position 30,792,251 of record OY744533.1, on the reverse strand, counting down.
GTATTATTTGGCTTTTTCAGATTACTGTTCCCATTTTGGATGTTATTATCACAACGTTTTGGTCGATGTAACCTCCGCCCTTTTTCAGGTGCGTCTTGTCGAACTGAACTCATTATCTAATCCCTGAGGATAGCTTGCACTTGTACCGTTAGCCATGACCACGTAGAAGTTTTAAGTAATTCATAGTTATATTCTTAGTATCGCACGTACTAAAAATTGAATCTTAAACCTTCAGAAGACTGTCACTTAGAACTGATTATCACTTAGCACTTTTATCCGTTGTGCTACGGGTCCTTACATCGACCGAAATGTTGTGAGAATAACATCCCAGGTAAGAAGAGAAGGACAAATAATGCAACTTATACAAATTATCAATCCCCATCTAAAAAAATCCAGAAACATAAAACTCAATATGGCCTAACGTCCTTGATCCGATGAAACCGGCTATGACAATTTGATATATACATAAATCAAAGTTGTGTGTGTCGGATGAACAATATGGAGTTTCCAAGAAATTATTATTCACTTTAAAACGACATTTGTAAATGGGAAAAAGATGATTTTTCTGTTTTATTTTTTTTCGATTATCAAGTGATTTGTTCAATGCAGAATCTATTTTCGTGGAAGCCATCTTGTTGGTCTTGGAGCTTTGGAGCAACGGCACTCCTAATTCTGTTTAGGAGGACCCTGTTAAATATCATGCCTGGTATTGACAGCAGTGTTATCCCTTTCTAGTGTGAACATGAACTGAGTTCACCTTTTTTTATATCTTAATAAGATAACTTTTTTCCTATTCTGATGCCATCTTGTCTTTTCCCAAATTTTATGTTGTTGGGTTTTACAGCATGTCAACCGTCGTTGAGTTATGTTATGCCAAAGCCACACATATGGATACGATTGGTTTATAGATTCATTAGTTTTGTAGTAGAGGTATATTTTGTAAACAAATAGTTTGTAAACCATAATTTCTATTTAACCCATAGATTGGGATCTGGCAGGTATTACTACTTCAGGTTAACGTGGATCTGAATGAAGAGGCAAAAGAGATAAACCCACACTCCCCCAAGCTGTCAAATCGGGGCCTCACCACTGGATACAGTTCTATGTCAGACTCAAGATGGTTCGGGGGAGGGGGGTAAGTAATTACTAGGGTTTGGAAATAGGGTAGGTAGAAAAAAAAAAGATGGAATGTCTGAGAAAAAAAGGGATTTTAAGGTGGGACAAGATAGAAGTGAAAACTTTGCTAAAAACTGTCTGTGGCAGTTTATTGTTGTGCCTGAAACAAATTCTATTTGACCAAAAGATGTAACTCTGACAGCCAGATTGGACCTGAGCGTAATGGTTACTAAGGAGTAACGCCACTTTCCCCAAAATTGGGGCCTCACTACCAGATGAACTTTAAGGTCATACCCATGACCATGTTATTGAAGAGGGAGTGTATCATTATTATATTTGTCAGTTCATCAACTTTCAGTTTTTCCGTTGTCTGGGTATGTAATTCAATAGCCCTACGAATCACCTCTCCGGTCTGTGCACTACAGTCAATAGGCAGTTCAGTCATGATCAGATAGATATGTTGTGTAACTCTGTGAGCTTTCCTGATCCCCTTTCTTTGATGTCAAAAAAGGATTTAAATATTTCCTAGCAAGCAACTCCATTTCCAATTCTTCCTTGTATTTCCTTGTGATACACCTTTGCATAACAATGCTATTCTAGGAAATGGCATTAGTTGTTTGGTTTTTTTTTTATCTTAGGAGGATTTTCCTTATATAGAAACGTCCTTGAAGATGTGTAGTATGTGTCATATATTAATGTTGTGCTTAAAAGAAAGACGACAGACACTTGTGTATAAACAACGAACGAGTGAGTGAGAGTTGTAGAGGTTTGGAGTGAGCATAATGGAGTTGATATGAGTCAAATTCTTTTGTCAATCGCTTTCTGCCAGATCAAAAATAGAACTGTACTACCCTCTTGTCTGTAATTACAGCCCTCTTGAATACCTTGCTAATCCACCTGAGCTTGCGGAAACAGATAAAAGTCAGACGGAGCAAGATGAGGAGAATAGGGAGGTTGTTTCAGTACTTTCCGTCATTTCTCCATCCAATGCAGACCTTATACCAATTATAAATAATTCTACTCTTAGTATTGTTATTAGCAAAAATAAGTTGGAACTTATTATATCCCTTTTGTAGTATAGATCAATTTCCAATCGAAACAGTTGACATTGAACTTAGGACCAAATCAGAGCAAGAGAGAAAATGCTCTGTTTTAATCTACACAAGAAACAACATTAATTTTATTTCATTTTTTTAAATCTACCAGTTACTTACATTTCTCATTAACATTTGTAAATCTACTTATGATCAATTTGAGAGTAAAAAACATCTAAGCAAAAGAAACAAAACTTATTTAAACTTTTCAGACTAGTTCCTCGTGTTGATTGATTTTCTCATCATAAAGTTTTGGCTGCTTTTCCCTCTGATCTTTTTCAGGTGCCTTGTGCCAAACTTGGGAATCGTCATGGAATTTTGAACACAATCCTGTATTAGAACCCTCAGAATACACAGTTCACTTTCCATTCTCCAGATCTTAAGAAATTATTTTAGTTAACTTGTGAAATCATCTTGCTAGAAATATATTCAATTATTTTTTTTTAATCGAGTATTAACAAAATAATTATATCTGCCAAGAAACAAATACAAATTAACCTGCATAGAAATATTAATTATCTTGATATAAAGCAAACAATTTGAACATTTTTCTTCAAAAGAATGTCCTAAATAATATCTTAAACAACCTAAAGGAAGCAAAAAAAGCATACCAAAATCTAAAAATCAAACAAAATCACTCACACATTGTGAATAGTCAAATCCCACACTCTAAAAACACATTCACAAAAAAAAAACATTGTTAAACCTGTCTGATTTTGCAAGAAAAATTGTTTGACATGGAATGACGTTATAATAGTTGAAAGGTTGTTAAACACCAACCAACAATCAAAACCTGTGTGCAAACAAGCTAACATGTACACATTAATACAAAAGATAACTAGTACACATTAATCAACATCTTAGTCGTTCCGGCGAATGTGTCTATGGAATGCTAACAGTATTTCCTCATGACTCTAATAAAGTGTTGGATTCAAAATTTCATGACAATTTCACAAGGTGCAAGAAGAAAGTGTGAACCATGGTATCCATTGTTCATATTTTTGGTTTGATTGTTTTTTTCTACGGCAGATCAATCCCTTTTTAGTTATTTAATGCTGAATACGGTAATTTTGGTAAAAGTTTCTATGCCTCAAGTTCCATATATTTTTAAATATGTATTCATTGTGTTTCGTTTGTTTTCTTGTAGAAGAAAAATGTTGTTTTTGTTTTAGCCTTTGCAGAACATGATTGAGTTTTTAAAAGGGAAAGGAAAAAAATAATAACATCAATGTTTGGCGCTTTTTTGGGTCAGGAAGCTAGTATCTTCAGACACCCTCATCTGATAGCACCAAAACCATATATATATATATATATATATATATATATATATATATATATATATATATACCCAAACCTTAAGTTGTGGAAATCAATCATAAATTAAAAATAATAACGAATATTCCTCAACTCTACAATACAGATGAATATTAACTCGGATGTCGCTAGGCAATGGTTATTTTCCTTAGGTGGAGGATTTTCCAAACCAGCCCCTATTATTTTCAAGAAAAAATGTAAAAAAAACATCTTAGATAGCTTTTTCAGCTAGTAGATATGTTATATGTTATATTTTTCCATTGTTTTATTTTCAATGCAAATGTAAAAATAAATTCTGCACTGAATTTTCGAATTCAATATTTATCGAATATCGGCTCGTATTTTCCCCGTACACTATGGCATCATCCTTTAATCTCAGTGCAGCTTTTCTCTGTGAATAAATTTACTTGAGATTCCTATCGATAAATAGATGGATGTACTTATATAGAAACGTCCTTGTACTTATTCCAAGTAACAGCATGTTTAGAAAATATTTATTGACATGACACATCTTTTCCTGGTGTAGCTGGAGCACAATCATATATCTCCATTTATATAATGTTAGGTATGTGTATATGTTTATATATTCCTATGTGCAGGATTTACTCTTAAACTAATTAACCGATCATTACGTTGACGGAGACTTTAATGAATAACATTACAAAACAATAAATATTTATTCTTATGCTCAGAAACGTTTTAAGTAAAAAGATACATCTCAAATATGTTACACACCATATATAAGTATATATATATATATATATATATATATATATATATATATATGTATATATGTATATATATATATACATATGTATATATGTATGTGTATATATATATATATATATATATATATATATATATATATATATATATATATATATGTATGAGAAAGGAAGGATGAGGGTAATCCGACGTAATGGGAAATGAAAAAGGAAAAACCAAAAGATGTTTTTTTTATGTATTCATCAAGGTTTCGTCTTTATTTGTAAGACTTCCTCAGGATGATAATTTTAAGAAAAATGTCATGCAAGTACATAGAAATATTGGGTTGCCATGATGGGTTAATGAGAAGAAGTAGTAACCACTACTGGGGGCGCAGGACCAAGGTGCGGGCTGAGAGAAGTAGGTGGCAGGGAGTGAAATGAATGTGGATGGCTGTGAGTGAAAAAGGGGAGGGGTGGGAGTGTTAGTGAATTCGTCCCAGGGTGGGAGAGAGGAAGTCTTACAAATAAAGACGAAACGTTGATGAATACATAAAAAAAAACATCTTTTGATTTTTCCGTTTTCATTTCCCATATATATATATATATATATATATATCATAGTTCAGAGATAAATAAATTTTGACATATTTATTTGTATCCATTCTAAGAATTCAACATAAACAAAATGTATGTGTACAATCGTTTCTGAGACGAAATGCACCTTTATTCATAGCAAGTATCAGCACAGGGTATAGACACCGAAAGTTCGAAGTCAAAGAAAGCAGCAAAAAATTACAGTATTGTTCACCTTCAATTACACAAAATTTCGAGAAAAAGCGAGCGGGTGGGGATATCACACTTCTAACGGGTAGCAATAACACGAGACATAGAAAGGAACGCTATAAAAGACAACAGTATATCAAATTTATAAATATAGAAAATAAAGACTAAAGAAATTAGACATAAAAATACGAATTACCCAATAATAATAAATTAAAGGAAAAGAAAAAATTATAAAAATTCAAAATTAATTGAATTGAAAACATAGTTTAAAAAACAATTTTAAAAACATTTATCTATAAACGTAACTTTATAAAAAAAATTCAAAAACTGGAACATAAAGTCTAACATTTACACTAAATAATAGTAATTATTAAATATCAATAGAATAATAATGGTGGTAGGATATTATCACAACAATGCAAAATAAAGAACAGACTTACTATAGATATAAAATTAAATATAATATATAAAATATAAAAAAGTATTGTTCACAAAATATATGGTCAATACAATACAGTTTGTAACATAAATGAAACGTTACAAAGCATAACACTAACAGAATTACAAACACACGTATGTATATATATATATATATTTATATATATATATATATATATATATATATATATATATATACAAATATATATAAAATACAGAAATATATATATAAATATATAAATATGTAAATATATATATATAAAAATCTCTATATAAACATATATATATATATATATATATATATATATATACAAATATATATATAAATCTCTCGCTATATATAAATATATATATATATAAATCTCTCTATATATAAATCTCTTTCTCTCTATATAAATCTCTCTCTATATATAAATATATATATATAAATAAATATATATATAAATATATATATATATAAATATATATATATATAAATAAATATATATATAATATATATATATAAATAAATAAAATCAAAAAAATATATATTTTGCTCTGAATTTTCATTGAGCACTCTCATAAACCCGGTTTCAACTTCCTTCGGATTCATACCCCCTGGATATTTGTAACAAGTTAATTATAAATAAATATATATATATAAATATATATATAAATATATATAAATAAATATATATAAATATATATATAAATATATATATAAATATATATAAATAAATATATATATATAATATATATATAAATATATATATAAATATATATATAAATATATATAAATATATATATATATATATATATATATATATGTATATATATGTATATATAAAAAATATATATATATGTGTCTCGAACACGTGTATGTGTTTTAAATCGTATCAACTGAGATTATGTCTGTGCTTTATTAAATTAAATAAACAAGGAAATAACTATTTTAGATAAGGAATTTTCCTTAGTATTAATAACTCATGGGCAAGTTTCTTTTTCCTATCTGTTGCTATCACAACGTCTACCCCTCAGCCTTCTTAGGGGCCTTGTGTCAAACTGCGGATCCGTAATGAAATATTGACTCCCACACAGTTCGCTTTCCATTCTTGTAAAATTCTTCTAGTTCACTTGTTAAATCGCCTTGCCTCGTTTGCTTGAATTGTACTCAGAAACTTCAAGATAAGCTGCACATATCAACTAAAGTCATCTCGACCATGTGTCCCTAGAATAGAAAGGACAAACAGCTGTTATCAGCAAGAGCTCAATGGTAAACAGTTGTTGCGAGAACTCAAAGTGATCTGCAACCCCTTGTCTTTGGAATTTTTTTTCTGCCCATTGTTTCCATCGACCGTAGCTATATGCTGATATTTAAATGTAATGTAAACAATCATCTTTCTATCCAGTTCCTCACTCACGTTACCCCGGATAAATCTGGTCCCTATCACGTTAACCCTAACGCTTCATTAGCAATATGCCTTGTTTGGGTTGAACAAAAGGAAAAAAAAGTTATCAAAAAAACCCAAAGAAGGCTGGA
>OY744533.1:30765280-30780280 GCA_963556195.1 Sepiola atlantica | reverse complement strand
TAAAAGTGGGGGGCTCTCCTAAAAAGGGGGGGGTGCCGGTTAAACACATGCATATATAACTTCATTATTGATGACCGTAAAGTGGTGGGGCCAAGTCAAAAAGTGTGTGTGTGGGGGTGGGGGTGGGGGCTTGAGATCCCCCTGCCCACCCCCGATGCCGCCCTCCATGCTAACTAATATATATATATATATATATATATATATATATATATATATATGATAAATGTTTTTTAATTCTTATCCACATACGCATGTGTTTCATCCTTTCCTAGGAATCATTAGTGGAGAGGATGACTGTTCTTTCGGTTGCACTATTTCCACCTCAAACCCATGTCACCTTTTAACCTTCAAGTGTGAAATGCGGCCAATCCACCAGCCACTGGGAAAGGAGAGAATTTAAGTGTATTTATATCGATACAAGTGGACATATTTTAATGCCCAATAACAGTGTTCAATAATCTAGTTGGATGGAACTTCGCATCATGCATTGATTGGTAAACTATTTTCAATTCTCTTAAATGGCCCATCCTGTGTTAAGGGGGCTATAAACAATATTATGTTAAGTATTTTTTACTTATTATTTACATACACATCTGTTTCATCTTTTTACGGGAATCATCAGCGTACAGGATGACTGTTCTGTAGGTTGCAGAATTCGAACCCCAGATGCAAGTCACTTTTTAACTTTCAAGTCTGAACTTCTACCAATGCGGCCATTTAAATAAAAAAAATAATTAAAAAATGAATATTGAATGCACTTCAGTTATTTCCAGCCCGATGAGTTAACTTTTTATGAGCACTGATGAAGCCTCCTCCAGAAATTGATATTTGGTATATTTTGAATATTCTGTATATCATGAAGATGTATGTGATTGAGAAAGGACAGAACAATTGTATGCAAACAAAATCTTTTTGATGAATTTATGAAAATTTGTTCCCTGCATTTAATGAGGTATACATGACGGTAATTTTGTTTTACGGCATATCAACCCTTTTGTGTTATTTAATGCCAACTCCATTTATATTGGGAAAAAGATAGCATGCTTGAGGTTTATAATATTTTTACGTGTTTATCAGATTTCGATGAATTTCTTTTATATGTGTAAATTTCTTGAGTAAACAGTCTGCAATCGATTAATATTTCCGAGGGAAGTTTGGCTTATTGAACTTAAAGATATTAGATTTTTTAGTATAAACTCACCATTTTCAGAAAGGACATTATGATTTCTATTCCAATGTCTTTAAATAGTTCCTTCATAGTACCAACATTGTAGTATTTTCGTCGAATAGGGGCAAAATCAACACATTCTAACATAACGGATTTGACTGTATGGAACTTTACAGGTCGGACAACATGGTGGCTCTTTCTGCTCAAGCAAGTATGAATGCATAGCTTTTGTATTGACAATACAGAGTCGAAGGAGAATGACTTCCTCCCTTCGTGACTTTCTAAAGTCCTGCCTCCATTCTCCTAAATCAGGTTGTAGTGTTAACAATTTATTGGATGTATTACTGCTCCATCTAGATTTCCATTATTTATGGATATATGCTTGAATGTTTGTCTTGACATCTATGTATGGGAATTTAAAATTGTTGTTCAGGGGCTCTTTTTGGGAAGTTCGGGCTGCTGTGTCAGCCTTGTTTCCTCGGATTCCTATGTGACTTGGGAGCCAAAAAATATCATTTCCTTGGTGTTCAGCAATGACGTTATTCTACATAATAGTTTGATGATCAGTAGGTTATCCAAATTTCTATTTTTCAATATTGTTAATACTGATAAGGAGTCGGAAAGAATAATGAGTTGTTTTTTTTTACTCAGAGAGATAATATCGAGTGCTAAATCTATGGCATTGGATGTTGTTGGATAGTTTGGTTTTCATGCACAGCTGCACATCATGTTCTGTAAATATAGCGGTATATTTGGAATAACAATCTAGGATTTCATTTAGTTTTTCATGAGATATGAGAGGATGTGTGGTAGTTTTATTTAGTTTATTCATTTCCAAGTCTACTTTTGGTTGTGTTATTTCCCACGGTGGTATTATTGGTTGGATGGTATCATGTATCTTTTTGAGTGAAATGTTGTTTTTTTTTATTATTTCTTCTATTTGAAGGCCGATAGGTTTTATTGCATTTTTTTCCTTTGGTGCAGTTCTTTGTAATTTGGTTTAAACATGGTATTGTATGTTGGGTTTAGTGGACATGATTTTAACTTTATATAATATTGTAAGGTTAGTTTCTGTCTTCTTAGGGTTAGAAGAGCTTCATGTGCTTCTACGTAGAAACTTTCAACAGGAGATGTTTGGAAGGCTCCCAGCACCAGTTGCAGTCTTTGGTGGTGAACACTTTCTAATGTTTTTTGGTACGATTTTCGAGTGGATTGATAGATAAAGCATCCATTGTCTGATTTTGATCTGATTACAGATCTGTAGAGTTTCATAAGGGTATCTTTATCATCTCCCCAATCATTGTGGGCTACGACTCTTAATAATTGTAGTGATTTATAACATTTCTCTTTAATGTAGTTTATGTGTGGGATAAAGTTCAGTTTTTTTATTGAAGACAACTCCTAGAAATTTATTTTTATGTTTTTCCCTTCAAGTTGTAGGTTTGGGTCATTATGTAGTTTGTGCTTGTTAAAAAATGAATGCATTTAGTTTTGGTTTTTTAAATTTTAAAACCGTTTTTGGTTGCCAAGTTGTGGATTTTATTTATGCAGTACTGTAGCTTTCTTTCTATCTGGTGGATGCATGTGGATCGATAGCTGATGATGAGGTCATCGACGTATAAAGATCCACTTATGTCGGGGTTAATTTCCTTAGCTATGTCATTTATTTTTATATTAAACAAGGTTGTGAATAGAATGTTGCCTTGTGGTACACCTTCCTCTTGTTCTTCTGTCTTTGATAAAATTGATCCTATTCGTACTCTAAAAGTTCTATTGGATAAAAAGTTAGAGATGAATAAAGGTAATCTACCTTTTAGTCCAATATTGTGTAAATCTCTTAGAATTTCATGTTTCCATATTGTCTCATAAACGTTTTCAAGGTCAAAAAAGATTATTGTTACATGTTGACCCCTTATAAAAACTTATCTAATGTAGCTTTCTAGATTGGTTAAATGATCAATGCATCCACGATTTTTCCGGTAGCCACATTGTATGTTAGGAATTAGATTGTTTGTTTTGAGCAACCAAATTAATCTATTATTAATCATTCTTTCAAAGGTTTTACAGAGGCAGCTGGTTAAAGAAATTGGTCTAGAATTGAAAGGGTTCAATGGATCTCTTTCTGTTTTAAGTATTGTATTCCAATACTTAAAACCGAAAGAGATCCATCGAACTATGGCATGTTTCTATGAGTTAGAGATGTTACTATTAGTCCAAACATAATTAAAAATGTCGAGGAGGTATATTACGGAAATATCCGGTAATTGTTTAGGGAATTCGTAATGTATGTCGTCTGTGAGATTGTTTTAGAGAGTTGTATAATTCTGATAGGGTCAAAAGTTGGTTATAGTTTTCAGAGTTGTCAGATTTTAAATTAAGTTTCTTCTTTTTTTCAATTCTTTTAATGTTTTGGAATTTTCTGCTATAGTTAACAGGAGAAGAGTTTGGGGGAAAAATTGAGCCTCTGTGTTTGCGATTTCATTGGGGTCGGTAATTATTGTGTTATTAGAAAGCTGTTTGAGTGGATTGTTTTTGTTTTTACCATTAATCTTTCTAATAATATTCCAGACAGTTTTTGTATTCGTATTGATATTTATTTTGGACACAAAGTTTCTCCAAGAGGAGCATTTAGCTACCTTTATTGTTCATCGTCTTATTGCTCTGTATAAAGGAGTTTATTCTACAGGTTGAATTTACAGAGGGCGGATCGGCGCAATCTGATTGCTTTTTTGCAGTCTTCATTGAACTAAGGTGTATTATATTTGGTGAATTTGAAGGATTTATAAATACATTTTTTTGCTATGGATGTAATTGTTTCTGAAAAGAAATTTACATGGTCTGTATTTTCGGTTTTCGAACTTGGTGTAAGTTCCGATTGGCACATAAATTTAAATTTTCACAAATTTGCCCTTTTTAGATTCCAATGGAAAATTTTATCATTTGGGTTTGGGCTTAAGCTTTTAAGAATTATGGGGAAGTGGTCACTTCCACAAGTATCATCATGGACTGACCAAGTAAAATCCATGAAGATAAAAGGATCACATAATGACAAGTCTATTGCCGAGCGGCTGCCAGAAAAAGAACATATATATGTTGGAGTTTTGTTGTTGAAGAAGCATATGTTGTTATTATCAATGAATGATTGTATGGTTTTCCTCTTTGGTTAGTGTTTTTACAGCTCCATATGGTGGTGTGGCTTGTTGAAGTCCCCGAGTAGTAAAAAAGGAGCAAAGAGTTGTCCCATAGTTTCCTGTAATTTGTCTTTATTTGTTTCTACATTTGGGGGGGATATATATAGAGCAGATATTGATTGATTTTTGCAAAGTTACTCTGACAGCTGTTGCCTGTTGGTCAGGTTTTAGATTAATGTGACTATGTGGCAAATTATTTCTGACTAAAATAGATGTACCACCTGATGCTCTGAGGTCGGAATCTTTTGTATAGTTGAAATGTTGATATCCTTTTAAGCCAGTTTTGTCATCGTTTTTAAGAAAGGTTACCTGAAAGGAGATAACGGCTGGGTTTAGGTCTGCTGTCAATAGGAGTAATTTATTAATATTGGCTTTCATTCCACGACAGTTCCATTGTAATATTATATTGGGATCTTTATTCAGTAAGTTTAGGGTGAGTTTAGGGAGCCTTGCTTTTTAACTTTTCGTTGCTAGAGTCTAGTATGAGGGAGGATTTTTTGATTTTTTTTAGTTAATAAAGGGTTTTCTCTAGGTTTTGTTCAGTGGTAAGTATAGTTTCAATTTCCATGTCTTGTGATTTTTTTTGGTTGGGTCGTTGACTTGTTAGCTTTTGCATGTGACATGTCTCTATTTTTAGATGTTGATCGGAATCGTGGTTTGGTTTTAGTGGGGTTGATTCTTTGTTGGAGAAATCTTTTCATTTGTTGTTTTTGTTTGATCAGGGGGATGTATTGGTGGTGCCTTTATTTTTGTTATTATTTGATTTCATGTGTTGACTTTTATGGTGGGTTGAGGGATTTGTTTTATTGTGGGGGCTTTGTTCTTCAGGATCGTCCATTCCTAATATATTGTAGCTGTTGTGAAGAGGAATTAGTGGATTTATTTGTATTTTCTGATTGATTTGGTTTGGTTCTGATTTGCTTTTAGAAGTTTGTTCCTCATTTTTATCACTTGCTTTGATTTTAGTAGATGTTTGTTAATCTTCTTCGGTTGTTATTAAAGTTTCAATTAGATTTAAGTTCCATAATTAGTTTGTTTGGTCTTTGAATGACTTCTGCATAAGTATTTGCTTTTTGATAGGATTCCACTATTTTTCTTGCTTCTCGGAAGAATATGTTTCTCTTGTATTTTACAGATGATTTTTCTTTCTTTTTTAAAGATTTTACATATTTTAGAGTATGCTGTGTGATTTTCATGGCAGAGCGTTTTGTTTCGTTTGAGAATTCTTCTTCGGTGTGATTAGGTTCGTTTTCAGCACATTTCCCGCATACTTTGTGCCCTCTACAAGTTTCCCCATGGTGTCCAAATTTGTGGCACTTAAAGCATTTCAAGTGGGCTGGTATATATTGGCCGACTTTTTCAATTGAATATCCAATTTTGATTTCTTTTGGTATGGTAGGGGTGTTTAAAAGTAGGATGTAAGTATTGGTGGGTATAGATTGACCGTTCCTTTTTAGGTTGATCAGGACGTGATTTATTACTCCTTGTTTTCTAAAAGCCGTTTTAATTTCTTCGGCTTTTGCCAAGGTTAACTCATGACTTTTATGATACCTTTTGAAGTATTAAGTTTTTCATGAGCAAAGATTTTACATTTGTAGGTGTGGAATTTATCCAATCCTAAAAGATTTTGTGCATTTCTGTAGTTATCTACTTCATCAAGTAGATTTCCGTTTTTCATTTTTTAAACTGTTTCAGGGTTATTTTACGATAAAAAAATTTCGATCAGAAAGGAAGATAGAATCGAAAAAGAATCAGTGAACTAAGGTTTCAATGACTAAGAATTTTGGAAAGTTTTTCTATCTATTTGTTCAACCGAATTGCTTTACCCTGGATTGGTTTCTCACTCGCTGTCTGAGTTGGAGTTGTCAGACACAACGGAGGGAGTTCTTTTGGTTTTATTATTTCTGTTTTTTTATTGGCTTTTATAGTTTCCATGTGGCTGTTTTTTATTTATTCATCTCTCTTGCTCCTCACCCCCCTCGGAGTCCAAAACTGGGAGATGTTAAGGGGAAAACCCATTCGCCCTTTCATCTCAAGGATACAAGAAAGGTATACTTACTTTCTTGAGTTTCCACCATCATTTACCGATTTTCCTTTCTGTTTCGTCTTCCCAGTTTTACAGAAACATCAGGTAAGGAACAAACATGTGATTTCATCTAAAAAAGTTGACTGACCCTTGCTATCGCCTTCTGACACTTACATGGTTTACCTGTATTTATGGTAAAGGTAATGCAATATTTTTAGGTCTTGTTCATTGGACGTGTGGTCACATTTGCAGGTGTAAGAGTTAGAACTAAACATGAATAGCCGATTGATCGGATCAGACCTCTCCTATCTCCCGTCTACCCAAAGTAAGGGCCAAAAGTAGAGTATTGCAAAACACACGACTATTTATGTAACTAGGTCACGGTTCGCTCAGCTATCAGGATTCCTCCCTAAGACGACACAGATCGCTACCTACGGCCAACATGTAGCCTAATTTAGAGGGGGGTGGTTTTTGTTTCTTGCGTTGCAGAACATAATTGAGTTTTGCAAAGAGAAAAGAAAAAAAAAACCCCAAAACATCAATGTTTGGTGGATTTAGAGTCAGGAAGTTAGTAACTTATGACAGCCTGATCTTGTACCGCTAGTAGGTCCTATGTGGCGCACAGATGGGGCCTTTACAGATAATACCACTCTGGGTCAGAGTGGATCTGGAAGCAATGGCAACTAAGGGGCAACTCCACATTCCCCACGGCTCCCAAGTGGGGGCCTCGCCACTGGATGTTAAATGGAATTATAGCAAAGTTTTACAGTATTGAGCTATTACTTAAACCTTTGTGTTACGAAAAAATTATATTAATATATATATATATATATATATATATATATATATATATATATATATATATATATGTGTGTATGTATATATACTTTTTAAAACTGTTTTTCAACATAATCATAGTGTTCAGATGAATATGGATTATATCTTAATAAATAAAATGTGTATGTGTGTGACGGAAATTCATTGGTTGAAGAGAACGAATAAAAAGCGAAGGGATAATAAAATCAAGGACTCCCATTAGTTGAAAGTTGGAGTGGGCACTGCTTAATTATAAGAACAATCATAGAATATGAATGCATGTAAGAAGCCTGATGATATTCTCTGGGAATGAAACACAGACATTTCTTTATAGCTTACTTGACATTATGAAAATTATAAGTTCCATGCTCTTCAACAAATGTATCAATATATATATATAAGCAAACATTATTAAATATCATATAATTCCTCTGCTTTTTTTATTTAAAAAATTTTCTAATAATCTTATTTGTGTCAAACTAAAAAAAATCGATGAATATTCCATATTTATAACCAGCGCTTTCCACTCTTCGTTGAATCACCTTCGTTGAATCACCTTCGTTGAATCACCTTCAGGTCAAAAAAAAAGCTGGAGAAAAGAATTTAAAATTGTAAACGTTCTTCTTGAAAAGAACCGGTCTGTTCTTTTCACGTCTAACGATTTTTAAATTCTCTTCTTTTCTGCATCTTCTTGTTGATTTGATTTTGCAACCTGAAGATGATTCGCTGAACAATCGAACGTGCTAGTGATATGCTAACATGCAGGCATTTAAATGTAATCTTCACATAGATCTTGCTGCAAAACTCCACACTTACGATGCCCCAGTAGATACGGCGTCTAATTCACTGTAGCCCCTTGCGTCTCAGTGGCAGTGTGCCTTGCTTGGCATGAATAAAAAAAGTAAAAAACATATTGAACACTTATTATTTCTTTTTGATTTTGTAATTAAAAAGATTCGAAAAATTGAAAAAATGAAAAAAAGTATAATCAAGTAGAAGAAATTCTGTTATATTTTACAATGCTTACTTAAATAAAAGAATGCTGATATATATATATATATATATATATATATATATATATATATATATATATATATATTCCATGAAAAATGCCAGTATACTGAAATAATATGCCCTTAATAGGGTTAAGATTAAAATTCATATACACTAAATGTACAAAAGCAAGGAAATACCCAAATTTTTACATTTTTATTGTCATTAAGGGTATGCGAGCACAACAGGGCTATGTATTTTACTGGTGGGAATTTTTCTTCAGCACACCTCACACACTTCATCCACTCATGCATAGAGATTGATACTGTAGTGATGTGATAATGAAATGGTTTGGTTGATATGTAGTCATACCCTTAATGACAATAAAAGTGTAAAAATTTGGGAATTTCCTTGCTTTTGTACATTTAGTGTATATGAATTTTTATCTTAACCCTATTAAGAGCATATGATTTCAGTATACTGGCATTTATCATGGAATATATATATATATATATATATATATATATATATATATATATATATATATAATCCGTATGCTGCTCACAACAAAGTAACAATTTAATTACTTGACAATCGAGTGGATATGGTGACTGCTTGCAGATTCTAGGCTGACTCTGTGACCCGGGTTCATGCTGCCTCACCGTCTGAAATTGTTACTTTCCTGTACTGATGAAAGCAATAAGCTTGAAACGCTAGCGTCTGTATGTATTAATAATTTAATATTTATATATATATATATATATATATATATATATATATATATATATATATTCTTCCTATGTTGCTCACAACAAAGTAACAAATACTACAGATAGTAATTCACATACTTTTAATGTTACTGTTTACATTTTTTTCCTCCGACTGCCACTAAGGGAAATGTTATTGGCATTATGTAGATAGAAAATGTTGCAAAGGAACTTTTTTGTGTGAAGGATGGGAGGGGGGATCAGGACTGTAGACAAAAAGTGTTTTGTTTTTTTCATCAGTGAGGATTAGGTTTTTGGCTTTCTTTTTCATTTGTAAACTTGTTACTGTCAACATCAGCAAGAACCTCCATCAAAGAAGTAACCAAACAGCGAACGGCGATGTGTGTGGGTGTTGGCGTTGATGGTGATGGATTTTTCATCCTTGAGAAACAGATAGATGATGGCAAAGTGTTGCAAACAAAACTCTTAGAAGTTATCATAACAATCACTGACATGAGTCCAAGAACAAAACTGATTCTAGCTTCTCCGGTCACAAAGACGGAATTTCTTCATTCTTTAATTAGGAATTTACTTTCTTCTGTTTTTTTTTAATCATTTTGTCTTTCTTTTTAGTAATTAGTTATTTTATATATATTCATACAGTTAAGTATGTGTACATATAAGTATCCATATATAATATAAGGTCAATACAACAAAAGATATAAGAGGCAACTAATATCTTTAATTAGTGAACATCCGGATAAAAATGAAGCTCAATATACTGGATAGAGCACCTTATTTTATTCTTTCACTTCATCTCTCTCTCTCTCTCTCTCTCTCTCTCTCTCTCTCTCTCTCTCTATATATATATATATATATATATATATATATATATATATATATATATATATGCACTGGGTAATCTCTTAAACAAATCATTATGAATTTCGGAATATATATTCTAAAAAATACGATGAGTAACATGGCCACATTGTTTTCTTTTTTAAATGTTAACATTATGTCCCCCCGAACTCGCCCCCCCCCCTAAAACACGTAAAATAAATTAGATACAAGAAGATTTAAGAGAGAAAAGAATTTCTCTATATCAAATTTTAAGTTATGTTAAGTAATACATTTTTAAAAGGATCGGTGCACACGTTTGAGTAAAATCCTAAACTATTACACTAATCATTATGAATTATAGAATATGTATTCTAGGCAACAGGGCACATTATTATTTTTTTTTTGTAAACTTTACCATTTAGTGAATGCCATTGAAACCGTACTATACCCTGCAAAATTTCACCATATGACTAGATTTGATTGTATAATTTAGTCTACATATTTTTACCATTCATCTCTATGTATACAGAGTTTATTTAGAAAAACATGGCATAACTTCGGAATTATGTGGTCATAGATCTCGAAACGCATGGTTTTCGTGTTGTAGACCATTGAACCATTCTTTATTGTAAACATCTTACATGTATGATATGTGTTATAGTCTACTGTTATTTCTACATATATGATAGATAAACACTATCCTGTGACAGGATCACAGGTAAAATTAACCTTGGTATAGTATTGCCAACTAAATCAACAAAAACATAAAAAAACTGACACCAAACAAATATAAAAGTTCAGAAGAAACATCTGTGCATCATGATCGGCCGGAGCTCCTTTGATAATCAACACTTGAGACTCTGTATCGTTCCTTCTTATTTCAGGTAACAGAACACAGCATAGACAATACAGGTACACTGAACATCTGGGAACATGAACCCTCACCAATAACATCGAATAGAAAAGTGACAGTGTTCTATGATAAAGACATACAGGCGGGTAGATACATAAAAGACAAGGCCATCAAACCAGACATTGTCATCTGGAACAAACCAGAAAAAACTGCTCTCATCATTGATGTAACCGTCTCAAATGACTATGGCCTTAATAGAGCCGAATGGGAAAAAATAACAAAATACCAAGATCTCAAAAATGATTTAAAAATAACATGGTCCCTCGATGAAATAAACATCATACCGGTTGTAGTGGGAGCAACTGGTCTAGTGAAAAAAAAATCTAAGTAAATACTTAGAAACAATCACGGGAAAACCAAACTGTAGAGAAGTACAGATAGCAGCCCTAAAAGGAACAACATCTATCCTTAAGAGAGCTCTCGGATATAAATTTTACTCATAGGGAAATAAAGTGTTAGCCTCAAGAGATAAACTAAATTAAAATGAAAAAAAAAAGTAAATAAATATGATCACCACAAACCAAAGACTGCGCAGAGAAAGAAATGAACCACACAGGAAATTAGACTGGTAATGGGGTGCTATTACAAAAGAATTTCTACACAAAAACGCTCTTAACCTATATGCACATATAGAACAGAATCCCAAAGATATGCTCTAGATTGTCAAATCACTCTGTATATAAAAGGGTTGGACAAAATAAATGAAAACTTTAAAAATTCAAACAAAGTTGGCAGTGGCACTTCCATGATATACAGCTTGATTGAGCTGACAGCTAAGAATTTAGGTCGATACTAGACTATTGAGTTGTTGATGAATCAACATCTTAATAATCTAGTTTCAACAAACTATTTGCTGTCAGATCAATCAAATCATGTAACTCATCAGTTATTTGGCAGCAGTTGTCTGATAATGTTATCTGATAATGTTTTCAGATAATGCATTTTAATTCTCATCGGTCAGTATTAGAACCAGATACGCCCTAAGATAGAGTACTGTTGCCACGTCTGTTCAGGTGGTACTCAAAGCACTCTTTTATGTCTTGACAGAGTACAAAATCGACTTCGAAATCTAGTAGGAGATGTTAACTTCTATTTCCTATAGCCTTTTTCTCACAGAAGAGGCGTTGTTAGTCTTTCTCTACTCAGTCGTTATTTTCATAGAAGATGTTCGACTGAGCTCCAATCTCTAGTTCTCTGTAAAACATCTATAACAAAAACTCGTCTGGTTACAACCACTGTAAATAATTTTCCGTTCTTCCTCTGTGTACCTGGAGCTAAACAGAACTTCTATGAGCAGAGTTTCTTTCCAAGAACTATCCGTCTGTGAAACACAATACAGCGGGACCGCTTCCCAGCTAACTAAAACATGGTCGTTTTCAAGACCAATGTTAACAAATTCTTGTTGACTCGTCTTTTTAAATAATCAAATTCTGCCCAGTTTCAACCATCGTCTCCAATCCTCAATATGTTTGTCTCATCGTCTACCTGACAAACTCATTAACCCTTATCCTTGAGTGGATTTTGGGCCTTGATAGGCGGTGATGTATTAGTACAAAAAAACGAAAATAAAGTAAAATATTATCTTTTGTATTTATAGATGTCTGACGCCAAAAAGGACCACACAATACATTTTAAAACACAAGAAATCAAAATTAATATCACCATTTAATTCCTCATAAAATTTTACTCGGGGAAAGGTTTTGTTTGATATTGGTATAGGACTTTGTATTCAATTAAATCATCGGACAGGCAGACAGAGACACCATAGATATAGATTATTATGTTTAACCTTCACTATTCCACAAGTTTCATTGGTTTGGATACTTTATTTTCTTTTCACTTCCTCCCCGTGACCCGATCATCCGTCATCTTTGTTTCAATGTTGGGTTGCAAAAAAAAAAAAAAATGTTTTTATTTTCTTTGGATAGCAAAAAACCCAAGAGGTCACTGTCTGACCCTATCAAATGTCAAGGGTCACTTAATTTGATTTCGGCTGCTTAATTTACACTCCCTTATAGACTGGGTCATCTTTACTCTACGCCCCCCCCCCCCCCTCAGCCCGATTGTCACTTCTGATAACACCATCCACATTTTTCTGATGCATTTTTTTAAAAATCATTCGGCGCTATAAACTACTCACGTTACAAAAACACACCGTATATATTATTAAGTAGGAGGAGAGATAAGGTTACTGACCATCTTGGGTTCAAACCCAACTGGACTTTGTCATTACCTTTTTTTATTTGACCAAAGCAAGTTGGATATGAAATACAAATAAGCAAATCTATCATCAAAATAATCACGCAATGCTCATCTATGATTTTGCTTTACAGATTATCAAGTTAATATTGGCTGCTTTTTTTTTGTTTTACGGCATATCAACCCTTTTCAGCTAATCTAATACCAGTTTTGCTATAAGCTTTTACGCTTTGTAATATCTTCAGGCAGAAATTAGTACCATGAAAAACTGTCTGGTTTTGTTTTCATGATTTCCGGCATATCAATCATTTTCGAGTTATTTTATAATGCCACTCTTAGATGTTACCAATTTTACAAATGTATGGAAGCATTTTGACTCTGGTTTGAGTCGTGTTTCTGAGCACAGAGTATGTGGAAAAGAATGTAGGTCAACTTGAGGCCTCAAACATCCATGATGTTCCACCAGAACAATGAAACAAAGAGTCAGTATGTTTGTTAGATTTGTACCAGAGTGTGTAAGTCATTTGCAGTGCAAAATAGACACAGTCACTTTGCACATGTTTAATAAAAATGTATTAGGCGATGGCAATACTCGGGTATGAGTTGCAGCTTTCATATATATATATAATAGTATTATTTATACAAACATTTGGCTACATAACATGACATGTTTAAACCGAAGCCAAGAAATAAATGTCTGTTTCTTAGATCTTCATCTAAAAAAATGGGATAGAGGTTCAATTCGTAAGAGTCACACGACTGGTTTCAAATTATGATCATTGTACATGCAAACGGTTTTTTGATTTAAGAGTTTTCAACTTCTGAAATGGGTAAGACATTAACTGTTGGTATGATGACATATCGTAGAGAGGGAATGTATTTTTTAACTTTGACACGTTATGGGCGTGTGGGGGTAAATATTATTCTGTCTGGTTAATTGAAATCAACATCGAAACGACACACCATTTTCTCATCATATATGTATCTATGAATTATATATTATACGAATTGAAGATCTACCCCATTTAGATAAATGAAGATGTAAAAAGCAAACATTGATTTTTCGGTCTGAAGATACCGGGTTTAAAAAAGCCTTGGTTGAAACGTGTCATGATATGTAGCCAAATGTTTGTATAAATAACACAATAATATAAATAGCTCTATTTATTATTGACCACTATTATATAAACAGAAAAGATTCTCTGGATATAAACCTGCGGATAAAAACTTTACCTGAATATATATACATATATATATATATATATATATATATATATATATATATATATATATATATATGTGTGTATAAAAGTGAATGATTTTGGTAAGAAATTCAAGTAAAAGAGCTCAATGTAGAAAACAGAGCAAGAATAGAACATAGAAAGAAAAAATTCACAAACACATTGCAAAATTATAAATGCTGATAGTTGCAATGTGTTTGTGATTTTTTTCTTTATATATATATATATATATATATATATATATATATATATATAAATTCTTTTCTTTCTCCAGCTTTTCTGTTCCTTTGCTTTTGACACCTGAGGATAATTCGACAAAGAATCGAAAACGTTCGTTAAAACTGTGGAACATTTATTAAATTTTTTGATTTTAATACAAAAAAAAACATCAGAAAAAGTGGGAAAATAACAATGTTTGCATATATATATATATATATATATATATATATATATATATATATATATATATATCTTGCCTTTCGACCACTTGGTCATATTTTTGTTCTTTTGATAATGAGAGGTACCGCTCTCGAAAATTAAAGTTTACATTTGCCGGAACCTTTTTAAATTGCTTAACAGTAAACTTTTTTCTATTTACTACTCTGGTTTTTAATCTGTTTTAACGTGAAATATTAATAAATTGATTTGAGATTCCATTCATATCTTCTCTTCCCATTTATTTTTGTTCATCTGTTCCACCTTCCGGTACCTATATCACATTGCTTTTGCTTCGGATTACCAACTCACATTTATATTTACCAGCAATTCTTCAGGCAAACTACAATTTCCTTTTATATATATATATATATATATATATATATATATATATATATATATATATATATATATATATATATATTTAAGAAAACATTGTAAAACTAAACTACCCTCCCTTGATTTTAG
>OY744533.1:30747780-30762780 GCA_963556195.1 Sepiola atlantica | reverse complement strand
TACATGATTTTGATTCGAGAAAATGTCTAAAATTTAAGGTTCACACTTAAAGGGTCTTAAGAAGAAATTGAAATTCAGAGAATCTTGCTTAATTGGTATCAAATAACTATGGATCAAACTTAATGCAAATCTGAAATATTGTAACTTAAAAATGGGAGGTTGTGCCTATATTATACCCCTTAAAAACTCTTTAAAATATTGCGACGAAACTGAAATTTGAGGAATTTTTACTAATTGATCTATAATACCTATTGTTAAAACTTCATAAAAATCGGAGGCATTTTCTAGAATCAAAATCATGTAATAGATTTTCATCAAAATTGGAATACGGATTCTAGACTTAAGGTTCAGTATCATTATATCTTGACTTGTATCTTTATAAGAGAGCATAAACGTGGCACACAACTGTTCTATTTTAGAGATTAATTTCGTCCGTTCTTGGACGAGTATTTTCCTAGTTTTATATATATATATATATATATATATTTATATATATATATATATATATATATATATATATATATATATATATATATGGGAAATGAAAAAGGAAAAAACCAAAAGATATCTTTTTTATATATTCATCAACGTTTCGTCTTTATTGTAAGACTTCTTCAGGATGATAATTTGAAGAAAAATGTCATGCAAGTACATCAACATTTTGGGTTGACATGATAGTGATATAGGAAAAGTAGTAGCCGTGGCTGCTGTGAGTGCTGGAGGAGAGTCTAGGCTGCGAGAAGTTAGTGGTGGCGAAGAATGAAATGAATATGGAAAGCTTTGAGTGGGTACCATTAAGGCAGCCGTGAAATAGGTAGGGATGAGAATATTAGGGAAATTATCTTAGGGTGGGAGAGATGAAAGGGGGGGGCTGAGATTTTTGTCATGGTGAGGTGTGGCATGGATTTTGAGAGGCTGGGGAAGAGGAGGGAAGGGGAACTCTGTGTGTTTAGCATGTAGGTGGTATCATAGTTTGGAAAATGGGCGGGGCAGGTAAGAGTGTGAAAGAAAATAGTCAAAAGGGTTGGAGAGGTGAGAGGTAATAGGGGAGATTTTTGTTGTGGTCAGGTGTGAATTTTTTTTTAGGCTGGAGGGAGGGAGGAAGAGAGGAAGGGAGGGAGGAGTATTGACCAGGTGGCTATTTTAGGAATGTGTGAGTATAAGTGTGTTTGAAAGAATGTGTAGAAGTGTGCTGTGAGCTTGAGAAAAATGATTTTAATTTTAGAGGAGTGATAAGTAAAATGTGGTTTTCTTCAGGATGTGCTGATGATTTGAGATTAAATTGAGAGCAAAAGCGGTTTAAATATCTAAATATTTGTAAGGATGTGTAAATTGTGTTAATTTGTAAGGCTGTTATTTGTGATTAAGTAGCTTTGATTCGTAGTGGGTGATTCATGAATATGTGAATGAATATATATGTGAGAAAGAGTTAGTACGTAAGTGTGTATGCAGAGAGTTGTATATAAGTGCAAGTGAGAACGATAAGAAGAACGGTTAGCCATGATCTAGGTTTAGTTTTTGTTCGGTCAGGATAATTTTGCTTATTAATTTTGCTTAGATTGTAGAAACCATTTCGTTGTCTAATGGTGTTAGAGTCTGTGATGAGTGCTGTTTCAAGTAGTCTTCGCCGAGCTTTGTTATGAATGTGTTTGATGATTTTGGCCTGTTCAAATTTGAAAGCATGATCGTGCTCTACTCAAAATGTCGATGTACTTGTATGACATTTTTCTTCAAATTATCATCCTGAGGAAGTCTTACAATAAAAACGAAACGTTGATAGATATATAAAAAATATCTTTTTTTTTCTTTTTCATTTCCCATTACGTCGCATTACTCTCATCCGTCCTTTCTCATATATATATATATATATATATATATATATATATATATATATATAATTATCCACAGACAAGTGTATCGCCGTTTTACGGCTCATAAGCATGGCTGAATCTAGTGAGATTCGAAACCATGACCCCAATGGCTGAAGTCCGGCACCCTTAACACTGGGCCACAAATGCTGGCTAGGTGCAGATAAAAGTTATATCGCATATATAAATGTTGTCATTTTTGTTGTTGCTGTTTTTGCGATATTGACAACTCAACATATTCGAATATCTTTTTACAGGGAGGACTTACCTAAATGCTAATGAGGGAAACATTATTCTATTTTACCAGGGTCTATATATCTATAAAATATAATTCTCCCGTACAAAACAACAACAAAAATTCCTTAATCACTTTTTATATATATATATATATATATATATATATATATATATATATATATATATATATTTATATTCCCAACCAGCTGTTTCTTCCGTATTGAATCATATTTTGTCCTTGTTTATCAGTAAACCAAGTAGTCTATTATATTTGAGTTTTAGTAGTTATTAGCTATGGTATAGTTAAAAAATACTATTGATCTTTCAGCCCACTTTCTGTGTGATATTAAGGAATATAAAATAATATATATATATATATATATATATATATATATACATATATATATATATATATATATATATATATATATATATATATATACATATATATATATACATTGATGAGAGCCATAAGCTCAAATCGACGTCGTACTGGGTAAAATATTAAAATAAAATAATAATTTAATATTATTAGAAGCCCCTTTCAAGTAAAATTGAAAGTCGAGCACCGTCGGAAAGATTAAAAATAAACATTCACCTAAAAGCCTCAGTGCAATGCCCCAACTGTCGTTGAGTACTATCAAATGTTTAGATATTTATGCTCGCTGCTTTCAGTGTAAATATGACTTAATTTCTTCGTCATAATGTAACAATCTCAGTAGCCTAATGGGACTAGGTGAACGCTTACAGATTCAAGGGGTCTCTATGAATTGGGTTCGCACCCTATGACCGTCTGAGGATGTTATTTCCCATGCGCTGATGAGAGTCATAAGCTCGAAACAATTTGTGGGGGTCGTCATACCCTTTTGGTCGGGGTTACCAACTTCCTCCACAAATAAAAATAATAATAATGATTTACATGCACAATTAACAGAAGTTTATTTACTTAAATAAACATATTAACAAATAGAATATATCTCTTTGTGTAATGAGTTCATGAGTCCTTTCTTTTGTTGAAGTGTTCATTTGTTATAAAATATTAAAAGAGGCAATAGTGAATGTTCGCCTGTAATACGTAGGTAAAATGATAATAAAAAAAAAATGTTATATATATTTTAAGGCAGCAAGTCCTTACGTAAGCAAGCGTAGTTGAATAACACAGAATTTTCGCGTTTGTTAATTTTGTTAGATATATTTTCGATGCGTCGAGCAAGCCGGTATATTATGGCTCCGAATGTTCTTAATTCAGCCATCACTAGCGTGTTCGATCTTCGTAGTCGTCATCAGAAGTAGTTTTTGTTTTGTTTGTAAGGAGCCTTGTTGTGATTTTTATACTTTTCAAATAAATTTTTTATCAGAAATAGAGGGAGAGTTAAAGAAAAGGAAAGGTGTGGTTGAGTCTATTGTAAATTTTCGTATTTGTGTACTTATCAATTTTGTTTAGTTGTATTATTATTATATTTTATTTTATTTTATTTATTTGTTTATTTTTTGCATATTTATTTATTATTTTTAATTATTGAATACATTTAATAGTTTAGTACCGGTATTAAAAGCTATTTTGTTAATATTTGGTTGTTTCTTTTTTATAAGTATTGCTTCTAGTATTTCTTGTCGATGTATGCAATTATTTTTATGCATGGCATTATATTTACCTCCTCTTCAGGAGGTTAGACAAAAGATCAGGTGTGGGTTTTGATGAAAGTGTTTCTGCGGAACGAACTGGATTCGAACCCGGCACACACAGGTCCTCAGTCCACATCGTTAACCACTTAGCCACTGCCATATTTTTATACATGAAGGCTAGTATTGCTATTGCGTAATACTGTTTGTTTATTAAACATATGTAAAGTGAAAATGTCTGTATTGCACTGATAATGATTAAGAGTCTTTTGTACAAATCTGACAAACATGCTGACTCATTGCAAGGGGAGTTGCTTCATTGTTCTGGTGGAACATCATGTGATGTTTGAGGACTCAAACTGAATTACGTTCTTTTCCACTTACTCGTCGTGCAGAAACACCACTCAAACCAGAGTTAAAATACTTCCATGCATTGGTGTCGTCTACGAATGGCATTACCGCGACTAACCCTTCGACATTCATTACAGGTCAACTCAGTTTGTAGCTCTCATAAATTATTATAGAACGATGCCAAAGTTCTTGTGATGGATGCTATATATATATATATATATATATATATATATATATATATATATATATAGCCATCCACAGACAGACTGCTTCGCTGTATCAAAGCTCTTCAGTGCGGCTAGGTTAGCACTTATCCCAAGACAAGGATCGAACCTTCACCCATCTAGTTTATAGTCGGCAGCTCTCACCACTAATTCACGGGACAAATGATATGTACTACAATGTTTATATATAAACCTTGACCGCTTTTACAGTGTTCTGCTTGATGTCGCTCTGCAAATTTACAACTAGACATATTTGAAACATTAATTTAGATAATAAATATTTCATCTATAATGTTGTAAATAAAATATTTCTCATTTATTCATATAAATAGATAAACATTTTGTTAATTTCGGTACATATGTATTTATCTTTTAAATGTAACCGACCTTAGAGATAGGAAAAGAAAGAATAACTCAGTTTGTCTTTTCAGCTGCAATTTAGAAATAGATTGAAACTTGTTGAAAATCAAGTAGGTCCCTCTAAAGAAAGGAACATTTGATCATAAATGCTAATTATTTGCCCAGGAAATAAAACAATATTGCGAAAAAGAAATATTTGTCATATTAAAATAAAAGCGATCATTAAATTAAATAACAATAACAAATAATAATTAATAAAATGTCCTTTTTCAAACCATTATGTAAATTAATTAACATTGCAACTGATATCGTATATACATAAGCAGCAGATAAAAAGAGATGGTGCGTCTATTGTGTACATTTGAATTAGCTTGAAATAGGGTGTTTTGACTTAAACGTGAGTGCAGATAAATGGGCCAACTTTCGCTTTTATTTATTTAGCTACGTATGGATACGTATTTTATACATATCTGATGGAGAACATTTCTTTGAATGTCTGCCTGAAAGTCTGTTATAGAAATCGATGTTAACAAAAAATTTAAATTACTTTCAAAGAATTCTAATTTTTTTCTAATTCCATTTTGTATCACTAGCGCTCAAAATATCGACTGAAACGTCTGTGTAAATCAAATAAAAATAAATGTATTTTGAAAAAAACATTTACTAACGATTTCTATTGCAAGCAGACACATTATATTATGATGTTTCACACGTCAGAGAGAATGTGATATATATATATATATATATATATATATATATATATATATATAGTCATCCACATACAGACTGGTTCGCTGTATCATAGCTCATCAGTGCGGCTAGACCAGTAAGTGCCTCAAGCCGGGATTGAAACTCGACCGTCGAGCTGACAGTCGGCGCCCTTACCCCTGCGCTATTATACGACACTGACTGAATATAAGTGATATCTCAATGTAAACATTTTCAAGTGCCGGTGACTCGAATTAGTTTTTACCCAATGAGCTATGCCTTAAAGCTAATGGCAGTTGGCGATATCCTTACAAATAAGCTCTACCCAGGAGGGGAGCTTTATATAGTCATCCACATACAGGGTGTTTCGCTGTATCACAGATAGTTTTTTCATATGGTTGTTTTTATTTTTTATTCCTTTCATGTAGGCAAAAATAAATTTATATATATATATATATATATATATATATATATATATATAAATTAAAAACCAACAGCGGAAGACTCAAACTCAACGTTTCGCCCAACTGTTGCGTGGGCGTTATCAAGAATGCTAAAAAGTGGCAAAAGACGAGAAGATATGTAATTTTGGGAATATATATAGTGATAGTGTTAATAAAATTTAAATCTATTTAGAGAGGGAAGATATACAAATATGTACACACACACACACACACACACACACATATATATATATATATATATATATATATTGAAATTTGTATAATTAGGCAGCATTCCTTCTTTTATACATGTTTGGTTAAACAGTAGCGCCAACTTCTGTTTATTTATTTTTTGATTTGTTTTTTTCGATTCGTCGTACGACCGATTTGGTATTGTCGTCCATGTTGTATAAACAATCGCCATATTTTCGAGAACGTTTTCGACCGACGTCGGTCATCTTCGGGCGGATGAATGAGCATGCAAAATAAAAAAAATTGTTGAATTTATTAAGAAGACGTTTTTAAAATACATTTCAATACCACTTCAACAACACTTCAACAAACCTTCGCCCCACCCCTCATAACGAGCATGGTTGATACTAGGTGTATTTACTTGAATAAACAACGCTTTCATTATGGGGAGACTTGCCATCTCGCCTCCCCTCAAAGTTCCATTTACCAACACCTGATAGCACATAGCATCCCCAAAAATGAATTCAGGAATATTTTAACCAAGAACACAGCCATTCTTGCGATTTCACATTGCAGTATTCGTCTCCCCATAACATGTGTATATATATATATATATATATATATATATATATATATATATATATATATATATATATATATATATATATATATTGTTTATTGAGCTTGTAATTGGAAATCTTCGGATCCTATAAGGAGTATAAAATTGAAAACATACATTCCTTATAAACACCTACAAATATATAAAGTTAAGTATGTGTATATCTCTATATTTATAAAATTAGGTATTTGTATTCTATATAATAATGTAAAATCGAGTTTTCCTCTCTGCATTATGACGTAATAGCTTAACAACCTAAACCTTTATATGCTAATCTGTTCCACTATCCAATTAAAACATAAGCCCTTATGTGCGTTTCCAATCAAATGCTTTCATTTCGGCTTCTTTAAAAAATTCTTACATTTTATACGGATAACCTGCTTCTCCCAAATAACACTTCCAATAAGAAGATGAATTGCATTTTTGCCTTTATCTTATCATTCTACCCTTCCCACCGAGATTTAACTGTTCATGGCATAATAATGACATGGACACCGTTTATTCCAGACTACTTACATACTCGCTTTATTATTACTGCTTAAATATATTGACTGCTTTCTTTTTATGTTCACTTCACATTTTTTACATCATATGATTTATGTATTAACAAAATAGTAACAATATCTACAAAGAAATTAAAGTAATTCAGCATACATGAACGTAAAGTTAAAAAAATGATTCAAATAGTCATAAAACATTTTTTTATCTATCTTATTTTAAGTTTTGATTACATTTACTAAATATACATTTGCAATGTTACTCACTAGATCCATTCAGTAGTTGAATAGTTTGTAGGTATATAATATCTTAGTTTCTCTCTCTATAAAGTTGGGTATGTGTATACATATGTATATTTAGGGTAATCTATAAACATTGATATACATATATGCATAAACATACATACACATAAATACACATATATACATATATACATACACACATGTACGCATACATACATACATTTATATATATAAATACACATACATATATATATATACACATACATATATAAATTTATATATAGATACACACACATATACATATACGCATACATACATATATACATATATAAATACATTTTAACAAACATTATTAAATAACACGGAGTGCTTTTGCTTGAAAGAACGTTTTTATGTTTTCAATTTTCTGAATGGTCTATTTAGTGTTTCGGTCAAATTGCTGTATGTAAGTTTCAATGGGTTTCTTGTTCCATTTTCTTTCTTTTCTTGAGAGTACTTTCGATTTGATTCCTTAAATTATCTTCAGGCAGCGTTACTTTTGGTTTCTAAAATATATGTCTTCACTGTTGAGTTTGTTTTAAATTATTATCACGGACAGTAATCTACAACTTAAAATGAGGCTCTAGTATGTTAAAATGGTACACAAGAGCGTGATTACGTTCTAAGAACGTGCAAGATTGAAAGGTTTGATTGCTTAACCGTTAATAATTTAATTACGTTCTGAGCGCGTTCAAAATTCAAACATATAAGTGCTTGTGTAATATAATACCGCTGTGGTAAGAAAGATAAATCCAATATATATATATATATATATATATATATATATATATATATATATATATATATATACAAATACATATATATATATATACCCATACATGATAATATATATAAACATACATACATATCTAGATACGTATATAAACATATATATATATATATATATACATATACATACATATGCATATACTTACATATGCATATATATACATACATATGAATACATATACGTAAATATATACATATACATACATATATATATATTCATATAGATATGCAGATACACACATATACAAATTCATACATATATACATATACATATATATACATATAGATACATATGTATGTGTATATACATAAATACAAATTCATACATATATACTTATATTCATATACGTATATATATACATACATATGTATGCGTATACACATATATACATATATATATACTTATATATATAAACATATATATATGTATCCATATATATGTATATATATACATATATATACATATGTATACATATATATGTATATATATACATATATATATACATATATATATACTTATATATATATGTATCCATATATATGTATATATATATACATATATATATACATATGTATACATATATATATATGTATATATATACATATATATACATATGTATACATATATATGTATATATATACATATATATACATATGTATATATATATATGTATATATATACATATATATATATACATATGTATACATATATATGTATATATACATATATATATATACATATATATACATATATATAAACATATATATATAAACATACATATTAATATATACATGTATACATACATATATATACATATACATAACTATACATATACACAGCTTGTCAGTCGGTCTAAGGGCAGTAACTCTGTAGGGTTCTTGAATGATTTTGTATTTGGGATTTAACATTATTAACTAAAGTATAGTGAAGGCATAGTTGAGTAATAATATCGGTATACTGATTAAGTCTGGTTTAGAGATAAGAGCAAGGGTTAGGTCGGCAAGATTGAATCTGTTTAGAAAATATAGGTGTTAACATTTTAACTAAGATATAGTGGGGACTTATGTGAGTAATAATAATGTGAAATGGGGATGTTACCCTCTTAATTACTGGAGAGATTATTATTGAAAAAGTAATTATTTAATATTTACGTGGTGTAAATTAGTGGTTGGAAGTAGTGATCTTGATATGGGCCGATTAAGATATTTAGTCCTATTTTTTATTCATATTCATGAGGGGTGATTATTGGGAGGATTTTCCGGAGTAGAAGTCGGTATTTAGTTGAGCAATTATGGGGTTATGTATTGGGCAGAGGAGGGTGTTTGTTGCTAGGCCTTCATGTGTATCGGGAAGTCTAATTTATAAATAGTGCTTGTCTCCTGTGGATGCATCATTTAAAGATTTCATCTCTAATATTCAAACAGATTGTATTTGGATCAATGATGACCCTTAATATATGGTATTTTTCGGCATCACAGAGAGGACATCTATTTATGGCTGGGGAAAAGGGTGGTTTTCTGTCTATTACTTTCCATTTGATGGTGAAGGTGTCTTTTCATCTTTACGTTGCCATATCCGGGTCGCAAGTGCCGTATTTGCCTTGTTTTTGTATCTGAAGGTTTTTCTGTGTGCTTACAATCTTTGCTTGAAGCTTTCCTGTGTCATGCATATATATTTTCCTGCCTTGCCGCTATTTTGCAATTCCCCTCTAGAGGGGCAATTGTTTTTATCCTGGCATGAGCAGCCTGCGTTTGTTATTGCTTTGGGCTCTGCAGAGATGATTTTGCTTATGGATGGGGTAGTGGAGTAGCTAACCTTAATAGAATTTCTGTTAAAAAGTTTGGGCAGGTTATGTGTAGGAGGAAGTGTTTGTCGAATAAGTTGAGGAAAAGGTGGCCTACCCTTGTCTTGGTATTGGTGGAAAAGGTGGGGAAAACCAGATCACCGACCTCCTTCTATTGATGTATCATCCATGATGTATGAGATCTCCTCTCTGAACCTGCTGTCGCTGCGCACTTTATTGCAATAATGTTCTGCCTGGTTGAAAATTTCGAGATTGGATGAGAGGTTTAGGATTCTTTGGCTAATATTATTGACCAAATTTTTAAAGACAGTGGGGGTGGCAAGATCCCTTGTGTATGTATTGGAGTGTCTCATTGGGGTTGTGGAAAGGTTTGTGTGTGTTGTTTGTAAGGTTCAGTGTGGTGTCTAGAAAATCTACTTAGTCTAAATTTGCTTTAATGGTGATTTGTAGTCCGAGTTTTTAAAAGGTGTTTAAGTCTTTGCTAAATCTATCCAGTGTGTATCTATTATATATATATATATATATATATATATATATATATATATATATATATATATATATATATATATATATATATATATATATAAGCCTTTAGTCATTCATACACAAAGAAAAGTGTATGTTGTTTAAATTCTAGTCATGCTAGCTAAATTCACATATTGCCGACCTTCTACTTCTATAATTCCACATATTGTTTGGAAATTCACAAATACAAACTACTTTTTTATAACATTACTGACAGAAACACGTCATCTTTCCTTACTATATCGTTTTTTTTTTGTTTCCCAATATGCTTGCAGGACCCGTGTGATATCTGATGTTGCTCGAGAAAAAATGAGTAACCCAAGAAACTTCAACTTCCATTCCTTAACCTAATATTGCTTATTTTATTATGTAATTCATATAACTATCCATTTTTGAATTTTAACTTTAATCATTTGGACTCACGCTGTCAACTTAGAAGCTGAAACACAAATGACCGCACACGTAGAGTTGTGAAAATCGATAATATTTTGAGATTAAGTCAATTCTCAAATCTTCAACTCAAAAATATTTTTATTGATAAAAAAGTAAGAAGTTAGCATTTTAGAGTATAAGAGCAAGAACAATTAAAAACATATTAAAATATAAGAAATCGATCGAAAGTAAAATCTTTATTTCTAATTAATTCTTATTAATAAAACATGTTTTTTGATAGAAACTTAAGAAGGCCATCAAGCGCAAATGTAGAAGGGAAAATCAACTATACTTTGTACACACAAGGTATAACAGTTTTTTACAGCTGTTTCAAGGCAATGTTTATTTTAAATGATAAAATAGAAAACTGTTTAGTTATTGTAATTTTGAATGAGTATATGTATATATATAAGTATGTGTGCATACACACACACATATATATATATATACATATATATATATATATATATATATATACATATATATATATATATATATGACTTTCTCTAATAAATAAATATATATATGAAAAAAATATAACATTGTTCTGCTTATAGATATATATATAATCCTGCAATCACATTTCATGTCTTATACAATAATGGAAAATATATAAAAATTTCCTTACATATATATAAAATATATACACAAATATACACATATATAAAAAATTAGAGACTGAAGAAAGCCCAAAAGATTTCCATTCTGTTTACATAAGTAAGGATTACTACTTTTCTCACTTTTTACTTTTGGGGTAAAAGCATGGGCTTACCACTTCAGAAAGTACCATACTCCAGATGTTATCCTTAACCTATATAAGAGCCAGATACGTCCTAAGCTGGAAGATATCTGCCACATCTCGAGAGGTGTTGCATAGAACACTGTTCCCATGCATTGACAGAGTACAAAATCGACTACATAATCTAGTGAAGATGTTTTCTTCTTTTCCCTACATCCCCTGTTCTTACAGAACAAACGTTGCTAGTCTCTCTTTCTCTCTATTCTGCTCGTGTTTCTATGGAACGTGATCGTGTGAGCTTCAATCTGTTTCCCCCTTGTAAGACATTCACAGTAAGAACTCGTTTTGCAACAACAACGAAAAAGACTTTTCTTCCTCGATGTGCATCAGGTGGAATTCTCAGATCTTCTTTGCAAGGGATTCCCACCTATCGAACACATTATCGCAAGACTTCTTCCCTGTGGATTACAACTTGGTTGTCTTCAAATCCAATGTCATCAAATTCTTGCCCTATACCACTTCATAAGTATTCAAACTTAGTTCATACCATTGATCAATGCTAGTACTCACATAGTGTTCCTCATCATTCCGTCTCATTAACACTTATCCTCAAGTATCTCTTAACTGTGATATGTAATTACCTAAAAGTTAAAAAAAAATGAACATGATAAATCTGATAGGATTTGAACACGGCATATCCGATTTCATGGTCTGTAAGGGTAGCCATTAAAAGCAGCACTTAGCAGGCGTAACAATTTCGTCGAATGAGAAATCCTAAACTTCATTGGAGTTTGCAATCAAATTCCGCCATTTCTAATTTTGATGATGAAAGAAATCAAAGATAAAATCAGATAATCTTCTTTAGTTTTTTATTTCCAGATCTCATATTAAAAGGGCGTGTCCAGAATGTATCGATGGCTGAAACTTTATTTATCAAGACTCAATAGAAATCATACACATAACATTTATCTTCTAAATACAAGGTATCTTCATAAGTTTGTCTATTGATGATGTATGACGTATGGTGTACGTTATATATATATATATATATATATATATATATATATATATATATATATATATATATATATATAAGGTTAAAAATGTAAGAGATATTCATTCACGTATGTTCCAAGAATTTACCAGAAAACAACAATTTCGTGTACAATCGTTATTAAGACGATATGGAAGTTTTTTGATATCAAGTCTCATCATTAGCACACGGAATAGACACCAAGTTCAAAGCTAAGATCTAGCATCATGATCAGAGTGCAAACATTCCTCAGTATTACAGTAATGCGAGAGGTTAGGATATAATATTTACAATCCACTTAAAATAGGTTAGAAAGCAATTATATATATATATATATATATATATATATATATATATATATATATATATATATCACTAGATGTATAGACATATTTCCCAAGACATTTTTTTCGTAAGAATCAATGCGTATTTTAAAATAAATAAAATTTATTTTAATCTAAGCTTTGGAAAATTAAAATGTTCATTGTCAAAGCAACATCTCTACTGGTGCACAACCGTGCTTACAGACATGACTTGATTTTTCTTTCAACCGTAAGTTCACATCTTGGACAATATGAAATGGAAAAAGAAAAAACATTTTGCTTTGACAACGAAAATTTTAATTTTACAAAGCTTAGATTAAAATTAATTTTATTTATTTTGAAATAGACATTGTTATGCCCCCCTCCCCAAATATATATATATATATATATATATATATATATATATCTCAAGAGTCTTGGGTTTCGAATCATCACCACATTGATGAGTTGTAAGACGACGAGACACGTGTCCGTGGATCATTGTATTTTGAAAAAATATATGTTGCGCCTCATATGGGGCATCATGTTAGTTAAGGGAAGCATTACTATCACCTAGTATTAAAGTATAATGATTATCCGTGAAAATATTTGAATGCGTTCAAAGTATCGCAAATAAAATTAAAATATTTATTGCAATTAAGCTATACAGAGACGTTCGCGTTTCATCCCTGTAGGGCTTAAAAGCAGAGGTTTGACAAAATAATGGAAACACCTTGAAACTTTAAATAAATTTATTTCAATACGGTTTAGAACACTCCTTTTGTGAAACTCTCGGCGAACAGTTTTTGTTGAAATTGGATTATCCAGATGATTAAATTCTGCTGTAATTTTGGGTGCCGTGGTTTCGTGCTCTTTTTTCACAATTTTTACAAGGGTTCTTACGATCTCTTTCAGACAGTTTCGTCTGTCTTCAAAAGTTTTGTTTAGAGGATGATGTTTTTCATTCTTTTTCATAAAGAGACAGTTCCTCTCGATACGGCTATCATCTCAGTCACTTCCGTTGCAGTAGCACCTGCCATACGGCACCCCACAATCTGCTCTTTTTTGAAATCTGATAGATCTGTCATTTAAATGTATCTTACTAATATGCACTATCTGAAATAAAAAAATGATCAATTAATTCAGGACAAAAATAACCATAAATAAAAAGAATGAAACCAACTTTTTCGTAATTTAATTTGTTTTTACAGATGTTTTAAAATTGATGCAACATTAACAAGGTGTTTCTATTACTTCCTCCAACCCCAGTATATATATATATATATATATATATATATATATATATATATATATATATATATATAAATATATATATAGAATTATAAAAAGAAAAAAACTATACACACATTAAGGTTGTACACATTATAACTTATTTCGACCCCTTAATTAGGTCTCCTCAGATGTATAAACAACCACGTCAAAAAACCAAATAATGAGAGAAATTGATCATCGTCTTAAAAGGATAAATTCACTTTTTTGATTGGTCTATGTAAAAAAGGAGGTAAATATTAAAATAATCGAGGAGGGGTGTCAGAAGTAAAAGATTAATTTGACTATTTTTTTTTATATATGCAGAAATATAAAAATATATATAAAAGAATTTGTTTTTACTATTTAAACAAATAAATCATTTCATTTAAAATTTCGAATGTGAGCTTTATGGGTAAAAATATATGATGAAAGATTCGAGCGTTCACGATTAAAAACTACGTTTAATTATTTACGATTAAAAATTAAAAGACGAATATCTTTGAGACTAGCAAACATATATATGATAACGCATTAAGTAATAGTGGGTACAACGAACAATTAATATATACTGATAATATAAAGAAAAATAAACCCCAAAACAGGGGACGCAAAATTATCTGGTTCAATATTGCCAGCTTTCTAGTCTTAATATCGGGAGAATATTTTTAAATCTAATAGATAAACATTTTAAAACGACTA
>OY744533.1:30732780-30742780 GCA_963556195.1 Sepiola atlantica | reverse complement strand
GGCTTTTCAAAGATCAAAATCTTATCATCAGAGGAAATTGCAGGGATAGATAAGTTGTTGAATAGCCAAGATTCAAAATCTATCCCTGCAATTTCCTCTGATGATAAGATTTTGATCTTTGAAAAGCCTGGCTTAAGGAAAAAATGTAATTAAATAAATTGCTTTTTACGGAATACACCTTGCATTGAGCAACTGAATTGAAAAAGGATCTACCTTGGTCGCTTTTCTAATTCCTTTTCATCCTTCTATCTATCTATCTGCTCTATCCAGTATATTGAGCTGTATATTTTTCACAATAGGTTTTACCATTCCTAAAAGTTCGCTTTTAGTTCTCTACTTATATATATATATATATATATATATATATATATATATGACATGATGATAATAATAATGCATATGATTTCTCATTGACACTGAGCATGATCAATGCTGATTGAGGAGAAGTGTGGTTAGGGATTGCATAACTTTGGCTTCACTATAAACTTTAAAGCAAATATCCTTTAATCGTACCAATGTGATTGCCTTCCTATGAGGTCAGAGTTAGTCACAAAGGGGAGGGGGTTAATGTGGGTGATATCCAGTTCCAAAAAGTGGTCTTCTGAATTGTACTAAAATAAAAATTTACCCAATTAAGAAGGATTTCGCCTGCCATGACGGAGGGCAAAATGGATACAACACGTTTATCCCAGCCCAAATCCATAGTGGCTGTATAGAGAAAGGGGCCAACACGACCAACATTATGTATATATATATATATAAAAAGTACCTAACTGAAATCCTATCTATGCCGGATTTCTCAACTTTTGTTTAAATTTATAGTCAAAATTAGATATTAAGAACATTTATGAAATATTTTTCATCAATTTTTATTAAAAAGATTATTCAGGTCTATGATTATTAACATCGGCTAGGAAATAACTCGAACGTTATAGCAAAGAACAAAAAACAAAGAAACGATTGTCTAGTGTTAAGAAAAAAAAGATCGATGTTTTCTCTTCAGAGAAAAATACGTAAAAGACGTACAATGATTTGACATGAAAAGTAGTTATTTGTTCGGCGAAAAGATAACCATAAACATGTCAGAACATTTGTTTCTAATGTTATTTTTACATACTTTTAATTTTGAATAATGAGTTTTCACATCGATGAGGACATCAGATCGAAGATGCTGATTCCAAATCTGCGATTAGTTTGGTTCTTAGATCAACCATTTTACAGGGATGCTACTACACACATACACACAACTTTGCTTTTTATATATAGAAGTCATTCTCATAAGCGTTTCCTTGTCGTCAATAGCACCTTTTCTAATAATAATCTCTCTCTCTCTCTCATATATATATATATATATATATATATATATATATATATATATATATATATATATTATACGATCAATAATATTCCATGCATATCTACAGGCAAGTGTGTCTATATGCATGTTTATGTTTTAAATAAATGCGTTGTTACATAATGGAATGCACATTCCACTGGTGCGTGAAGGTGGCTTCGAATGAAAGAAAGTCTCTCCAACTACTTGTTTTGTATTCACTGATCTGCAACGTTAACACGCCTCGACCTGGCCATTATTAGCAGAATATTAATATTGCTTTGGTCTTGTTTAAGAATAATGTCCTCATGTAAATCAGACAAGAACAAAGTTTAAAGAAAAATAATTCAAAAATAAATAATATTTTAATTTCCTCATTCAGAAAGTGAACAGATTTCTAATCTGCAAAAAAACTCAACATTCTATTTTTATTTAGTTCTGTTTTACATCTAAATAATAATAAGCAACTCATTATATATATATATATATATATATATATATATATATATATATATATATATATATATATATATGTATATATATATATATATATATATATATATATATATATATATATATATATATATATATATATATATATATAAAACATCAAGATAGAGGCAAAATTATTTCATAAAAAACATGTTAGATGCAGATATTTTTATTAAAATCAAAATAAAAAATCAAAACAGTTTTTCTTTTTATTTTTTCTTCATCTTGACATTTTTTAACCTAATATTTCGCTTGATATAATAAGCTTCGACAGAGCTTTGGAGAAATAAAAGGTATTAACTTTTTTTTTTCATAATAATCGTTCCTGGTGTTGTAGAAGTCGCATCTGATGTTGTGTGGACTAACGGTGCAAATGTCTTATATATATATATATATATATATATATATATATATATATATATATATATATATATATATATATATATATATATATATATGTATATATATATGTATATATATATGTATATATATATGTATATATATATATATATATGTATATATATATATATATATATAAATAGTAATCCAGGTAGGGTAAAAATCCACAGGGTAGAAATCCAGAGGGAATCAAACCGGGTTTATAAAAGAGTGCTCAATAAAAATATAGAGCTGTATTGTGAATGCTTTTATTCAAACATGTACAAGGTCTGCTACACTGGCATGTCGATGTTATCGATCTACAGCTCTCAAGAGCTGAGGTCTCATCAGGCAGAAAATTGTTTTTTTGATTCAACTGGTTGCTGAATTCCAGGGAGAATGAAGTCAAGCAAAAAAGAAGAGGAGAAAGAAATAAAAGTCATGTGACCGATTTTAAAATATGATTGCCGTTAGAAATTACCATTTTCTTATTTTTATCTTTTATATATTTTATTTTATATATATATATCCAACGCTGAGCTGGGGTAGAAAGGGGGGGGGGCTAGGAAAATAAAAAGAAGAGAGAAGGGAAAGAGATACAATTGCTGTCAAAAAAGTTTAATTTACAGCTGTTAATATTTTTATTTTGTATTTTTATCCAACGCTTAGTTAAGGTGGGGGGGGGGGGGGGGGGTTTGAAGAAAAAGAAAGAGAAAGGGGTTGAGGGGTGTTAGGGGTGGATGTCTATAGCCATTTAGGATTTGTTGCGGGGAATGGTTCTGAGTTAAATTCATATTTATTTTTATTCAGCGCTGGGCTGGATAAAGGGGGGGTCGGGGGGAGATTAAACAAGAGCGAAAGAGAAGATGAAGGAAGAGGGGAGGGGGGGTTTCAAGTTTGTTGTGTCTGCTTCCTGTCAATGCAAACATATAGCAATTACATGACACCCAGCTTACGGGGATATTTTAGTTTAAGCTTAATTGGCATTTAATTTTGATTATTTTGATGGATAGTTAAATGTATTTTAAATAATATTTATCAGTTAATTAATAAAACATAATGGTAATTGTCTTTATTTTTAGTAAGATTCATATATGGATTATTGGCAGTAATATTAGTAGGTTAGTTCTAGGTACTAATGAGTTAAAATATATTGGGAATTATTCTTGGTAAGGATCGTATATAAGTTTATGACATTGATATAGATGGATTATACTATTATATTTAGTTTTAATTATTTTGGAATATGAATAAATGTATTTCGATTATAAATAATAGTTATTGATGGATTAATAAAACATACTGGTAATTGCTTTTATTTTTAATGGAATTTATATATCGATTAATTTCAGTGGTATAAATAAATAAATTTTATTATTCGTTGTGGTCCTATTATTAATGGTGGGGTTAACACTTGTTATAGTATTAGTGGTAAGGTGTTCTAGTTAAAATTGTTAACGCAAGTTATGGTCTATGAAGGGGGGGGGGGGATTAGGAATGGTGGGGGCTAGTAATTTTAATTAAAGTGATTAAAGTGATCAATCAAGCAGTTAAAACCAAACTTGGTAAAAAATTTCTAAACCTCATAAACACATATTTCCCCCCAAACAATATCTTACATAAAATATTCAACAAAAATACACTTAAACTAAGTTACAGTTGCAGCGAAAATTTAGAAATGATAATTAAAAAACACAATAACAAAATCCTAAACAGCAACCTAAACCCTGAATCAAATAACAATAAAACAACTAAAGTAAAGTCCTGTAACTGCATAAATAAAAATGAATGCCCCTTGCAACAAAATTGTTTAATAACAAAGACGATTTACCAAGCAACAATCTCAACTAAGGAAACTCCTAATATAAAAAAATACTACATAGGTATGGCAGGTAATACTTTCAAAGAAAGATACACCGGCCATAAATGTTCATTCAACAACCCAAGCTACCAAAACAGAACATCACTCTCAAATTACCACTGGGAACTCACTAATAAAAATAAATCACCAATTGTAATCTGGAACATTATCAGAAAAACTAGCACCTGTAGCTCATTAAACTCACCATGCTATTTATGCCTCGGCGAAAAACTTGAAATAATTAAATTTACTGACAGAGGAAAACTTTTAAACAAAAAACAGGAAACATCGATCAACTGTAGGCATAACAGATCACACCTCCTCAGTAATTTGTACAACCCCCCCTAAATAATACCATTAAAACAAAAAAAACCCAATACCCAAAAAGCCCGCTAAAATTAACACTTATTAACACTTCCAAATCAAGTAACTTTAACCCTCAACTACAAACACAGTACAACCACCCCAATCTTTGAATAAATACTATAACATGTAAAAGTAAAATCTTATATATATATATATATATAGGTGATTTTTGCGGACATATGAGTGGGCATATGTATGAAGATATAAAATTTTATAACTATTTATGTGTGTATGTGTGCGCCTGTATGCGCGTATGTATACGTATACATATGTACACATACATGTGTATCTGTGTGTTCACGCGTATGTGCATGGGTTTGGGTGCATATATGAATGTTTGTGTATACATGTGCATATATGTATTTATATGTGTGCACGAGTGCGTATGTGCACTCAACATCCAGCTTACAAAACTACTTATTACCAAAACCAATTTT
This sequence comes from Sepiola atlantica, assembly GCA_963556195.1. NCBI lineage: Eukaryota > Metazoa > Mollusca > Cephalopoda > Sepiida > Sepiolidae > Sepiola > Sepiola atlantica. The sequence continues at coordinate 30,737,913 of OY744533.1, read as the reverse complement.
TAAATATTTAAATAATTATATACTGATCACTTTAATTAAAATTACTAGCCCCCACCATTCCTAATCCCCCCCCCCTTCATAGACCATAACTTGCGTTAACAATTTTAACTAGAACACCTTACCACTAATACTATAACAAGTGTTAACCCCACCATTAATAATAGGACCACAACGAATAATAAAATTTATTTATTTATACCACTGAAATTAATCGATATATAAATTCCATTAAAAATAAAAGCAATTACCAGTATGTTTTATTAATCCATCAATAACTATTATTTATAATCGAAATACATTTATTCATATTCCAAAATAATTAAAACTAAATATAATAGTATAATCCATCTATATCAATGTCATAAACTTATATACGATCCTTACCAAGAATAATTCCCAATATATTTTAACTCATTAGTACCTAGAACTAACCTACTAATATTACTGCCAATAATCCATATATGAATCTTACTAAAAATAAAGACAATTACCATTATGTTTTATTAATTAACTGATAAATATTATTTAAAATGCATTTAACTATCCATCAAAATAATCAAAATTAAATGCCAATTAAGCTTAAACTAAAATATCCCCGTAAGCTGGGTGTCATGTAATTGTTATATGTTTGCATTGACAGGAAGCAGACACAACAAACTTGAAACCCCCCCTCCCCTCTTCCTTCATCTTCTCTTTCGCTCTTGTTTAATCTCCCCCCGACCCCCCCTTTATCCAGCCCAGCGCTGAATAAAAATAAATATGAATTTAACTCAGAACCATTCCCCGCAACAAATCCTAAATGGCTATAGACATCCACCCCTAACACCCCTCAACCCCTTTCTCTTTCTTTTTCTTCAAACCCCCCCCCCACCTTAACTAAGCGTTGGATAAAAATACAAAATAAAAATATTAACAGCTGTAAATTAAACTTTTTTGACAGCAATTGTATCTCTTTCCCTTCTCTCTTCTTTTTATTTTCCTAGCCCCCCCCCCTTTCTACCCCAGCTCAGCGTTGGATATATATATATAAAATAAAATATATAAAAGATAAAAATAAGAAAATAGTAATTTCTAACGGCAATCATATTTTAAAATCGGTCACATGACTTTTATTTCTTTCTCCTCTTCTTTTTTGCTTGACTTCATTCTCCCTGGAATTCAGCAACCAGTTGAATCAAAAAAACAATTTTCTGCCTGATGAGACCTCAGCTCTTGAGAGCTGTAGATCGATAACATCGACATGCCAGTGTAGCAGACCTTGTACATGTTTGAATAAAAGCATTCACTATATATATATATATATATATATATATATGTATATATATATATATGTATATATATATATATATGTATATATATATATATGTATATATATATATATGTATATATATATATATGTATATATATGTATATATATATATATGTATATATATGTATATATATATATATGCATATATATATATATATATATATATATATGTATATATATATATATATATATATATGTATATATATATATATATATATATATGTATATATATATATATATATATATATATATATATATATATATATAAAGTATTTTCTTTAAAAACTATATATTATAGTGTGTCTAGTGTACCTGGTTTCTAGGAGACTATCCTTACGACCGGTGATTATCTGTTATGGTTGAACACAAAAAGTCGTCACCGCTTACTTTGAACCGGTGAATTGTGTTTTTTCCCTATTTTTCTCAAAGTCTTCACCAACTGAATGGTGCAGAAGATTCAAACTGACAATATTAGATGGTTTTAACCCCAGAAACGGCAGGTCCAGACCGATGAAACCCCGATACACCAAGCAGACACTGTAATGTATAGTTCTTAAATAAAATACTTTATATTAGCTGTTGTAGAACCTACAATCGTGCACTTTGTGTTTGTTTTCAACTAATTTATGACATATATATATATATATATATATATATATATATATATATATAGTAGTATGAAAATATATCTATGAAACGTCAGCTACACAGAGGCGTCAATGTTTCATTCCCATGCTTTTAGTCTGATGATGCTTTAAGCCTGATACTACTACTACTACTACTACTACTACTACTACTAAGCTCTACTAATGTATTGAGCACTGTTGCAGTAAATACTGAAGATATATAAGCAATATATAATATCACCTTATAATATTACTAGCAAAGCCTACCCGCCCTCCGGGCAGCAGTTAATTGGGAGGGGGGAAGTTTATTAAAAAAAATGTTTTTATTAAGAGAATTACATAATTTTAATAAACTTTGGTAAATTTGTAGATTAACATCCTCAGCTAAATTATCACCCTCCCCCCGTTAAGAATGAGATTCTTCTTTTTAGGGTCTAGATTGTTAGGGCAGTTGATATGTTTTTAACACTAATCCTGCGTTTGACTGAACTGCCCTAAAACTGTCCCGAAAAATTTAATTTATATTTGGAAATTTTCCCCACTTTAAATTATAAAATAATTGTTTTTTTTTCTTTTCTTCTTTCTATCAAGTTAAAAAAGGTAGTATTTTTTTATTGGGGGGGGGGGGGGGGTAGCGGCAGATCAAGCGAGACAACCGCACTCTCCCTCCCAATCCCCTTTTCTTTTCTCGCTTCTGCCTCGCCGGTAAGGTCGTCAGTGAGCATGGAGTTTAAACTTAAGGTATTTAGATATTTTTCCGATTTATTTATTAAATAACTTTAATTAATTACTATTAATATAGACGAAACTATTGCATATAGATAGCCAACAAAAGCTAATGCAATTTCAAAAAAATAATAAAAAACATTAATGAATTATGAACGGTTTAAAAAATATTTATGCTAATTAGGCAGTCAAAAAGTTCTCTCTTAATCTTTTATATTCACTATATAAAACGGGTTACTGTCATTTAAATCAATAATACAACATTACACTTTGATTTTATTTAAGCAAATATATAAAAAATACACGTTTTCAGAATGTATTAATAACATCCTTTACAATTTTATACATTTGCATATTTGTTATATATGTATATTATATTCAAATTTGAATTTGCATTTCAGTGTATGAAAACATTAAGGATTTTATTAATACATTTCTAACAATTAGATATTCTGTGAAACTGCAGTAAAGTGTTAAGATAAGACGCATATATTATTCATTATATCTATCTTTATAAAGTTAGGTATATTCATACGTTTCTATATTTGTATGTACAGGATTCACTCCTACACTAATAAACCGATCATGATGAACTTTGGAACACAGATGCTAGTCGTAAGGGATGTTACATGACCTTTATTTTAGTTCATTTAGTTTTATACAAAGGGAGTGAAAAGGGACTGGAAGCCCTTTGAAAAATTTCAGACACCTCCGATTTTTGTGAATTTTTTACAATAGGTATTTAGACATCAATTGATAAATATTCCTACAAATTCCAATTCTCTTTTAGTATATTAAAGGGTTTTTAGAGGGCATACTATGGGTACAACCTCGTTTTTGAAGATTCAAATATATCAGATTTGCATTGAAATTTTTATCCATAGTCGTTAGACACCAATTAAGCAAGATTAACAGAATTTTAATTTCTTTTTAATACCCCTTAAGACTTAAATTTTAGAAATATCCTAGAATCAACATAATAAAGATTCCAGACATAAGGTTTAATATCATTACATCTTGATTTTAATCTTGGTAAGAGGACATAAAAGTGGTACAAAACTGTTCTGTCCAGGGAATTAATTTTACCCATCATGGGACGGGTATTCTTCTAGTATATATATATATATATATATATATATATATATATATATGTGTGTGTGTGTGTGTGTGTGTATATATATATATATACATATAATTATTTCCACAATCAGACAACGCCGCAGCCCACAACCTGCGAAAGAAACAAACAGGAAGTCCTAGACTCAAGTTTCGCCCTCCTTTGGGCTCATCAGTAGAACACATCCGAACTCAGGATTCGAAACCCGAGTCACTTGCATGCCACTGAGCTACCTCGCCACATACAAGAATGTCTATTAATTTACACAGATTAAGCAAACAGCGGCGATGGCCGACTGTAGAATGTACCTACTTTTCTCAACAAGGGGTGTAGTCCTCCAACTACTTAGAACCCAGGCCGATGTCTCACAAGTAGGATTTTATACTCGCTAGGACGATGTCATCCAACAAGCTAACGAAGCGAGCAAATAAATATTAGATTTTTTTAATGTGAGATGATATATATAATTATTTCCACAATCAGACAACGCCGCAGCCACCAACCTGCGAAAGAAACAAACTTTCTTCTTTGTTTCTTTCGCAGGTTGTGGGCTGAGGCGTTGTCTGATTGTGGAAAAAATTATATATATATATATATATATATATATATATATATATATATATATATATATATATATATATATATATATATATTGTATAGAACGAAATGCTTTTGTTTAATTTGTTCTTTTTTGATCTTCTTGATCTTTCGGATAATCCTTCGTGTATTTCTATCTAATGCAGACTCTGTAGGTGTTTTTTTGTTGTTTCAGTTTTTGCGAGTACTTTCGTCCTCAGGTGGAGGGTTGGACTTGTTTATTCATGTCTGCTGAGTTCGAGCTGTGCGGAAAATTTATAATGTAAAATGACTGAAAATCCTAGAGGAATTGTATATACAGATTAGACCGACCACAATAAACAATATTAATTTCGAATCGAGTAAAACTCTTTTAAAGTGCCTCAGTTAGTAATTCACTCGAAAATATCCTTAGCCGACTAATTACAAAATCTACATCTTACTTTTACAATATTGTAAATTTTAATTAGCTGAGCGCCTAACACGTAATAACATTTCAAATACGGAATATTATCACCTATACGTACTTTTAAAATGTTATAAATTTGCCACACGACTAGAGCTCAAAAGACACAAATAAGCACGTCAAAACCCCGCCGGAAATCGATTCAGAATAGCGAGAGGACTTGCAAAAAAAGAACAAAACACAACTATGGAACATACATGGGACAATTTCACTGAAATACACGAAGTTTATCTGAAAACTCGTGCAGATGAAATAATACTTAAATGAAAATATGCTGCCTAAATAGATACAATATATCTATATACATATACAA
>OY744533.1:30600280-30727780 GCA_963556195.1 Sepiola atlantica | reverse complement strand
AAGTGGTGGATGTTTTGCATGAATTCCACAGTGAGAACAGTATCAAGGCTATACTTGTTGACAACACTAATACCAACACAGGTTGCGAAGGTGGAATGGTTGCAATTTTAGAAAAAAAACTTTTTAAAAATCTTCACACAATTGGTTGCTCTTTGCATCATAATGAACTACCTTTCAGAGCCCTTTTTAAAAACATAGATGGTTGCGCAAAGGGCCCTACAACATTCAGTGGCTCTCTGGGGAAATTATGCTCAAATGATTGCCATGATTTACCCCAAATATCATTTTCCACTATTAGCAATCCTCTAGAGTAAATTTTAAAAATTGATGAAATACATGATCTTAGTTCTGACCAAAGACTCCTTTATGAATACACAGTAGGTATTTCTAGAGGTAAGGTTGACTCTAGATATACCTCCTGGAAAATTGGTCCTTTAAACCAAGCAAGATGGTTAACTTTGGCCATCAGGCTCATGTGTTTATGGACTCGTGGTGCATACCCACAAAGGCACACAACAAAACTACACTATGTAGTAAATTTTATTGTAAATGTGTATGCCACTTCTTGGTTTGAAATTAAAAGAAATAGTAAATTCCACAATCAGCAAGTGCACATTTTTAATATGATCCAGATGATTAAGGAGCAGCCTCAGGAAATCAAAGATATCACATTTAGAAATATACAAGGTAATACATTTTGTTTACTGCCTGAAAACTTTCTATATTCCATGGTTAAATCTGAGGAGATTGAAGTAAGAGAAGAAGCTTTAAAAAGAATTTTGGCCATTAGGTAAGTAATATTTATTCATATATCTCTGACTCAATTATTTATTCCAATTTATAGAATGATTTTTAAAGATTTTATCTAATTTCACCATAATTATTAAAGCAGTACAGATTGGAATTTTTTAATAATTCAATTAATTAATTTGTTCTTTCAGGAGTGAGGAGTCAACCAGAAAAAGATTAAAAAGAATACCACCTATTAATTTTAATGCCACACATTGGACACAATAGATTTAAAATTATGCTGCATTTTTGGCATTCTCAGGGCGTGGAACGGGCAGTTAAGTTAATAACAGAAGCTTCACAAACTGTATATGGTTTTGAAGCAAGGCATCAACACATTACAGCCAAAGTTTTGAGTCAGAAATTGAGACCAGCATTTTTGTCTAAGGGGTCTTATATGGAGCAATTTGACTCTCAATATTAAGCTCCATTAAAATAGTGTTAGGTTTTTCCTTATTTCTTTGCTTGTTATATTTTCACTTATAACAGAAAAAAATCATTTTTTTAGGTATTCAAATATTACTGTTTAATTCATAACGTTAAAAGGTAGTTTACAAAAGCAGATACTGAAAATGAGGGGGGGGGGCAAATTTTCAATTTGAAGATTTCTTTAATTAATATCATTTTTATAAAATAAAAGGACATTCCCTGATTTTAAATGCACACATTATTTGGTTTTCACACCAGTATTCAAGCAAATCTTGCAAAAACGAGGAATTTTCAGTATATTCTTGTCTACGATCTTTGATACCAAACGCTCAAAAAACCGCTGAAGTTTTTGATCTAATTTTTTGCATGAGTATTTAATAGGTCTATATATCACTTTCGGTACGTGCCTTTTTTTAATATTTAAAAAAAAGTGTAAAATCGACCTACCCTAATATATATATATACATAAATATTTATATATATACATAAATATATATATATACATAAATATATATATATATATACATAAATATATATATATATATACATAAATATATATACATAAATATATATATACATAAATATATATATACATAAATATATATATACATAAATATATATATATATACATATATATATATATATATATACATAAATATATATATATACATAAATATATATATACATAAATATATATATATATATACATATATATATATATACATATATATATATATATATATACATAAATATATATATACATAAATATATATATATATACATATATATATATACATATATATATACATTTATATATATATATATACATATATATATATACATATATATATATACATATATACATATACATATATACATATATATATACATATATGCATATATATATATATATATATATATATATATATAAGTGTTTTAGGGTTCATAATTTTTAAGAAGCATCTATTTTTAAATCTAATAAGAAATAGGTAAAATAAAAACCTTTTTGAAGCATTAAAGATACGATATCAATTAAAAAAAAAAAGAAAAATAATAAATCGAAACCGATTTTTTTAATTTTTATTATAAACTAGCTTTTTTTTGTTATTTTAAAGTGATACAGATAGTTCGCCAAAAACTTGGCATCATCGGTGTGTAATATATCTTGATGTCATCGGATTTGTATTTTTTTCCTACCGGCTTTTGTTGTTCTAGTCGGGCCGACGGGGTTAGCTGTTGTTTCCCCACTTTCAATGAGAACGTGAATGCGCACATTATTTGTATAAATGTTTTAAGGTTAATATTTTTTTAAGAAGCATCTATTGTTAAATTTAATAAGAAATAGGTAAAATAAATACCTATATATATACATAAATATATATACATAAATATATATATACATAAATATATAAACATAAATATATATACATAAATATATAAACATAAATATATATACATAAATATATATACATAAATATATATAAACATAGATATAAATATATATACATAAATATATATATATATACATAAATATGTATTTACATAAATATATATATACATAAATATATATACATGAATATATATACATACATAAATATATATACATAAATATATATGTATACATGAATAAATATATATACATAAATATAGATATATACATAAATATATATATATATACATACATTTAGATATATACATATATATATATATATACATAAATATATATATATATACATAAATATATATACATAAATAAATATATATATACATATATATATATACATTATATATATATATACATAAATATATATATATATACATAAATATATATATAAATATATATATACTTATATATATGTATACATAAATATATATATACATATTTATATTCATAAATATATATATATATTAATAAATATATATATATATATTTATATACATAAATATAAATATATATATGTTGCATAAAGGGGGGGGGGAGAGAGAACTTCTTTATTACTTCAGGCAGAAATCCTTCCGGACTGAGGCATTTCTCCAAAATCACCTCACCGGCCGAAAATAACGCGAAATGTTCACGAGAGGATTAATGGCGATTTCAATCTCTCCCCCCAGCACCTCCGATGATACAATTTTCATAGACATTCTCATAGTCGTTTTACTCTATAAAATTCGACTGTATATCACTCTTTCTCTATAAATTTCGTAAACACAGTCCTAAATCTTCACTCATCAACTTACGGCATCTCAGGCCTTTTTCATTAAACGTCTCTTAAAACCACGACCGTTCACGGCATCTCAGGCCTTTTTAAAACCACGACCGTTCACGGCATCTCAAGCCTTTTTCAATTACGGCCTCTTTAAAACCACTACCGTTTACGGCATCTCAGGCCTTTTTCAATTACGGCCTCTTTTCATTTATACGTGTCTTAACGTCTTTAAAAAGTTCTCAAACAAATCTCAAATGAATCTCAAGGGTTACCTTAATTTCTGTCCTCTTCCTTGGCCTGTGATTCGTCTGGTCTTCGCGGCTGTGTCGTCTTATCGAAGGAAGAAGTCTGTCTCAGACAAAGGAACACACGAGACACGGGTTTTCTTGAGGGAATATTTCACACAATTTTATTTATCCTCAACACACCATTTTCTTACTCCTCGGTTCGGTTGTCGTCAGGGGGATTCCGGCTTCGATTCTCTCACACTCGGGCTATTTTCTTTTCTTCTGGGGATATCTTTTGGCCCTCCCACAGCGGGGCCCTGCCCGTTTTCCCGGCTACATTTTCGCAACCGATCTGAACACTCTTGCTTCCAGGTTCAGACTGATTCTAAAACTAAGTTATTGTTTTTCTGTGGTGACGTAATTATTTTTCCCACGCAACGATATGGGGACAAAAACGACTGACTCTGATCTCTGACTCAAAGGTCACGTCAGGTTTCTAGATTTGTTTTGACTATTCCTGAATCAAACACTTCTCTGACTCATTTCTGAGTCCAGAAACAAAACCTATTTTTCGAATAACAAAACTAGCTATTTGATACTAGTTAATCTACCCGTTTGAAATACAGGGCCCGTCATAATATAACACTCCTCTCCACCTTATCTTTCAAAATTTCTTCCCTGAAGAAATTTACACAAATATCCAAATCCATCACCAACACTTTTTTTTTTTTTAAATACACACGCACATATTCATCTAATCATCGGTACACGACCGATTGCTGATCGGGCGTATTCCCGCGATATGGGGGCACAAAACAGAAACCCCTTTCCTTTAGCTGTAAACTTAAATGGTCAGCCTCTCAAGATTACAAAAGGTACCGTTTTCCTACCACTGTCTAATCTGGACCATATACTTCGAGCATCCCAGTGCCCCGGCGCAGACGTCCGCGAACAATCGCCCATGTCTCTAGCTCCCAGCCCTGTTCATTAAACGTGGAGGACCCCATCCCATGGATCTATCTAGTCGATACGGTATTGAGCGAAATGTCACATCGAATCATCCTGCTCCCGGAGCACGCCGAATGACCACAAACTGGGCCCAACCTATAATCTTATAATTAAATCCAATTAACACCCGGTACCTCTTTTTTTTAAAAATCGATCCCCATGGTTCTATCCGCCCCGACGCGCGCACCCGAGTCACACCACACCCCAGCTTAACTCCATCCCCACTGGTGTTGAGCAGACACCAATTCTATGCATTCCCTTCCCGTGTTCCTATCTATGCGGTGGGGGGGTGAGGTATCTTCGCAGCACACTCGTCGGCAAACATCCAAAATCCACAAAAAAAAAATTGGGACCACAATTTCAAAGCTTAACATTTTACACAACTTTCACACACTCTATCGGCGCAGTTGGGCACACCTGGGTCACAAAAACAACAATTTCCATAACTGACCACCTTCCTTTTCTCGTGGTCCCACAGAATGACCATCACCGTCATTCTCCCGTTCGCAATTTTAACGTATGCAGGCTTTACCACAAGCCTCGCCACTAACCCATGGGTACTCTATAAAAGAGAGCATACGAGCAAACGCCGGGAATCCCTCATTGACTTTCCAAGCCTGCACATACTCTGTACACGGGGATTTTTCCCGATAAAATCAACCCTGTCCAAGGGTTTCCGCGATCCGACCCAAACCAACTCTAGCTGCCCGAACCTAATCAACTCAAATCGCCCGGCTGACCCACGTAACATTCAATTTAAGAACTGTTTTTTTTTTTTTTAATTACATTTTTAAATTTCTCCATCCTCTAAATAGTAAAATCTCATTCACTCAAGCATTGGAAACCCGGAATCCTCCATGTAACAAATACATCAAAATACATAAAAAATACATCAAAAAAAAAAAAAAAAATCATTTCACCCAACAACAACAAAAAAATAAAACCGAAACCGACAGAACCAATGGAGAACATATCTCCACAGCACAATACAATACAATTCAAAGGAGAAAGGGCCGACATGTCGCCAGGCTCCGGCCCGGACGCCACCAGATCACCCGTCGTTGTCGTCGTTATTTTTCTGCCCACTTCATAGCAGTTTTCAAGACCCACGGGCGCTTTCTTTCTCTCTCTCTCTCTCTCTTTCTTCCTTTCCAACAGGCATATACTGACCTCGCGCGCACATTTTTTTTTTAAACAATCTCTTTTAACATTTCAATTCCTCTCTCTCGCTCTTTTTAAGACGCATATACATTCTTTCTTTCTTTTTTCTAAACACGCACCTCCGTCCTCGCGTGCACATGCCACCACAGCGCATCCACCCTTTTTTTTAACATTTCCATTCTCACTCTCTTTCTCAATTGCATACCTCCCTCGTTTCTCCTTTTTTCTTTTTTTTCGCCCGTCACCGCCCTTCGCCTTCGTCCCCCACCAACACAAACCAGAGAAAAAAAAAATTACAGCAACAAGTTCTTAAAACACAACACAAAAAAAACATAATTACGGCAAATCGTCCTTTTCTTTCTAACTAGAATGTACTTTTCCTACAAAGTCTTCTTAACAATTAACAAAATGTGTCTTTCTTTTTTTTTTCTTTCTTTTTTGTGAATCTTAGCAACAAATTCTTAAAACACAACACAAAAAAAAACATAATTACGGCAAATCGTCCTTTTCTTTCTAACTAGAATGTACTTTTCCTACAAGGTCTTCTTAACAATTAACAAAATGTGTCTTTCTTTTTTTTTCTTTCTTTTTTGTGAATCTTAGCAACAAATTCTTAAAACACAACACAAAAAAAACATAATTACGGCCAATCGTCCTTTTCTTTCCAACTAGAATGTACTTTTCCTACAAGGTCTTCTTGACAATTAACAAAATGTGTCTTTCTTTTTTTTCTTTCTTTTTTTGTGAATCTTAGCAACAAATTCTTAAAACACAACACAAAAAAAACACAATTACGGCAAATCGTCCTTTTCTTTCTAACTAGAATGTACTTTTCCTACAAAGTCTAAACAATTGTTTTTGCGCGTGTGTGTGCGTGCGTTATTCTTTCTTTTTTTTGTGAATCTTAACAATTAATAAAATCTCTTTCTGCGTAATCTAATAATTGTGTGTGCGTGCGTTCTTTTTTTAATAAAATGTGTCCTTTTTTTTTTTTCTTTCTTTTTTTGTGAATCCTAACAACTAACAAAATGTGTCTTTTTCTCTCTCTGCGTAATCTAATGATTGTGTGTGCGTGCGTTTTTTTCTTTTTTTTTTAACAAAATGTGTCTTTCTTTTTTCTTCTTTCTTTTTTTTGTGAATCTTAACAATTAACAAAATGTGTCTTTTTCTCTTTCTATTGTGTGTGCGTTCTTCTTTTTTTTTTTTTTTTTTTTTTTTTTAACAAAATGTGTCTTTCATTTTTCTCTTTCTTTTTTTTTGTGAATCTTAACAATTAACAAAATGTGTCTTTCTTTTTTTTTCTTCGTAATCTAATAATTGTGTGTGCGTTCTTCTTTTTTTTTTTTTTTTAACAAAATGTGTCTTTCTTTTGTGTATCTCAACAATTTTCCCCTCGTGTCTCGTTCCTTTTTTTTTCTTCCTTTTTCTATTACTTTAACTTCGTAAGAGTTCCTTTTTTTTTTTTTCTTAAAAAATTTATCTATCCAACATAAAAATACGAGGTACTCACTGTTCGTTGACATCACTCTCCGTTGATCTCCCTCTGTCTTCGCTTGCTTCTGGACCCCAAGATTTTCGTTGTAGCAACGCGGTTCGTTTCAACCTATTTCTTGTGGAAACATCCTGGTCACGGCACCAATTCAATAGTTGTTGCATAAAGGGGGGGGGAGAGAGAACTTCTTTATTACTTCAGGCAGAAATCCTTCCGGACTGAGGCATTTCTCCAAAATCACCTCACCGGCCGAAAATAACGCGAAATGTTCACGAGAGGATTAATGGCGATTTCAATCTCTCCCCCCAGCACTTCCGATGATACAATTTTCATAGACATTCTCATAGTCGTTTTACTCTATAAAATTCGACTGTATATCACTCTTTCTCTATAAATTTCGTAAACACAGTCCTAAATCTTCACTCATCAACTTACGGCATCTCAGGCCTTTTTCATTAAACGTCTCTTAAAACCACGACCGTTCACGGCATCTCAGGCCTTTTTAAAACCACGACCGTTCACGGCATCTCAAGCCTTTTTCAATTACGGCCTCTTTAAAACCACTACCGTTTACGGCATCTCAGGCCTTTTTCAATTACGGCCTCTTTTCATTTATACGTGTCTTAACGTCTTTAAAAAGTTCTCAAACAAATCTCAAATGAATCTCAAGGGTTACCTTAATTTCTGTCCTCTTCCTTGGCCTGTGATTCGTCTGGTCTTCGCGGCTGTGTCGTCTTATCGAAGGAAGAAGTCTGTCTCAGACAAAGGAACACACGAGACACGGGTTTTCTTGAGGGAATATTTCACACAATTTTATTTATCCTCAACACACCATTTTCTTACTCCTCGGTTCGGTTGTCGTCAGGGGGATTCCGGCTTCGATTCTCTCACACTCGGGCTATTTTCTTTTCTTCTGGGGATATCTTTTGGCCCTCCCACAGCGGGGCCCTGCCCGTTTTCCCGGCTACATTTTCGCAACCGATCTGAACACTCTTGCTTCCAGGTTCAGACTGATTCTAAAACTAAGTTATTGTTTTTCTGTGGTGACGTAATTATTTTTCCCACGCAACGATATGGGGACAAAAACGACTGACTCTGATCTCTGACTCAAAGGTCACGTCAGGTTTCTAGATTTGTTTTGACTATTCCTGAATCAAACACTTCTCTGACTCATTTCTGAGTCCAGAAACAAAACCTATTTTTCGAATAACAAAACTAGCTATTTGATACTAGTTAATCTACCCGTTTGAAATACAGGGCCCGTCATAATATAACATATATACATAAATATAAATATATATACATAAATATATATATATACATAAATATATATATATATATATTTATATATATACATAAATATATATATTTATATATATACATAAATATATATATATATTTATATACATAAATATATATATATATATACATTTATATATATACATAAATATATATATATATTCATATACATAAATATATATATATATATATTTATATATATACATAAATATATATATATATTTATATACATAAATATAAGTATATCTATACATAAATATATATATATATTTATATACATAAATATAAATATATATATACATAAATATATATATATATATATATGCATAAATATATATATATATAATACATAAATATATATATATTTATATACATACATATAAATATATATATACATAAATATAAATATATATACATAAATATATATATACATGAATATATATATATATACATAAATATATATATATACATAAATATATATATATTTATATTCATGTATATATATATTTATATTTATGTATATAAATTACTAGCTAAGCCTACCCGCCCTCCGGACAGCAGTTAATTGGAGGAGGGAAGTTTATTAAAAAAAATGTTTTTATTAAGAGAATTACATAATTTTAATAAATTTTAATAAATTTTGGTAAATTTGTAGATTAACATCCTCAGTTAAATTATCCCCCCCGTTAAGAATGAGATTCTTCTTTATAGGTTCTAGATTGTTAGGGCAGTTGATATATTTTAAACACTAACCCTGCGTTTGACTGAACTGCCCTAAAACTGTCCCGAAAAATTTAATTTATATTTGGAAATTTTCCCCACTTTAAATGATAAAATAATTGTTTTTTTTTCTTTTCTTCTTTCTATCAAGTTAAAAAAGGTAGTACTTATTTATTGGGGAGGGGGGATGTAGCGGCAGATCAAGCGAGACAACCGCACTCTCCCTCCCAATCCCCTTTTCTTTTCTCGCTTCTGCCTCGTCGGTAAGGTCGTCAGTGAGCATGGAGTTAAAACTTAAGGTATTTAGATATTTTTCCGATTTATTTATTAAATAACTTTAATTAATTACTATTAATATAGACGAAACTATTTCATATAGATAACCAACAAAAGCTAATGCAATTTCAAAATAATAATACAAAACATTAATTAATTATGAATGGTTTAAAAAATATTTATGCTAATTAGGCAGTCAAAAGGTTCTCTCTTAATCTTTTATCTTCACTATATAAAACGGGTTTATGTCATTTAAATCAATAATACAACATTACACTTTGATTTTATTTAAGCAAATATATAAAAAATACTCGTTGTTTCCCCACTTTCAAATATGAGAACGTGAATGCGCACATGATTTGTATAAATGTTTTAAGGTTCATATTTTTTTAAAGAAGCGTCTATTGTTAAATTTAATAAGAAATAGGTAAAATAAATACCTTTTGAAGCATTGAGGATGCGATACCAATTTTTTTTTTTTAAAAAGAAAAATAATAAATGGAAACCGATTTTTTTTCTTTTTTATTATAAATTAGCATTTTTATTTTGTTAGTGATACAGATATGGCGAAATATCTGTATCACTTTAAACTAACAAACAAAAATGCTAGTTTATAAAAAAAAAAACAGTTTCGATTTATTATTTTTCTCTTTTAAAAAAAAGAAATTGATATCGCATCTTTAATGCTTCAAAAGGTATTTATTTTACCTATTTCTTATTATATATACATATATTTATACATATATATTTATACATATATATATACATATATATACATATATATACATACATAAATATATATATATATACATATATATATATACATAATATATATATACATATATACATAAATAAATATATATATACATATATATACATAAATAAATATATATACATATATATATATATATACCTAAATATATAGATATATAGATATATATATATACCTAAATATATATATATATACCTAAATATATATATATATACCTAAATATATATATATATCTAAATATATATATACATAAATATATATATATATACATAAATATATATATATATACATAAATATATATATATACATAAATATATATATATATATATACATAAATATATATATATACATACATAAATATATATACATACATAAATATATATACATACATAGATGTATATACATAAATAAATGTATATACATAAATAAATGTATATACATAAATATATATACATACATAAATATATATACATACATAAATATATATACATACATAAATGTATATACATAAATATCTATACATACATAAATGTATATACATAAATATATATACATACATAAATGTATATACATAAATATATATACATACATAAATGTATATACATAAATATATATACATAAGTATATATGCATACAATATATACATAAATATATATATACATAAATTATATATATATATATATATATATATATATATATATATATATAAAGATATATATATATATATATATATATATATATATATATAGATATAGACGTATTTTAATAAATATAATCATTATCTTCTAGATAGATGTGATATTTGTTATATCCATTCAAAATGGAGGTTTTTATGCTGCACCCTGTACACGTCATTATGACGAACGAATAACACACGAAGATCACAAAACTTTCTAATAGGTTTTGTGTGAAAATAGTTTTTCGTGTTTTCATTAAATTAACTTAGTCAAATTGAAAGTGCGTTTCTATTTTTTACAGTAATAAATATAAATAAGTTTTCTGGATGTTTTAATGAAAAAATGTTTTTATGAGAGGAAGTCTATTTGAAAACAGTCTTCTGTTGTTTTATTAACGTTTAGATAGGGTTTCCCTCCGAATGACGTCATATACAAGGTCAAGCCAAATGTCATATTAGATAGAAACGTAGTGATGCTAAGCCTCTTATTTTCAAAGACCTGCAGAACTCGGGTGCTAATTTGACATATTTTTAGATAATCGTCTGCATTTTCAGCTCATCGTCTTAAATCAATAATGAGCAGTACAGTATCTGGTTATGTCAATTTCCATATTTACCTAACTTCTATCACTTTATAACTAGTATGAAGAAAATATATTTGTGAAATTTTGTAGAAAAAATATGCCAATTAATATTGGCATGAGAGAGTGAGTAACTCCGATGAGTGTATTTACATATTGATTCTATTAGTAAAAACATTAGAAATTGTTTTTTAAGCAAAAATAATTCATTGCCAAATACCGTTTGTCACTTAGTTTAAAAACAATTCATATTTATGTAATGTTTTATTTTGTGTTATTATGTTCTGTTAATTTCTTTAAATTTATAAAACACGTATCCAGGTAAAACAAAATCCTTTAGTCTTACATAAGATTCGAACTCGGGTATTGACATCGTAAAAACTAGTACCTTAGTAATGTGTACTCTGCTTATTCCTTTTTGTGTCGACCAATTACATGTTTCTATTTGTGTACGACAGACAAACTCCCAAAACACCATAACTTTTTAGTGGTATATATAAAGATGATGATGATTTATTCATATTGTTACGATTCTGTTAGAATGGAAGCACATACAAAGTTGTATGCAAGGACCATCATTTTGGCTAAGTATTTTCTGTTTTATTCTTGATATATATATTCTATATGTATAAAACTCAATGTCTTTATGTATGTGTGTGATGTTTGTGTGTTCTCTATAGAAAGAAATGTTAGAGAATCTACATAAAATATAAAAGTGTATTCTTATGTAAAGTTTACCGGGGGAAGACAATAGAAGTGTTTCCACCTCTAAAGTGCCTATGAGGGCATAACCCCTATAAAACATCAAATATATCCTAGTTTTATAAAATTTAAATCATATGTATGAAATTTTCTGGTGAAACCAATGGAAGTGGTCTCGAATCTCTAAGTGCCCTCCTAACCTAAGGGAGCTATGGGGGCTGAACCTCCTTTAAAACTTCAAATATTTCCTATTTTGATGAAATTCATATCATATGTATAAAATTCTCCGAGGAAAATAATGCAAGTGGTCCTGAATTTGTACGTTACCTTTCATGTGCTGAATATCTGTGTGTCATACCATAAAACTTCAAATACGTATATCTGATTTTAATCAAATTTAAACTATATATATAAGACACTAATTCAGATAGTTTTCCAACCTTTCAGCTTCTTCCAGCAATGTTAGGGACCGAAACTGGAGGGGTCAGTAAAAACAAAGAAGTAATAAGGTGTTATGAGCATAGTGAAAGAGCGCATAGTAGTGATCCTCATTCAATCCCGTGCAACGTTGGGTCTTCCTGATAGTTACATATATATATATATATATATATATATATATATATATATATATATATATATATATATATTATAACTGTCCTGTTTTTAAATCTCCGAAACAGTTACATGGTAAACAGCTGATGATCCCCGTTTTAGTATTCCAGGATTAAGTTAAGGTCCCCTGTTTTTGTTTCACTGTTAGATACTTGAATCCTCTTTTTTTATTCATGAATTTTCCTCCGAATGCTAAGTCTGCAATATCTTGGATTTTCTGGGTTTTTATTTATGGAAATGGCTCCACACAAAGCATGAAGCAACTTTATGTTAGGAGCTAAAAAAATAAACTACTTTACAGTAAAAAAACTAGTCAACGATAAGTGTTAGATGGATAGATTCTGATCCATAAAACAGCAATTCTTCTCCCTTTGTCAGAAACATCGCTCATGAAATGTGAGGACTGAAGGACAAAATAAGGGAAGCGCGAGCTACACTTTCTACTCTCTTAGATTGACAACGACGGTTGAAACTGGGCAGAATTTGATCATTTAAAAGGACAGCTCAACAAGAATTTGTTAACATTGTTCTTGAAAACTACTATGTTGTAGACACCGGGGAAGCAGCTCTGCTGTATTGTGCCCAACAGACGGGTAGTTCTAGGAAAGAAACTTTGTTCATTGAAGCATGATAGAGAGACGAGTTCTCGCATTGAAAGTTTTACAAGGAGGAACAAGAGATTGGCGCTCAGTCGAGAACCTTTCATGATAATAACATAATTAGATTTCTTTTCTAATGAAGCAATATCATTTTGGGACAAATTGATTAATTAGGTTAAAAATAGCTGTCATGTAAATCATTATAAAAATAACCGAATTGAATTCACAAATGAATTTATATCGGCATTGTTGGAGTCTGTCTAAAGAAATATTTAAGAAAATTTAATTTGTATATTCAGATTATATATTCGGTCGGATGTTTATTTATTTATTTATTTTTAAATTGACATGAGATTATTAACTAAAACACAAGATGCTCAAAAAGGCATAATTAATATATAAATAAATAAATATATCTCTTATTTTAATCAATAATCTGATGTAACCTAAAAAAATAACCCACTGAATATATAATATCAATATACAGATTTAATTCTCTTAAATATTTCATTTGATAGAACCCAACAAATGCCAATATAAATTCATTTTTTACCATTATTTTTTAATTTATCAAGTTTATCTTTAAAATTATTTACAATAGCAATATTTGTAACCTAATTAGACGATTGGTTCAAAAATATATTACGCTAGTGTGGGGTGTGTGTTCAGAAGAGGGAACTTTGCTGGTGTGGTCACATTGATGGAATAGATGTGAATTATTAGGTTAGTAGATGTAGAACAGTTGAGATAGCAGGGGCAGTTGGCAGGGGAATTGCCAGGAAGAGCATGGGAAGAACTGACGGAGATGGATTTGAGAAAAAAATGAATAGATGGGGATCTGGCCGGAGATTGGTTAGTTTGGAGGTCAATTTTTTAAAACCGTCCAACACATGCCAGCATGTAAAACAGACGTTAAACCGATGATGATGGTAAATAGTATAACACATCTGTTTTTTTTATATCTATTTGTTTTCATTAACAGTAGAATTTTCACAGGTCTCACTGAAGTTGCTGACAGATGGACAGACAAATAAACTTCCAAATAAGCCCCCCCCCCTAAAAAAACCTCCTTGACAATCATATCAGCAAACCCTCACACTAAACGAATAATCTATTGAGCAATGTTTAACATTTTGTTTTTGGCAGGCCGCAAGGATGCTGGTCACGTTTGTTGACAAGGCATGAGAAGGGCAATTCTAAACATAAAAGTGCTTTTATTTATCTAGACTTCTTTTCGTAAACTATGGACGGTTGCACAAGCCGAACAGCTTCCTGACAAAACATGGAATTTCTTTCTTTTTCGTAATTCTTATAGTTGTGCATTGTGTTAATAAGTGTACAGTTAAAAGGACACACTTTTCTGCAAGTGTACAGCTAAACGTCTCTCTCTCTCTCTCTTTCTCTCTCTCTCTCTCTCTCTCTCTCTCTCTCTCTCTCTATATATATATATATATATATATATATATATATATATATATATATATATATATATTGCATATGTATTTAGCCAGCATTTTTTTGTTAAAAGTGAAAAGAAAAATACGGTATAGTTTCCAAAGAACATTTACAATTTAAATACTGGGAGCCAGGATTAGTTTCACTATGTAAATTGTATTCATGTTAAACATTTTAAAATATTGTTACTCGTTTCATTTGTAATGTTATTTATTGTAGGTTAATAAAGATAGCTTTAAATATTGAACATTTTTTTTACTTAGTTTCACAATATAATATTTTCGTGTAGTTAACTAAAATTTGTCTTAAATCAGAGGCAGTTACGTTTTTTAAATTCTGGTAAGTAACATAGTATTCGAAACCAAAATAATATATCGACACGGCTACACACTAGCTCATACGAGGAATAATGCACTTTCTTTTTATTCTGCTATCGTTAGTAACACCACTTAGTTGGATACTCCACCAGACTAGATGAAATCTTGTCCTGAAATCCGGCAAGACCACAACTATGCTATAGTTTATCTTTCTTAAGGGAGAGGAAATCAATATTTTTCACTGATTTACAAACTCAGGGTTTGGGAAGTAAGGGAGAACCTTAAATGGACACTCTAATATCTATGTATTTCATAATGGAATCCAGTGTAGCCCCTGGAAGGGCCTTCTAGATTTCTGAGAGGTGACTGAACTAAAATAAATGAAATATATATATATATTATATTATATATATAAATTTCTTCAAGTTCACACATAGGTTTATATAGTAGCTCAGTAGTACGACTTTAGGTTTTAATTTTACATTATATAATTCTAGTTCATTCAAAAAATATTTTATTTAGAAACGATTGTTTCTGTCCATTTTGTAAATATACACATTTATGGTATACAAAATGTACCAAACATTCACAAAAAGGCTTAGAGTCAGGCTGAAAAAAAACAAGAGTCGTTCAATATTTATTTAATTCATAAATACATATTTAATTTTGTATTTCTAATAAACTGACTGTAAGAAAAAAAAACGGTTATGGTAGCAATCCAAACTTCAAACAGATTTCCTGTTTCTGGAATGCTGAAATTACTCCTGATAAATTTTCGGCATCAACACTTTCTCCCTGCTCTCTCGAAAAACCAACTGCCTGCTTCCAATCTGTCCTATTTATTGCAGTCAGTTGATTTCCAGACATGCACATTAGTTAGTCACATATGCAAATACGTCCCAACTATAAAAATCTACCATTGTGAATAGAAGCCTTTCTTTTCTTTTTTTTCTCTAATTGATGGCACACACATATAATCTCATTCGCTTTTCAGCTGGGAAGATTTTGTATCTATTGCCACATTATTCCCTTTTTCTATCTTTTTATCACTCCAATCAAAAAAGAAAACGTTCATTAGCCTCTGCTTTTTTGTTGCATTTATGAGTTCATAATACATTATGTCCAGTATATTTTTTTATTTTTTATTTTTGTAAAAATGGTCATATTTGACTTACAAAAAAAACACATGGCAAAATTCACACATAAGAGAATAATTTATTCACAACAACCGTTCTTGTCTTTATTTAAATATTTTTTTCTTTTTCTTCTATTTCTTCATTTTCACTCCTTTTTCCTTATTTTCGTTTCTTAAAGATTACAAATCAATCATAGCACCATCCATGAATCACTATATGAGTCGCTTCCGGTGTAATCATACATCACTTGTGTATTAATTATATATATATATATATATATATATATATATATATATATATATATATATATGACAATCAAAATAAAAAACATATTCAAGCAGTAACTTCAATCTATCACAGATTTAGAACCAAATATATATTTATAGATATTTATCCTTAATATTGCACGTTTGAGATAAATTGTTATATATTATAATGTTATAAAATAAACAGTATGTTTAGCGAATCCATCAGGAATTAAAATGAAAACAATTGCTATGTATTTCTGTCTGAGAACATTCTACATGGAAGTGACTATGTCTGATGCCAGACTGTAAAAGACTTAATCCAACCAGTTTTACTAATTGTCATTGGGCTTTCTTTACAGACATTTCAAATGCTATTTTTACCACTAATTGCATTTTTTTGAAACTAAATGGTAAGTCATCAGACATTAATGGTATTCTTGGTATTCTTGGCCCACTGATAATGGTTGGTGAACTCACATTAGGTGGCAGTTTATAGATCATTAATCCGGTGATTTAGGAGGGTTTAAGTTTCTCATTAACATGATGAGAGCATTTTTATTTAGAATCAATTTATAAAAAGACTCATGTGTAATGAGGGATGTGTTTGATGTAAAATGATTCCATTGAGTTCATGTTTTCTTTGCGAACTCAGTCACCATTCTCTTACATTTTTGGCATTAATTACTCAAGTAATTTCCGCATCTATCGAGTTTGAAAGATCAGATGATGTCAGCTTCATCATACAGATCGTGCACGGGCAATCTTTCTTCATGTGTGGGCCAGATCAAGTTTTCTAAGCCTGGACATGGGCCAGACCCATAATTATAGACTAAAAATATGTACTTACCCATTTACATATGAAACAGTTTTTTTGTACTTCTCCAGATTAGATTAGATTAGATTCTGATGTGAAATTTGGATATGGAGTTTCTTCACCAGTGTTCTTTGAATGTTTGAAGAAATGCTGGAGGTGGCTACAATCCAGGTGTCTTAGAATCTTATCGAAAACAATGAAAGATACAAACGAATTTCTATTAATATATTTGCCCTGATTTTTGTGGTTCTACTTTAGTCCGAAACCAGACTTAAAGTTCCTGTGGTGTATTAGTTGTGTTTCAGGTATTTCTTGAATAATTTTTATACTTTCCTAAAAAAAAATCATCCTTATTAAAGGTTTCAGTGAGCCACAGAAAAAGCTGCCATGGGTTGGATTTGACCCACGGGCATTAGTTTGTCCACACAAGATATAAATAAATAAAACCAATTGCATATTTCGACTTTGCATATTTCAGATGACTAATGAATGTTTGCTCTGCTGATATTTTTCTTTTGTACAAATTAATTGATTTTGTGTGTTTGGACGAGGGAATATCTGTCATGCCTTCATAGAATAATAGAGCAGGCTTAATGTAATATGTATTACTTTTTAAATTTCATACTAGTAAATTACACCTAAAAAGGAGAAGATACTCCCGTGGAGGATAGTATTATGACAACAGAACAGATACTACACTACGCCTCCCCCCAAAAAAGTAATGCCCAAAAGGATTGTATCACGACGGACGAACATATACTACACTGCTCCCTCCAAACGAGGAAGTCATGCCTGGGAGGATGGTATCATGATGGACGGATATATACTACACTGCTTCTCTTAACAGAGGTGAGAATGCCTAGGTGGATGGTCTCATGAAAACAGAACAGATACTACACTATCCCCTTTCCTGAATTAAGAATTGAAAGATAGCATGATAGTACAATTAATAGAAGTAATAGTATAGTTTTGGTTTCAAATAGACAGATACCAAAGCTCCATTGGTAATAGATATTTGGTACCAATCTATGTACAAAATGAATTTACTTATTAAAATCAGATGAAATAGATGAGGATAGCCCAACTAATCTATAATCATCTCCATCTCTATCGGACACTAGTTTAGTTGAATGATACTAAACAAGCTGTGACAATGTAGGTACAAATCCAGAATATAAAACATAGATTTAAATAAGTGGCACTAAGACAGAAGTTTATAAGGGATTTAGATAATAATAATAAATACATTCTGTAATACCTAGTGTGGTATTTGTTCTGGTTTCCACCAAAAGAGGAAGTTTCTAGGAAATATTAAATTCACATGTCGTCATCAGCCGCATGTGTATCCTGATCAGAGGAGACGATATACAGCGCCTAGTATTCCAAAATTGTCACCCATCTGAGACTGACCATGTTCAACGTCTTTAACTTCGGTGATTTAACGAGAACTGGTGAGTCAACATGTTTATTCTATACAAATAACTAGAACAGGGGCGGGAAACCACCCTGTTATGCTTTATTATTGCATGGACCTTCCAGTAAAACTCATATCATTTTGTGACATAGACGTAAAAGTAGGTTTCAATTAAGATTTACAGTGGGTTAAAAATGTATAAATATCAGCGAGCATGCATATTTGATTTTTCTTTAACTATTAATTTCAAATATTGGCCTGAGATAAAAATAGAAAAAGAGAAAGAGAAAGGGAAAGAGGAAACGAGAGACGAGGAAAGGGCATAACACAGAGAACTTATGTGAGGTGTATCAAAACGAATGCTGGATCAACTTGCTACTTCCCCGTCATTATTTTTTATGATTCTGAAATGGCTCTTCGTCGGCGCCTTCTATAACATCACATACAGAAGTCTTTTGAGAAAAAATATCAGATTTGTAGAGTGTTCAATGCAATTTTTGTACAATTTATTCATATAAACAAAATATAGTAATTCTGAGATTTCGTTTTTCACTCTGGCCCGCGATCTCCTTCCAAAAGTCTCATCTGGCTCTCACTTTGAAAAGGTTGCCCGCACATGCCTTAGAAACACAGAAATAAAAAGAGTGACAAGAAGCCAACAGAAGAACGAATGAAGAGATAAACAGTATGAAAAGGAACGAATAAAAAAGGATAGAATAGGACCTCAAGAGTATGTGTTTATGCCATGGTCACTGCTGGTTTAGATATTATTAGACTAGGTTAGTGTACAGGAGAACTGGAGAAACATACTATGGTCTTTTATAATTAAAAGTTATAGGTTGGTCTTTTATAATTAAAAGTTATAGGTTGGTCTTTTATAATTAAAAGTTATAGGTTGGTCTTTTATAATTAAAAGTTATAGGCTGGTCTTTTATAATTAAAAGTTATAGGTTGGTCTTTTATAATTAAAAGTTATAGGCTGGTCTTTTATAATTAAAAGTTATAGGTTGGTCTTTTATAATTAAAAGTTATAGGTTGGTCTTTTATAATTAAAAGTTATAGGTTGGTCTTTTATAATTAAAAGTTATAGGTTGGTCTTTTATAATTAAAAGTTATAGGCTGGTCTTTTATAATTAAAAGTTATAGGCTGGTCTTTTATAATTAAAAGTTATAGGCTGGTCTTTTATAATTAAAAGTTATGAGATTCATGAATAAATACTTGCAGCGACTACTATGTGCGTGCAGATTACGGCTTGTAAGCCTATCTGCTAAATAAAGTTATGCGTTTGGATTCTGGACTTATTTAATATAGAATTTGATATCCACATAGCTACGCATATTTGATGTGAATATCCAGTGATATCATTTCATTGGATTTGATATGTACGTGAATTGCTATGAAATCAATTCCCGCGGTTAGTTTCCCCAAAACAAAATATTTTTCAAACGAATTCGGAAATTGGATTGAATTTCAATAATGGATTTTCCTATTTATCTTGTCCAGGAGAGATTAAGAAATGTACAAGAGTTACGTTGCATTCATTCAGCGTAGCTCGAATGGAATTTTTGGGAAGTTTGAATTTTTTTTGTTGAATATCTGAATAATTAGGATGAATAATTTTAGATGTTAAAACATACCCTGCAATTAAATGTTATATTAATGTTAAACATTCATATTTTAATTAAGCTTAAATTGAAAAGAAAAAATCTATTAAAAAAATAAATACTAAGTATATGGGTATATTCTAAGGCTGAAAGCAATTTTTTTTTTAACATAGTTTACCCCAAACAAGGCAGGCTGCCACTGTAGACGTAAGGAGCGACTGAGAAAAAGGGTGAAATTTTTTCTTTTTTTGGGGGGGTGGAGGTGGGGTCAACCTAAATTGGGAGCTGCACAGCGAGATGTCTGTTTACATTAGTTTTAAATTTCTGCATGTCAGTACTGTCAGGATAACAGGGAGCAGTGAAGGAGCTCGAGGGTCCAGGAGCACGAGGAAAGAAGTTTTTGGAGTAGAAAGCTCTTCGGTATATGGGGACCTCCACAGTGAATGGATGGGATTTGGCAGATTGTCGGATTGGTCTAGTCAATTTACGTTGTGGGGGCACCAGAGTAGCAAGTTCATCAAAGCACAATCCATTAAAATACTTGTAAAACAAGCACAAGGAAGCAACATTGTGGCGATGAGACAGGGGCTGGAGCTTGGTAGATAGTGAGAGACCTATTAAGTTGGCGATTCTTTTTTGGACCTTGTCTAAAAGAGAGAAACTAGTGGATGATGTCCCATCTCAGATGTGGCAACAATACTCCATGCATGGGCGGATGGTGGCTTTGTAGAGATATAGGATACTGTCAGGTGTGAGAAGTTTACTAGCATGGTAGAGCGAGTCCACCTTCTTTGCAGCAGCCCTGCAATGTCTTCAATGTATTTATTCCAATTCATGTTATCTGTGAAAGTTAGGCCGAGGAGTTTGAATGATGAACTCTCAGGTAGGGTGTTATTTGCCTTGACAATCGGTGGTTGAATATGTTTCTTGTAGTTATTGAAGGAAAGTAGCTTTGTCTTTGCGGCATTAAAAGTTACCATCCATTTTCTACCCCAATCCACTACAGACTGGAGGTCATTTTCTAAGGATTTAGCCATTGACTCAGATATGTGCACGTCGGTTTTGCCCACATGACGACAGTAGAGCGTGGTGTTGTCAGCAAATATTCCTATCTCAGTCTCAATGACATAAGGGAGGTCATTTATGAAAAGTAGAAACAGTAGAGGTCCAAGGATAGATCCCTGGGGTACACCAACATTTATGTCATGTTGCTTAGATGAACGGCCATCGAGGACAACCTGGATCTTTCTTTTTGTTTGGAAGGATTTAATTATATTAAATATTTGTCCAGTGATACCATATGTGTGCAGTTTTAGGAGACGCCTTTCATGCCAGACCTTGTCAAAGGCCTTGGATATATCAAGCACTACCACCCTAGCTTCACCTGCCTTGTCCAGTGTATGATATATGCGTTCAGAGATGACCGTTAGGATAATGGTGGCTGATCGTGCTTGTCTAAATCCGTATTGATGATCAAAAAGAAGTTTAGCATTAACTAAGTGCCAGACTATCACTAGATTGATTAAGGATTCAAAGATTTTAGCAAAGATCGGCAGTAGACTGATTGGGCGGTAGTTTAAAGGATCAGTTCTATCTCCAGAATTCTTGAAGACTGGTACCACAGAGGCAATTTTCTAACTATCAGGGAAACAAGATTCAGCTAGATTTGTTCTATAGTTTGAAGAGAACAGGGGTCATCTCAGCAGAGCATTTTTTTATTACTATTACTGGTATAAGATCAGACTCACCAGCTTTGTGGTGTCAAGGTTTTTTATGATGTCTGTGACCTGAGACGGGGTGATGACCAAGTTTTCAAGTTTGGCTTCAATCCGCAATGGGAATTTAGGAAGGGGGTGGTTTGCTGAATTTAAGGCGAAACGCTGGGCAAGTAGTTCAGCCTTATCAGTTGCCGTGCAAACAACATCGTTTTGATTTGATAGAATTTGATGCAGAAAACCGGAATGGTGAAGAAGATGAATAAAAACAAATAATCGAAGATAATATTTATGGTATTAATCTTTAAAATGATCTATTTACTTTTCAATAAATCTTTCACACACGCAATATCAGTACATATAAAACTTACTATCAATGTTAACAAAATCCGGGTTGGTGGAAAATCTTTTGATATTTCGGGAGAAAATCCTCCCTTTTTTAAAAAGAAAAACAAAAGTTAAATCTGCCTAAAAGAAAGAAATGTGAAGGATAAGGATAAGAATTAAAGAGAAATATCAATTAAGCATAATACATAAAAATATTTAATTTCTTATTAATTATTATTCGTGCTATTTATAAATGTCTAATATAATTATACTTTTAAATAATATCCATTTAATATAAAATGACATATTAATGTCATTTTATATTAAATGGATATTATTTTATTCTTTATTTAAATTACTAATTATTCATTAATTTTCATAATAATTTTTTAAATTCAAAACGAGTGGAATATTTTTATCTATTTCTTTTAATGTTATTTTAAATTAGTAAATAAAGGCTAGTTATTATTCGTATAATATATTCATTTGTATTCATCATTTAGTTTTTAATAGTTATATATATATATATATATATATATATATATATACTAAATTTAAATGTTGCAACGGGCGAAAATATCAATTAGTTTAAAAGGGAGATAACTAAAAACATTTTAAACCGTAGGAGATTTCCCTTTTATGACTTACTGAACTAGACTAGGGAAGTGAAATTCCGCACAAGTGGACAATTATTTTTGAATGTTCATATTTATTAATCCATCTATTATTTATTTATTTATTTATTTGCTTATTTATTTTTTATTATATATTTTATTTATTTATTTATCTTTAGTGTATGAAGACTTAGTATTAATTATTATAATTTGTTCATTATATATTAGCGTATTTCATATAGATAGATATATCTTAGAATTATCTTAATATATATATTATTTTTATTTTTATAACATTTGTCAAGAATTTTTATTATACTTAAATTATCAGACTAAAGAGTTTTACATTAGTAACAGACGAATGTTTATTTATTGATTTACTTATTTATTTTATATATGTATTTTTAAGTAGTGCGATAAAATGATGTAACTAGACACTGTAAACATCATAGCATCACCTTCAATGATCAATGTGTAACTCAAATAATGATAAGTTCTAAATAAGATAAAGAATAAAAGCCAGTATAAAGATTATTAAATGAAAGGAGAATTCAATTCTAGTCTGTTATTAATCTTAGGTTTATGTCTCGAAATAAGGATAGCTTCAACAATTCGCAAGATGCTTATATGTCTGACAGTGGCAAAACTATTGACTCGGATATTCTGTTATGTATTACTATATGAGATGATGTGTTTGTGCAAAGAGGATATGCGAGTATTCACATGTTCTTTAATACGCTTTTGAGTTTTGGTTGCAGATATATATACACGAAATATTCTATAACATTATTCTTGACCTTTTCATGACTAAAGCTATGTATCCCATTAAAAAATGAAATAATTTTCTTTTGTTACTATAAGGCGCCCTACAAATAGAGGATATTTTCAATCTTAACGCTAGTTATTGACTTTATAAACAATCAAGTGAGATAATCTTTCTTTTAAACAATATGGTCCCTCCCCCTCCCATGTAACGTTAGCACAATTAATTTACAATGTAGATAAGTAATTCTTTGAAATAGAAAACAGTCGTTGATAACAGAAGCATTTGCAAAACATAAGAAAAAATGTTAGATGAAATGTTCAATGTTTTCCATGAGCAGCAGTACAATGACGTAGATGATCTAGCTAGCTTCCAATCGTCTTTTTTTGCATAACTTCAAGCTGAAAAAATTGTGCTAAGCTTCCATCAAAAGAAAAGTATTTAAGTAACTCTTCATTGAAGTGAACCTGTTATAAAATCAAAATGGAGAGGAATTCGAAGTCTGACCTGCCAGATGAGATCAGAATCAACGTGAGCTTTTATGATAATACCATCCGCATTGAACACTATAACCAAACGAAAACTACATTAAAAAGGTAGGTACATATCTATATTTATTTATTTGTGACTTTTAATGATATTCAAGTTTAAAGCCGGTCAACTTTACATACAGAATGGCACTCTTTCAATCATAGTTAGTCTATATATATACATACGCAATTTGGTGGGAATCCATTCAGTAGTGTCTGAGTCTATGACAGGCAAATGTACTGTCAGACCTTTCATTTTATTAGTAGAATTGAAAATGAATGTGTTTTTCAATTAATCAACTTTGAACTCCCATCCCTACTATATCACTACTTTGCCATCAACATCAATTATCTAAACTAGCTTCATCATCCCAATGAATCCACTTTTATACTCTGCTAATTAATAAACTTTGCCATCCCACCTTGCTTCCTAAATTAACCAACTTTGCTTTTACCAATTAACTAACTTGACCAAAATGAATGGACTTACCAGAGGCGTCCAGAAACCACATCATTATATTATTTAGGGCAGTGCTAAGTGGGCATGATAGTTGGTTCGCAGCATCTCTGCATCTCATACATCTTGAGGCCCTGGTGAAAGCAACACTTGATCTGCAATAGGCGGTTAAGTGAAATCCCTGTTATTGAGAACAGCAGTACTGGGACCCCTGCGACATAGTGTGAATGGCTTGTGTGGAAAAGGTAAGCCATTTTTCTCTTGTCTGCTGTCCTTTTTGTTGAAGAATTGTCACTCAATATGTCTTTTGAAACATCATATTTGGGAGATGAAACTTACATCATCTGAACACACAGGAATCTAATGATATTTAAGATTAGTGCACTCAAACTGTGTTTCAATTTTAACAAAAATCTCAGTTACATCCACCCACTAGACTAGTAGCAAAATCTCACCCCTTCACTGTAAGGGTTTTTAGATGCCGGAAGATTTTCTACTCTGATAACTTTTTTTTTCGGACCGCTTACCTTTGGAATCCCCTTCCTGCTTCATGTTTTCCCGACAGTACAAACATACAGACATTTTAGTGTAATGTGCACAAACATCTTGTTGCTCAACTCCTCACTCAGGTTGCCCCTTCTCTTATTAACTAATTTGTCCCTCACTAATTAACCAACCTTTCCCACTTCAAATGATTAACAAAATTTATCTGCCACCAATTAGGCCAAACAATCAGCCAAATTCACGTTAAACAATTAACCAACCTAACCCTCATAAGGTAACAAAATTCGCCGTCACAATCACTAATTTCACTTCTTTTATGTCTTCTTACGAAGATTAAACTCAAGATATAATGATACTAAACCTTATGTCTAGAATCCTTATTCCAATTTTGATTAAAATCCATTACATTATTATGATTCTATTTTTAAATGGGAGCTTGTGCCCACTTATGCCCCTAAACATACTCCAAAGAAAGTGTAATTTAGAGAATATTTAATAACTTACAAGCTATTTTTAAAATTTCACAAAAATCGGAGGGATCTGAAGTTTCACAAATGGCTTCTACCCCCTATTTATGAAACTATATTTAGCCCATATAATCCACCCGTACACCTAGCCACTATTTTCCAAAATACATAATGATCAGGTGAGTGTAAATACGAATATATAAACATATGCACATACCTAACTTTACATAAATAGAGATATGATAATTTGTTTAATGGATTACATTAGTTTAAGTTTCCCAAAAGCATTTGCGAACCATGCGTCTCAGAGGTCAGCAAAAACGATAGATTTCAGATGTGACTCTCGTGCAATAAATACCATTGATCCAAGAAGTAGAACCAATTTCTGGAACTCTTTAGAAAGTTTCCATTCTTTGAGTGTTGGAAACTATAGAAATGATTTTAAAAACACAGGAAGCAAAGAACATGTATTTGTTCGAAAAATGTGAAAATCAATTACACCATTCCGTCATCCGGATGGCCTTTCACAATCGTAAACATAAATCGATATGTCTGCAAATCTTTGAAAGGACGAAATGGAACATGAAAGTTTCTTGATTCCACTGCACGGTAAGACACTTTCTGGGTTTGGTTGGTTGTTGGAGAGAAGAGAGGTGAATACTCAGCTTTTATTGTTTAAATGTAGGGATGACAAACAGAACAGCATTCTTACAGACATTGTTATGTGACGAAGCGTGTTGGTGAGTTGGAAAAATGAGTGATTCTGGAGACAAAACTTATTATCTAATAATTAGGTTTAGGTTCGTTAATTGTTTGAGGTGAAGTTGATTGATTATTTGGGCCTAATTAATGGCAGGTAAATTTTGTTAATCAAAAATGGGAAAACTTGGTTGATTAGTGAAAGACAAATTGATTAATCGGGAGGGGCACGCTGGGTGGGGAGTTGAGCAGCAAGATGTTTGTTCACATTACATTTATATTTCTACATGTTCGTCCTGTCAGGAGCAGGAAGGGAATTCCACAGGTAAGCGGTCCAAAGAAAGAAGCTATCAGAATAGAAAATATTCCAGCATTTAGGGGTCTCTACAGTGAAAGAGTGGGATTTTGCTGCAAGTTGGGTGGGTCGGTGAAATTTTTGTTAAAATTGACACAAAGTTTGAATACACTAACATGAGATCTGCATTTTGGTACTGTCAGGAAAACAGGGAGAAAGAAGGGAATTCCAAAGGTAAGTGGTCCAAAGAAAGAAGCTCTCAGAGCAGAAAATCTTTTGGCATCTTGAGATGTTTACAGTAATGGGTGGGATTTTTGTTAAAATTGACACACAGTTTGAATGCACTCATATAAAATATCATGAAACTTTTGTGTGTTCAGATGATATAAGTTTCAGCTACCAAATATGATGTTTCAAAAGACATGGTGTGACAATGTGTCAGCAAACATATAACACCTTAAAATTACCTGACGAATATACTCGGTGAAATAAGTGCAAGGGAGATCAAACAATTGCACTTAAAGGGACAGTTAGAATCCTAAAAAGATCTCTCGGTTGGAGTCTCTGAAATAGTGGGTAAATATCTGGCATCTGGTAGGATGCCCCACCCCCAGCAGAAAAAAAGATAAGAAAATTGAATCAAAAAAGACAGCAGACAAGAGACAAATGGTTTAACTTTCCACCACAACTCAATCACACTCCAGCGCATGGCTTCCAGTACAGCTGATGTCATTTGACCATTTGTTTCAGAACAAGCATTGCTTTCTGCGAACGCTTCAAGATGTGTGAGGTGTACCGATGATGCTGAATCCGGGTTAATACTGCCTTAAACAACATCATGGGGTGGTCTCTTGACGCTGCTGGTTGGTCCATTCATTTTGGTCAAGTTGATTAATTGGTGGGAGCAAAATTGGTCACTTTAGGGGTCAAGATGGGATGTTAAAGTTTATTAATTGGTAGAGTATAAAAGTGGATTTATTGAGATGAAGAAACAATTAAGTTAATTTGTAGCAGGTAAATTTAGTTAATTGATCAGGAGGAGGCAAAGTTAGTGAAATGGAGGAAAGTTCAAAATTGAGTAATTGAAAAATTAATTCATTTTAGTTTCTACTAATAAAATGAAATGTCTGGCAATATATTTGCCTGCCATAGACTCAGACACTACTGAAAGCCGTTCCACCAAACTTTGTATGCATGCATACCCGATAGGCTATGGAAACAGAGAGTGCCATTGGGTTAGTAAAGTTGACCTGATTCAAACCTGAATACGAATGGAGCACAAAGTTATTTTAGTCTGTGGCGATGGCAAGCGAGTTTCTTCCCATACAGCAGAGGAAAACTTTAGTCTTGGATACAATTGGTGGCAACTCGTTTTCTCTCAGTAACTTTACCACAACTGCTACAGCTTCTAGGATCATCATACAGATGGCTGAATGCAAAGAGCAAACTATATACCACCGACTCTTGGAGTTTTACGATTTGGGGCTTATCGCTATCAAGACCTTTAACATCACAGGGAAGAATACAATATCACTCTGCATGCCATCTGAGCGACTAAATAAGCATTGTGAGGTATCATGGTGTCACAGCGTTTTGGAATCAAGTTCTGGTCTTTCTCTCACATTTCCACAGTTTTACCTATGTAGTTTCACCTCTGTTGTGTTCGTCTTAATATATAGCACATTTTTTGTCGGGTTGTGTTTGAATTTAGCATTTTATATTTACTTAGCTGTTTGCAAACATTAAAAAAACTAACAAAAAAAAGATCTGCATATTTTGTACAAAATCGGCTTCAAATTTAAATAAAATAAATAGTTGACAACACATAATTTTCAACAAATGAGAAGAGCTAAACGTATCTCCACCCAAAGTATAAAACGAAAGCGTTTTGATTGCAATATGTTGAAGCAGTATTATATCCATCTTGTTAACCCATTCACTGATAAGAATAATTCACGGCAGTTACAGATGTGTGTATAGAACGACTAAACGCACATCAATTCTCCCATAAAACATATTCTTTAAAAAAATGGAAACACACATTCGCGTTTCTCTGTAAGATTAAATTTAGCTAAAATCAAATAGGAAATAAACGCAATGAAATTTATATTCATGGATTTTGTACAGAAATATGTTGCAGAGTTTTATGATATTTTGCATAAAGGTAAAGGTCGCATAGCCTGGACGCGCACGAGTGTCGTTGCCGACATCGCACACTGCCCATGGCCGTAGCGGTGGTGATTTGTTAAGAATCACCGTGTCTAGGGCACAGCATATGGAAGGCGGAGCCCATCCCTCTCCTTTCGCTGCCTTGAACCTTCCCTGAGTTTTAGTCAGGTACCCATTTACTGCTGGGTGGACAGAGGGAGTTTTCAGACCCGAAAATTCGCATGCCATGAGTGGGATCGAACCCGGGTCGTCAAGCCCAAAGACAAGTGCTACAGGCCCTCCCTAATATTTTGCATACAGACAGACAAAGCAAGAAACAAAGCCTATAACTTTTAACAACAACAACAATAAAAAAAAATTTGCACATTCTCTCTGAAGAGCTTCGCCACATGATTAAGTACAGCATTTGTGCCCAGAGTATAATTATTCTGTTGTAACAACACATGTACTGATTAGCTGGTTGTACTGAAGTATTTGCAGAAGGTATCTTCATGGATGCATATTTGTGCCGGGATGTTACGCTGTCCTTCCACATACAGGGCCTCTTATTCCGAAATTTTCACTCATCTGTTACTGGCCAGGTTCAATGTCGCTTAATTTAGTAAACAAATCATAAAAAATAAGGTTCACACACAACTCAATAAGTCAGAATAGTAAGTGTGCTGCCATAGTTTAAACCACATGGTGACACATGTAATCTTATGTTATACGAAAAATTAAAATGAAATAAATAAAGACATTTGTTTATTACTGATAATGCACAGATATTCTAATTATGATGATGAAAATATAAAAAGAATAGGACTTTATTTTTCTTGAAAGTGTTTATTTCATTTTTTAAAAGCAACGATTTCTAAAAAAGTCAGTTATCTAATTAAAAAAATCTTTGTATTACTATATCGATTCGACAAAAAATATTTATATTATAAGATATTATAAAACAAATTTCGTTGATATATATATTGAAAGTGTATGAATATATATGTGTGTTATTTAGAGAAGCGCCGACTTCACACATTTGAGTATCAGCAGCAGTTATGTGTAATGTTAATATGTGTATTGATGTGAGAGTGTAAGTTCATATATATATATATATATATATATATATATATATATATATATATATATATATATATATATGTGTGTGTGTGTGTGTGTGTGTTATACTAAATGTGAGTTGATCAACGTTTGTTTGCCTAAGACGTTTTTCCCATATATTGTTATAACACACAATAATGCTAAAATATAACTTTGTTCTGGGATTGAGTTTTGTTTGAAAATGATTCAATTCTAATTTTTCTAATTACCTGTAATTTAGAATTATCTGAACAAGTCGCCTATCTCGCTCTCTTAGCTATCTATGTATTGCTCTCGCTCCATCACATTCAACCAGTCTTTAATATTTCTTAATGTCTCTGTGAGCATTTAGAGAAAGAGTGACCCTTTCTTCACCGTCGCCATCAAATTTGCAAACGTGTCTGTACACCCAACAAACGCGTATATAAATTATGTCACAAAATGAGTATCAATGACAATATGGAAATTAATACTAATTATTTGTAATTACGAATGTCTTGACACAGTTTATGAATTTTTTTATTGAAATAAAAGTAGAATAATGTCTCTCACTCTCTCTTTATATATATATATATATATATATATATATATATATATATATATATATATATTTCTTTTTGTTTCGTTTTACTTCAGTCGAAGTTCTCAGAAATTAAAGGGCACCTTCCTGGGGCTAACACTTGATCTCTATATGAGATACATAGATACATAGATATTAGAATATTCTATTAAAGTTCCCCTTTACCTCTCAACCTTTAAGTTAGTAAAGTCAAAACATTAATTTTCATCTCCCCAATTGACCAGTTTACTATGTTATAGTATATCTTACTTGCTGTCTCTTGGTCTTACCGGATTACAGGACAAGAATTAATCAAGTATGGTGAAGTATTCAGTTTAGTGCTGTTACTATAGGAACATCACTAGGAGAAGTTACACCATTCCTCGTATTAGCCAATGTGGGGTAGTCATACCAAAAAATAATTTTTGGGCTTCGAATACTATATTATTTTGAATATTTGGTCAGAGTTTACTTGTAGGGGAAAGTATTCTCATGCCAGGTTGTCTTGACTAACTAACTGTAGTTTACTGTTAGAATCAGAAGCGTCTACTAACTATGAGCCAGAATATTTTCCCTTCAGTCCCAGCAATAAACTACATAAGTGTTTTATATTTTTTCTTCACTTAATTTTAAGCTTGTCTTTTATTCTTCTTACAAATTATTCGAAAACGAATGGATCAGCAGGTTCTTCTAACAATGCAATTAACTTATTATTATTTTGGCTAAAAACTGATAAAAATAATGTAAGATGATCAGTTTTTTGTTAAACTTACATATTAAATAAACTTACATATTAAATAAATTTACATATTAAATAAACTTACATATTAAATAAACTTACATATTAAATAGATTTACATATTAAACAAACTTACATATAAAATAAACTTACATATTAAATAAACTTACATATAAAATAAACTTACATATAAAATAAACTTACATATAAAATAAACGTATATATAAAATAAACTTAGATATTAAATAAACTTACATATTAAATAAACTTACATATTAAATAAACTTACATATTAAATAAACGTATATATAAAATAAACTTACATACAAAATAAACTTAGATATTAAATAAACTTACATATTAAATAAACTTACATATTAAACAAACTTACATACAAAATAAACTTACATATAAAATAAACCTACATATTAAATAAACTTACATATAAAATAAACTTATATATTAAAGAAACTTACGTATGATATAAACGTATATATAAAATAAACTTACATATTAAATAAACTTACGTATTATATAAACTTACGTATTATATAAACTTACGTATTATATAAACTTACATATAAAATAAACTTACATATTAAATAAACTTACATATTATATGAACTTACATATTAAATAAACTTACATATGAAACAAACTCCTGCTAAAAAGTGAACAAGTAATTTTTCACATTTTTTAAAATTATAATCTAAAATTTTTGTATTTTATCGAAAATTAACTAACAACTATTTTATATTATACATTTTATTTTATTACTCACCGTGAATCGTCTTTCATATGAACATCTGGTTGGATAAAAGAAAGACTTGGTAGTCTTTTCATGAGAATATAGATTTTCTTACGTTTTTTTCTTATCTCCCTTGAACCTATTGTTCATTCAATCCATATTATATTCTTGTTTCTGCTGACGTCAGCTCTCCATCTTTAAGTTTTGGTTTCTTCTTTTGCGTGGGTATGGCTTGCTTGAAAGAACATCATCTGGCTTTAATGGACTTACCTGCAATTAAGAAGAAAAACTCAAATGTTAAGCTTCACAATATATGCATTTTATCATTAACTGTTCTTTACAATTCATAAGGACATTATAAAATTGAACCCAATCTTGGTTCTTTCATTGAATAAATAAGTATAAATAAATTCGTACATTATATACGAGGCCTGTCTAAAAGGTATCCGACCTTAGGCCAGAAAAAATATTTCAAATACGTAGCGAGGTTGGGACCCCAATCCCCTTCAAAGTAGAGACCTTGTGCTTGCACACACTTAGCCCACCGATCCATCCACTGCCGGAAACACCTCTGGAAGCCTTCTTTTGGAATGGTGTTCATCTAACATTCAGTGAGGTGTGTGTGAGTGTTAGAAGATACGTTTCAGTCAAAACTAATGACTTATTTTCTTCTTCGGAGAAATGTCTCTGTTAGGCGATTTGGTTACTCACTGACCAATCAGCTTGCAGGGTGCATTGATTTCATCAGTCGCCTGAAGAACTACTTCAGCCTCTTTTGGAAATCACGGTCGGTCAGCAGAAAGTGAAAGTAACCAAGAAGAACGCTCACCTTCCTCTCTCCTGCCGCCCTCCTCTGGATTCTCGAGCATCAACTATCTTCACTCGAACATAATCTGCTCGTTGAATTTCGGCAGCTAACGAACTTTCTAACTTTTCATTTCCTCATTCGGACACTGTTCAACTTTCTCCGATTTATACCAAACGGTATAAGTAATTGAATAAACCCTTTCGCTGTTATAAAAAAAGGTTTTGTTTTCCCTTTTGTGCAACGGTTTTTGTTGCTTACAAATAATATATAGGAGTTCGTCTAACCCTAACCCACTGATAAGACCAACTCTTATCGATACACCAGCAGTAACACTATGACAAAACCCAAAACAGATGAGGGTATCTGCAGGTAAAAAAAGTCAAGGAGATGAATATTAGGAAGAGGCGGAGCAGTAGCCCATGGCTGCACATAGACTGTTCAAAAGTCATGTTTCTAGAAGTAATCGAAATCCGGAGAACTAAGCCATAACCTATATCCACCTATATTCGCAGTTAGTGAATCTAGATTAGTATACCATATGTCTGATAGTTTAAAGTTAACGATAATCGGGTCCAAGGTGCTCCCATAGGCTGGTTATCTTAAATTTATGACTGTGTCTACATCTAGCCATTAATCCGTTCTTCTTATTTAAAATATTATTATGTTCAAATTTAAGTGTCCTAATTTTTTCTTCTAGGCATGAATGGCATCTATTTTTGAACTCCCTAGCGATGTTGGAATTGCTTATAATAGACTAGGAAACTACCCTCACTGAGATTCCCAAAGCGGTGTAAATCTTCTCATTTTCCATAAACAAATGTTAAGCCATGATGATCGTACCTGAGGAGCCCTATTCCGAAGCGAAATAAATTATAGTGCAAATGAATTAATATTGTGTTGTGTGTGTGTGTTTTTTAAACTTATATATTACATTGCTCGGATATATTTTAATTCTGTGTTTCCTTTATTTCATGTTATTTTTACCTAAACTCATATATAATTACTTTTGTAAAACCTATTTTCCTTCTACCCGTTCCCCTTCCAATTATACAGAGGGGCTTGGCAGATAACAAGAATAGATCTACTTAAGATGTGTCCATTCAATCTGCACGTTTAGCAATTTAAATGCTATTTCAATTGAAGCGTGACAGACCAACGGACAGACAGAATATCTTATTAGAGATTCACAGACGCATCTAAAAATACATTTTCAAACTTAAACGTGACAGACCAAAGAAATGTTATTTTAGCCATAAGCGTGATAGATCGGTCGAGCGATGGAGCCTCTTATAAAGATGCTTAGACGCATGTAATACAAGATACGTCAATTGACTTTGAACATTTAACATTTTTAAACTAAAACGTGACAGAACAACAGACTGGAAGAAGGTGGACGTATCTGAAACAAAAGTATTTCCTCCAGAAGATATTTCATTATCTAAAGACGGACGCGTTTCGAGAGAACCATTTTTTGAAAGTCTTGTCTTTTACTTAATTTCTCTGGCATGAAACCAATTCCTTTTAATTACCTGTCATTCGTAAGCACTTCACTGTTAATTAGAAAACTTGAAGCATGTGATGATTCGAAA
Organism: Sepiola atlantica; assembly: GCA_963556195.1. Lineage (NCBI taxonomy): Eukaryota > Metazoa > Mollusca > Cephalopoda > Sepiida > Sepiolidae > Sepiola > Sepiola atlantica. Next base: position 30,693,181 of record OY744533.1, on the reverse strand, counting down.
TGCAATCTGGCCAATCGATCAACACTTTTTTGTTTTTGCATTAACCATTCCAGGAACAATTCTTGAGTTATCAATTATTTTCACTTTCTTTCTTTTCTTAAATGCATGGATTTAGTTCCTCCTTTGCTCGGAAAACATCTAAATTTTCTTGCTCTTATAAGTCTTACAAACAATAATACAATCTAAGTCAAAATCAATTTCTTAATCTATTGAATTATTTTACTTACATTCTTCAGACTTGGGAAGACGCCTGGGGTTTAGAAAAGAAACTAAAAAATGTAAACTGCAGCATAACATAAAGGTTACACGCAGAGTGCTCAATGTTATAAATATATATATATATATATATATATATATATATATATATATAAAATGCCATTCTATAACAAATAATGACAGACAACTTTTTACGACCACAAAATATCTATTATGGGGCAACATAAAATAGGTGGCACCACTTGTCTTGAACCGATTATTTGTGTTTTCCCCCTATTTTCTATAATCTTTGCCTACTAAACAATGCTGAAAAGTTAGACTCCTACTAAGTCGGTTTCTATTGCAGAGCCGGCACGGCCAGACCGGTGAACTCTGGTACACTAAACAGACACTGTAATGTATAGTTTTTAAATAAAATACTTAATATTAATTCTTGAAGAGCGTACAAGCAAGCACTTTATTGTTTTTTAAAACTAACTTATGATAATGCTATGTATATATATATATATATATATATATATATATATATATATATATATATATATATATATGTGTGTTTGTGTGTGTGTGTTGATATCCAACAGATTTAAATTGCTTCACATTTTATATTTGTAAATGTGAGACAAGAAAATACAACTAAAGCTAAAATATCTTAATTCATTTAATATATATATATATATCATAGATCTGATACACTATTTTGGTTAAGACTCACCCTACAGTTCTTTTACGCCATGTTTCAAAATCAAAAAAAAAGAACAATAAATAAACAATAATAATACATTCCCTCCCTTCTAGAAAAAAAAGGAATGAAGTCCTAACGCCAGTCTCGGTTTGTACCACGAAATGGTCGTGAAAAGTTCGGAAGTATGAAAAGAGCGAAAAGGAAGAGCACCAACCAGTATTGTTATTGCCACTTACATTTCACAGAAGGCCAACAGCTGTTATCATCAAGAAATCAATGGTCAACGGCTGTTGTGATACCGCAAAATGATTTGCAACGCTACTCGAAACTGGCGATGAGTGCTAGGAATCTGGAGAGACTTGTAGTTACTCACAGTCCATGGAACATCATTTGTTATTGGCAGTCAACAATCACTGATACCGACTTGCGTGAAAACTCGTAATAAGTAAATAATAATGATGATGATAGTGATGATGATGATGATGATAATAATAATAATAATCACCACCACCACCACCACCACCACATCCACCAAAGAGATTATGCTACGGATGGCGGTGATGAAAACAGCTGAAATCTTAAGGAAAATTTTCGGATGTGGAAACCAACTCACATAAACCATGAATGTTACTCAGCCAAATGGAAGTGGAAACAAAATATAAAAAGAACACCATTCAAACCAAAGGAAACTGAAAGTGTAAGAAATCTCACAAAGTACACCCCCACAAAAAAGAACATACACAAACACATACATACATACCACTCACACAATTTTGGAGCCAGCCTCCGCTGATGCCATGCAAATGATTGTGAAGCTTCAAGGAGGTTTGAAAGGCCAAGGAGAGAGAGCACTAGCCAGATCTCTACTGGAAGTGTGCAGATAGTACTGGGAATTTAGGGAGGTTTATTGCCACGCAAGTCTCAGATGACCAATGGCTGTTGCCAGCGAGAAATCAAAAGTAAGCTGTTGTTGATAGAGAGTACTGGAAATCTGGGAAGACTTGTTGTCACTCAGACTCCAGGGAAGACAACCGGTTAATGTCAATTGTCAATCACTGATGACAAGCTGTGTGAGAACTCCTAGTGCGTAACAATAATACTACTACTACTAATAAAAATAACAACAACAATAAGAATAATAAACATAATAATAATAATAAAATAATAATAATAATAGTAATAACATAATAATAATGATAAAATAATAATAATAAAATAATAATAATGATAATAATAAAATGGCAGTCATACTAATAGTGATCATAAATGCATAAAACAACACATATATACATAAATAAATCATAAGATGTAAGAAAGCATTATAATTGCATAATAAGTATTTATTTACCTCCTCTCCAGGGGAGGTTGGATACCAGGTCAGGTTCGGTTTTGAAAATCCAGCTTACTAGGAGAAGTGCACCCCGGCATCCATAAAATGAGCAACCTCAGGCGATTAGCAATAAAATAACCCCTTTCTCAACGAGAGAAGGTAAAACTTGGGAGGCTGGACCTCCTAGCATTGTTCATAATCATACCATGCCGTGCGTACGTAACGTTCAAAATACCACTCATATGTTGTATCATTGACACGTGACTCACCCACATTTGGGCAAATTGCGACGGCGAGAGTTTCTTTCTCTCGGCCATAATCTTCATTTTTGCAGCTGATACTTAAAAGACAAGATCACAAGATGAGAATTGGATGTTGCGTCCACTGGAAGTTACGGATTGTTTTTCTAATTAAAAGTAATGCACACGCCGTGCAAATGCAAGCAACAGAACTAAGCATTTTCCTTTCTTTCTTTGTGTACCTAAGACTAAAAATAACTTCCATGAGCAAAGTTTCTTTTCCAGAACTGCTCGTCATTGGAACACAGTACCGCGGGGCTGCTTCCCGACTGACTACAACATGGTCGTTTTCTAGTCCAATGTTAACAAATTCTTGTTGAGCTGTCACAAATCCCCACACTGTTGTCTTACTATTCTCCTGACAAACTCATTCACACTTATCCTTAAGTGGCTTTTGGGCCTTGATAAGCGGTTACTTGTTAGTATATAGAAAAACTAGCTAGATTTTCTGTCTACGCCGTGTGAGATGTTCTCACTGTATTAATATACTAACAGTAAGACTCCCACTAATTTAAGTAGCGAAAAAAAAAAGAAAAAAAAAAACTAGTGAACTGTCCCCTATAAAACTTATAACTTCCTCCAAAATATTGCTGAAGATAGCGAGGACGAGTTGTTTATCCTATAAACAAATCTAACGAAACATTAGTTTTCGAAGAGGGGGGGGGGGGAGCTCCAGGCTTGACACCTATGGTATCATGTTGCTTTGACCTGATATTCTGTAACACACTTAATGAATAAATAATAGTATACTTCTGTAATTAAATAATTGAGCACTCTGTTGATTATATTATTATACATTAGATTCGTTTCGTTTTTATAGACAGAATTTGAGATAGAAGAAACAAAAATAATAGGGAAAAGAAATATTCATAGAAAAATAGGATGAACACGAGTAGAAAAAAAATAAAAAGGAATATACCAAAGGAGAAACCGAATCAAATCAACACACAGAACACAACAAAGGAAAGAAGAAGATGAAAAGAAGGGAAAGAAGAAGAAAGGGAAAGAAGTAGTCGAAGGGGTAGAAGAAATAGAGAAAAGAGGCGAAAGAAGAAGAGAAAAAATCAGAAAAAGAAATAGTAAAAAGATAAAGAAAACAAAGATCGCGAAGAAAAAAAAATCAGAGCAAAGACTGTTAAGACTAATTCCCGGTTATATTATTTGTTAGAACGAAAACGGTCGTCACACAAAAAGGAAACAAAACAATTTTATGAACAACAGCGAAATGTATTTATTTCTGTAACCTACACCGTTGGGTATAGGTTGGCGAAAGTTAAGACAGTGTCCAAGTGAAGAAAGGCATTAAGCAAGAAAGTCGAAAGTTCTTGGGTTGCCAAAAGTCTACGATAAGTTTAATCTTCGAGTGAAGACAGCCGGAGTTCGAGAATCCAGTGGATAAAGGTAGGAGATTGGAATGGGGCGTCTTTCTTGGTTGCGTTCAGGTAACTTTCTGACGACTGCTGCGATTCCCAAAGGGTTCTGAAATAGTCTTCAGGGGACGGATGTAATTAATACGCCCCGGAAGCTGATTAGTCAGTGTGTGACCAAATCAGCCAACAGGAACTGTTTTCCGAGAGAGAAAATAAATGTCATTATTTGTGACTGCTAGAAAATAATATAGCAATAAATAGAAACCAAATGAAAACTACTCATATAACACGAAAAGAGGTCAGAAGAAGGAGAACAACAACAAGAATAATAAGTTAGAAGAAAAACAAACGATATGTCGACATGTAAGTGATTTGATTTTGTCAAATATTATAATACCCACTCGGCTCGCATGATCAGGTATTTCAGCTAGTACGTTTTCCGAAACAAAAGACAAACATTAAATAGGAAACAGCAACTGCAGCTTCTCTCGGCTCATCGCTTTCCAATTCTTCAAAGGCTTTCATCGCCATTTTTTATCTTCCCATTTGTTCTGTAATTTTGATTTATGGACGAAATGCTACGGTTCATGAATTTAGTGGCGACTTTGACATCAAAGAAAAAATAGGCAGATAAATTATTGAAATTGAAACAGATTCTTGAATTCAGTGGAAATATATTTTTTTGAAGGAAACGAATAATAGGAATTGATTTCATAGCAATTTACATAAAAATCTAACCCAAGGAAATGATATCAAATGATATTCGCATCAAGTATGCATAACTATTTTGATATCAAATCCTATATTCAATAATCTCGGAATCAACGTATACGCATTCTTTCCTAGGAGAGCTGTACTTTGCATAGAGTAGATATCACAAGCATTCACTCATGAAAATCAGACATGCGCTCACTACAATTTTGTGACGTGCTGGCTCAGAAATGCCAGGTGTTATCTTTTTTTGAACAATATTCAAGTTATCTCCCATGAATTGGACTGAGCAACAAATAATGTACTCTTCTACACGGAAGTATAAGAAAGAATCCCTTTGCACATGTGCTTGATTCAAAACGAGACTTTTCCTTTCTTTCTGCCTTTGGGCTTCAAGCTTACTACGATTTTCACAACTCTGGTGTGTTTCTCGCCATACGCCCTATTTAATTACTCCAGGTAGATATTCACCAATCCTCCTCTTCCCCTCGTCGTAGATATCGTTCGCAAATATCATAAAAGTAAGTCATATTTTATTACATAGCTCATGCATCTCTCTATAAATTGCTTTCCCTGGCAACACAAATGAAACATAAATGGGAATGAAACACACACGTTTCTGCATAGCATACTTGGCATAAGTATATTTTCATACTACTATTAAGCTCTATTCATGAGTTGAGCACTGTTGAAGTAAATACTAAAACAAAATTATACGCAATATATTATTTTATATATATATATATATATATATATATATATGAAGCAATCCAACAAAATGAGCTAAGGACTTAAGGATGCTTTGCATGAACTTTGAATTCTAATAAAATTTGATTGACACCTTATTTTATTACTTCATTTTATATTATAATATATATATATATATATATATATATATATATATATATATATATATATATATATATATATATATATATATAATAGATAATATAGATAATAAACAAAACAAATATTTATTAATTATTTGTAGCCCCTAGAAAACCCCTCTAGATGGGCACTGTAAGTGTAGTATTAACACAGCATGACGTGGCTAGCTATATATGCATCGTGCCTTTCATTAAGTAGAACGTTCTCTTGACGTCAAAGCCACCTGAATAAGTGTTAAAATTATCACTGTTTATTTGGCTATTCAGCGGTGGCCGTGTGGTTCTGGGTGTCGGGATTTAAGTTGTAAAAATACTCCGATCCCGGGGTTTCGAATCACGCGACCAGTAGTGAATAGTTATATATCTATGCTGATGAGTCCGATTAAAAAAAAGGACGAAACGTTTACGTACATAGATAATAAACAAAACATCTATATATATATATACATCTATATATATATACATATATATATATATATATATATATATATATATATATATATATATATATATATAATCTTTGGTTTGGTTTGATAGAAAGAATTCAAACAGAGTGCTCAATTATTAAATAATAAGAGCATACTATTTATGCATCATTAGTTATTCAGAAGATAAAAACATCAACGTGATACCATTGGTTTCGAGTTGTTACGGTTTAAGAAAACGAAACATTATGTAATGTAAACAAACCTACCGTTAGCCTCCGTCAATCATGTTAAGCATGATTCCCGAGAGCTTATGAAGGGATTGTTTTAGGTGACGGTAGGTTTGCTTACGTTACATTTTATTTCGTTTTCTTAAACCGTAACAGTCAGCAACCGATGGTATAATGTTGATATGTTCTGATTCTCTGTAACACTAATATGTGTGTGTGTGTAAAGAAAAGTCCGTCTTCTTCTCGACTTTAGACATAACTAGCATTGCGTCTGACTAACAAATCAATATTTGATTATGACTAACAATTTTTTCCCTTTTCATAATTGCAGAATGTTATTTACACTAATAAAATGTAATTTGCGTCATATTTTTTATCACAAATATTTACTCCGGCTAGGAAATTTGTTATATTGGTGGTATTTTATATTTATGACATAAACAGCGCTAGCCGCTCAAAATATCGGCAAACATTTTGTTCAAAATTACTCTATCTGTGTCAGAATTAAAATTAAAAAAAAATTCTTTAAATAAGTTTTAACCTATTATGTTTCGGATGTTTTTTAGATGAAGATTAATTATTTGTGTTATTTGGATTATTCGGACTACTATTCTCATCTTGAATGCGATTCTTACAACGTTTCAACTGATGTAACTTCCGAATTTCTTTAGGCAAATCTTGTCGAACTCGGGAATCTGCATATCTTTATACATACAATCTGTATGACATTCTAACCGAATCATTTATTTAATCCATGGGGGTAGATTGCTCTCGCTCCGTCAGCCATAACCAGATAGAACTCTTAAGTAATTCTTGACTATATTCTTAGTATCGCGTGTAGAGAAGATTGAGCTATTCACCCACAGAAAACTATCAGTTATTAGTTATAATACGTTCTTTGAGTGTGACCGTGCTGTAAGTCCTGTTTTTATACGTTCCATTTAAATGCCATTTAAACTAAACTCGCTTGGCTTATTGGATAGGTCACCGGATGACAAACCAAGTGAGTGCGCCCTGGAGTCGCGTCAGAGGTACGCTATTTTTGTTTTTAATAATATTTGAAAGCTTATACTTTCACACGTTTTGTTACATAATCTTTTTCGTTTTCTTCTCCATAGTTTTAGCGTTTCAAAACGTTAGTTGTTCGTTTCTTTTTACATTTTTTACATGTTTGTTTTGTTAAAGCCAATTCTCTATATTAATAAAAATTACTGCATTAATACCTGCGATGTTAAGAAAGTATTGAGAAAGAATTTTAATTGTTGAATAGAAAGTAATATATATATATTTTTATATATATATATATATATATATATACACATATATGTGTATGTATATATATATATGTACATGTATGTATATATTACTATTTCATGTATCCACATAAACTTTTATAAGGAGATATCATTTTTTATGTATCAATTTTCTGTATTTACTTCAACAGTGCTCGATACGTCAGTAGAGCTAGGTAGTAAGCTATGAAAATATATTTATGGCAATTAAGCTACACAGAGGCTCACACGTTTCATCCCCGTATGATGATGTATATATTATATATATGTATATATATATGTATATATATATGCATATATATGTATCTATGTATATATATATATATATATATATATATATATATATATATATATATATGCATATATATGTATCTATGTATATATATATGTATATGTATATGTATATGTATATGTATATATATGTATATTCATATATTAAAACTGTTTAACCAGACTTAAATTTACTTCTTATATCTTATTCTTAACTCTAAAACAAGCGTAATCACCCACATCATTAATTAATTATATAATAAATTGACACTCCATTATAAATTTATATTTTAAATTTTCATAATGAACCTTCAATATTAAATTTAATAACGATTTGTAGATTTGCCCCCTTAGACCGTTTTTTACCGTTAGCGATTACTGGGACTTACTGAGATTACATTTTTTTAAAGTAATGAAATATTAAAAAAAATTAGAATTCAAAATTTAATTTTAATTTCTTAATTTCTTTTTATTATTTTATTACATTTGCGTTCATAAATTGTTTAAACCCCACACATTATTTTTTAACACATGATTTAAACGAAACTAATTCAACCCTTTAAGACAAATAACGCTTCAGATAAAAATAGTTGTTAACAAAAACTGGCTCACGGAATTTAAAAATAAAATATTTAAAAATGTTAAATCTTAATTTTTAAAACTTCATCCCCCTTTTTGGACTTTATTAAACTTTAAAATCTCACATATCTTTCTCTAACACACCATGTAGACGATACTAATTTAACACTTCAAAGCAAATAACTTATCCGATCGTGTCTTATACGAGACCCTCTATTTTCTCTACCAAGTGACAACAAAGCAGAAGATAGTCGGCAGGTTAACACCTTCTGAGCTTAAAACCAATGGTACTGATGTTGTACTGATTTTCTGTACCGAAAAATAAATAAATATTACGCTCTTAATTTTGATTTTCTCATTTAATTGGGCACTATGCTAGTATTTTTTTTTTACTATCTTACAAAATAAGTTATAAATACATACATATATATATATATATATATATATATATATATATATATATATATATATATATATATATACAAATTTAATCCAACAAAAGATATAAGAGGCACCTAATATTTTTTAATTAGTGAAACATCCAGATAAAGACTGAAGCTCAATATACTGGATAGAGCATTAATAGCATAATATGAAATGAAATAATAAAATAAGGTGTGAATCAAATTTTATTAGAATTCCAGGTTCAGGCAAAGTATCTTAAAGTCCTTAACTCATGAGTTTTCAAAGATAATTCTTCTCCTCAGAGGACCATCTTTCCTGAATTTGTTTTAAATTGTATGACTTGGATTGTATAGCTTTAACAAAAGTATGTTTTGGGCTGATATATTTGATGTGTTATATACTTTTATGCATTTTTGCATATATTTTTATATATTTTAAAAGTGTAATTTTATCACCTGCAGTGATGTCACTGCGGTAATGATCATCTGAGGAGAAGAATTATCTTTGAAAACTCATGAGTTAAGGACTTTAAGATACTTTGCCTAAACTTGGAATTCTTATAAAATTTGATTAGCATCTTATTTTATTATATGCTATATATATATATATATATATATATATATATATATATATGAAATGAAGGAGAATGGAAAGGAATTAGAGAAAGCAAAAGCCAAATCAAAATTCAATTAAAAAGTTCAAAGCAAGGTATATTCCGCAAAAAGGCAATTTATTCAAGTTAAAATTTCCTTAAGCCAGCCTTTTCAAAGATCAAAATCTTATCATCAGAGGAAGTCGCTGGGATAGATAAGTTGGCAATGGCCAAGATTTAAAATTTGAAAAAATAAAATAAAAGTTGTAGGGAAAGAAACGCAGGGCAAAACTGTGCCAAGGTGCAAGCAAATGTCCGATTGCCAAAAAGTCCGGACTTTTGGCAATCGGACATTTGCTTGCACCTTGGCACAGTTTTGCCCTGCGTTTCTTTCCCTACAACTTTTATTTTATTTTTTCAAATTTTAAATCTTGGCCATTGCCAACTTATCTATCCCAGCGACTTCCTCTGATGATAAGATTTTGATCTTTGAAAAGCCTGGCTTAAGGAAAATTTAACTTGAATAAATTGCCTTTTTGCGGAATATAGCTTGCTTTGAACTTTTGAATTGAATTTTGATTTGGCTTTTGCTTTCTCTAATTCCTTTCCATTCTCCTTCATTTCTACCTGCTCTATCCTGGATATTGAGCTGTATACTCTTCACAATAGGGTTTTACCTTTCCTAAAAGTTCGCTTTTAGTACACCTCTTTATATATATATATATATATATATATATATATATATATATATATATATATATATATATATATATATATATAAACGGAATTTTTCGGCTCGCAAGTTTAGCTTTTTATTACTTTAATTTTTCTAATAATCTTTTTTGTGTCAAATCAAAAAAATCACTAACACTTTCGATTGTTCGTCGAATTTTGTGCAGGTGATAAAAGACAAATGAACAAAAAGCTGAAGAAATGAAGAAAATTTATAACGAAAAAAAAGAAGCAATATGTAAAGTCGTTAGACGTCAAAACAAAAAAAAACGGTGCAGTTGCAGAAGAACGTTTACAATTAAAATTCTGGGACACCAGAATCAGTGCCACGGGACAAATTGTCTTTACGTTGTAAAATGTAAATACAATTTATCCTGTGACACTAATTCTGGCGTTCCGGAATTTTAATTGTAAACGTTCTTCTGCAACTGCACCAGTTTGTTGTTTTGATGACATATATGGCATAATCACGTTGACACACCAGTTTTCGTTAGATCACCGGAGTTAAGCAACGTTGAGCCTGGTCATACCAGGCGATGTATGTAGGAGGACGTCGACACCTCGCTGCAAGAACTGCATAAAACTAACGTCATCATCTCCCCTGACCGAGATATACGAGATATACTTGGGACGGTTTGTGAATTTTATACTCCCATGAACTTCGTCCTTTTGGAGGAAGCCGGTTTAACCCGCCCAGGGTGAATGCCGTACAATGGACAAGTAAGAGGATTTTTTACATCTAACGACTTCACATGTCGCGTTCTCGACTGTTTCTTTCAAATTCTCTTCTTTTCTTCCGCTTTTTATTCATTTGTTTTTTTTTGTCCCCCGAAGATGGTTCAACGAAGAACCGAAAGTGCTAGTGATAGTTATGGAACATTCATGATTTTTTTTTTGATTTTTGCACAAAAAAGATTATTTAAAAAATTGAAAAAAGTTTAATCAAGCTGAAGAATTTTGTTACGTTTAACAATGTTTTCTTGAATGAAAGAATGCTGCCTAAATACACACACAACATATGAGAGGGAGAGAGAGACAGAGAGAAGAGAGAGAGAGGGTGGGGAGAGAAAGACCAAGCTATAAATAAATTGTAGGGTAGACTAGACTCTCAAGCCATGGTTGTGAAACTAGAAGGAAAAAATAACACTAAAAGTCTTTTTTTTATGTCGGCATTGTTTCTTGTCGTCCAGGACATAACCGTGCCACTGAACTCAAGCAGTGCCGGTTCAGGACATACACTGATTAAATCCACCTCCGGATTGACATCTAATATGCCACCTTTTTGGAACGTGTCATAATAAAATCGCGACTAATTATTCAAACTTTAAACATGTATACATAACTTCTAGTTTTACTGACTGCCGAATGGCTATAATCGCCAACTGTCAACTTAACGGTCGTAGGTTCGATCCCGGCTTTTCTGTGAATGACTATATATATGTCTCCATCTTGGGTTGAGCACTGTGACAAGGTCTTTGTAAAAAAACAAATGGAGCACTCCCTGGTAGTTGTGAAAGTTTATATAAGCATTTAGATTTCATTTGCTAACGACGCCTGCCTGCCTGACAGCTCAACCGTTCAAATCGTCGACTGTCAACTAGGTTCGGTTGCGGTTTGAAGTAGTTGCCTGTCTTGCTACACTGAAGAGCTGTGATACAGCAAAACTGACTCTCTTTGGATGACATATATGCATATATATTTAATAATTTATTTATATCCACAGACAAGCGCTTTTTTCGTCTTTTGAGAATCATCAGTGTGGCTATACATCTATGTATTAACACACACTAACATACACATACATATATATATATACATATATATATATATATATATATATATATATATATATATATATATATAAATATATATTCATTTTACTTCAGTGTAAAGTCTCAGAAATCAAGGGACCCCGGGCACTGCTCCTGGGGCTAACACTTGAATTATATATGAGATACATAACTAAAGTTCTACGTTATCTTTCAAACGTTGAGTTAGTAAAGAAGTGAAGAACATTAATTTTCTTCTTCCTAATTGACCAGTTAACTATGTTATAGTATATCTTTCTTGTGGTCTCTTTGTCTTACCGGATTCAAGAACAAGAAATCATTTAGTCTGGTGGAGTATCCATCTAAGTGCTGTTACTTGAGGTAACATCACTAGAAGGTGCACCATGCCTCGTAAAAGTCAGTGTTGGGAAGCCATACCGACGGGATCTTATTTGGGCTTCGAATCCTATGCTATTTTGTAATATTTGCTCAGAATTTACTTGCTTGTAGGGTCAAGTATTCTCATGTCAGGTTGTCCTGACAAACCCTTGTACAGAAAGACAACAGACACTCCAGGATAGTGTCTTGTAGGTTATTCAAACACACACACACACTATATATATATATATATATATATATATATATATATATATATATATATATATATATACATATATATATATATATATATATATATATATATATATATATATATATAAATTTGGGAAAGTTAATTTATTTAAGCATCTTTAGAATTTTAAACATAAAGAAAGAGGCAAAATGCCTTCAAAAACCATGTGTTAGATGCAGATATCTTTATTAAAATCAAAATCAAAACAATATTTTTATTTTCTTCTTCATCTTGACTTTTTTTATCTAATATTGCGATTGATATAACAAGCCTCGTCAGAGCTTTAGACAAATAAAAGGTATTAACCATATTTTTTCTCGTAATAAACCTTCTTGGTTTTCTAGAAGTCACGTCCGATGTTGTGTGGACTTAACGGTGCAAATGTCTCTTTTAAATTGAACTTAAATATCGCATGGTCGCTGGTAGGTATAAATTTGGAAAAGTTCAATTTTTTAAGCATCTTTAGAATTTTAAACATAAAGAAAGAGGTAAAATACCTTCAAAAACCATGTGTTAGATGCAGATATTTTTTATTAAAATCCAAATAAAAAATCAGAACATTTTTTATTTTGATTTTAATTTAAAAAATCTGCATCTAACACATGGTTTTTGAAGGGATTTTGCCTCTTTCTTTATGTTTATATATAGATATATATATGTCTGTGTGTGTTGTGTGTGTTGTGTGTGTATGTGTGTGTTGATACATAGATGCCGTTTGTTGATTTGAAATTTCTTCTAAACAGAACAAGCACAGCTTTGGACATTAGCATCAATCACCTTAGTAAGTTATATAGCGTTGCCAATGAAGAAGCTCTGATTAGTGACAGATGTAATTTGTCTTTGGCGAAATTCGTTTTGCCGTGTCTTATTAGACACTGTGTTGCTGGTTGGTTCATTTAAAAAGGAAACAACAGATCACATCTCGCGATCGTCTGCTAATAGACGGAGGTCAATAAAGGAGGTCACTAAAGATTGACTGCGGAACCGAAACAAAACGACATCTTGACAGGTAACCTTCTGTTTATATCATCCGTTCGATCCGTTTTAACGTAGAGTCATTTCTTGGAGCAAATACCAAAATGATGTTATCTGATTGGACACTCATTGGGTAACATAAAAACAAAATACCCTATCTTATCGGTCAATCTAAAAAGTGGGAGGTTATATCAGAAGTTAATATTACAAAAGCTAACATTTTAAGGTTTGTCCATTCAATCTAAACAAACATGAAAGAAGTAGACACCCCACAAAAATAATTCATACATGTTTAAAGTTTCTGGTTCCTACACCGACGGTCAGCACTCGGAACCGTACAAAGCAGCAGTGAACGATTCAAATGTTGATACCTTATATTAATTGACATTTTTGTGTTTCAGATATAAACGTTGCATATCTCCCCTCTTAGAAGAGGCCCAACGTCTTACAGTTCACAATCTATTTAATATACGAGTTCATAACGTACCTTATTTTCCACGTGCCCCACGTAATTCCACCGCTCATCGGTTATCTTCCCAATGACTGAGGACACCTGCAATTAATTATTTCACAACCACAAAGAATGAAGAACCATCGATTTGAAGAAACACCTTTTATTGACGGTGTGGGTGGAGCTTTTCTTCTTCCAGCGGTGTTGGTGGACCCTTTCTTCTGCCAGTGGCGGGGGTGGGGTGCATTCCCGGCTACAGATTTTGTCTTAATCATCGTCGGTGTCCAGACATTTTCGCACGTTAGTTTCTCTCAAAATCTTCCACCCTATTGTCGTTTCTCCTTCTCACTGTTACCCACTGACGTCACGTCCGCTCTCAGTACAACCAGGGTCGAGATGACATTTGGAGGAACTCGCGGACCCGAATGACAGGTTTCGTGTCAACATCGGCCCGTGAATTAAAATCATAAGATGAATACTAGCAAATGTACCCACTTACTATGTAACATAAATATATCTATCATATATCACCATTTAAGTATGACACCGGCCAAAGGAGCATTAGAATTTCCAGATTTTCAGAGGAGCCAAGGTATAGGTTAATATAAAGGTTGAAGTAAGCAGCGTCAAATCGCCGCAAACCTAATATTCCACCTTCCACTGTTAACCGAGTTATTGTCCAATTCATAAACGAAGGAAAATAATCAATATTATCTTACCTAAGTATATCAAGATTGATGTCAGATGCGTTCATGTAGTCTACAGGTTAAGGGTTATAGATGCTATTTAAAATTTAAGTGTGACCTGCCGACGCACAGACAATTATAGAAGTGAATCTAGTAAATCTACGTGTTTAAAACGGAAAATGTTATTTGAAACTGACAGACATACGGAGACACCTTTTTTATAAAGATACTAGATTACATCTAAATACACCAAATACATCACTCTCGAAGTATGACGTATTCTCTTTAGCAAATCAAACATAAAAAATGTTATTCTAAAAAATTACAGACAAACACACCAATCAATAAGTTCCGGGCCAGACAAAAACATGCCGCAACTAATAATAAAAACAATCCATAAGGTTTTCAAATCGTAAAGGCTATTTCCGGTTTGTTTCGTAAATCGCAATCGGAATCGTGCGAGTTTTGATCCCCTTACTATAGAAGCACCATTTGTTTTTAGTGTTTCGGCTGCATTAACATCGTAGGGTCTGTGTTGGCACCGGACAGTAATAAGCAGCAATTAATTCAATATATATATATATATATATGTATATATATATAATATTTGTTATTATTTATTATCTATGTACGTATACCTTTCGTCCTTTTTTAATAATCGGGACTCATCAGCATAGAGATATGACTATTCACTACCATTCATGCGATTTACGCGCTCCACTACTGTTGGAGCTGCTCCCGCTCCTGCTCCAACGCCCAAAATTGGAGCTGGCTCCTCTCACGCTCCCCATTTTAAAAAAGGAGCCGCTTCTGCTCCAACTCCTATAAAAAAGGAGCGGTTCTTTTTCAGCGCTCCATAATGAAAATGTACCTTCTTTCATAAACGTTCTATTCTGCCAATGAGTGGTCGAAGGTTGGGGTGGGCGTCAAAGGATCTCGTCAATATGGGTTGGGATGTCACTATAAGTGTAAGACCGTAAGGTAATATTTGACAAAATCTCGCTAATATTTTGAGAGTTATAGGATAACATGTCGGACGAAGTATAGGATTATACGTACATTTTCGTTTCCTTTAGGTATAAAATAGAAATAGAAAAATCCCTGAAGTATTTTAAAACAATTTTAATTTTTATTACATTAACAACCTATTTTTTCAGGAAAGGAAAATTTGACCCGATATATTTAGATTTGTTTTAAGTAAATAAAGTTTTACTTTTAGTGATCATTTTCTTCTGGGAGAGGAGAGACAGCAAGGTCAACACGAATCGTCGTGTTGTTGTTTAATATTTGTTTGTTTTACGAACGTAACTATATTGTATAATGTATATTATTATTTACAACAGAGAAACGCGCAAGTACTTTCAAACAAATCGATTTATCCGTTTACTTTTCAATAGTACAAATTTGGGGAGAAAAATACCCAATGAAGTTTATTTTTTAATGATTGAATAAAAAATATATATTTCATAAGTTGCCCCCAAAATATCAATAAATTGTCAATAAACAATTCAGAGATCCATTTAATGTCTTAACATTTCAGACAAACTATCTGGCCGAGACCTTGGGAGTTGAAAACATATCGGGTCAAATCTTCGTTCCCGAAAAATGAACTGGAGCAAGTTTACCTAGGTCGGGCAAAAACATTTATTGAAATTAAAAATTTGAATAAAAAGGTGAAAACGTCTATATTTTAAATCTCTAATAAAAACAAACTTTACAATTTTAATATTCGATAATAGATTTTTTAAGATAAAGGAAGATATCTAATGTACGTACGGTTTTAAAAAGACAACACATTAGTCAGAAAGTCTAATTATTTGCTTTTTTAAATTAAAATTTAAGATATTTTCTTTAATTTAATTAAGTTTAAACATCGGTTTAATTGTAGAATAGGGACCGTTGTTTTCTTTCGCTCATTTCGCTTCGTATTTGCCCAAATTTTGGCTAAAACTGATTTTTGGTCCTGAAATAAAATTCTCATTTACTTTTTAAAGTGTTGAGAACTTTAACTTGGACTAAATATATTTTTCCATGGATTAAGATATTTTTACTGCTTTAACATTTTATTACACACACAAAAAAAAACTTTGAATATTCTATTTATAAAAGCAAGTTTTAACGGAATTTAACGACTTTAAAAGCAAACATGAAAAGGTTGAAACATACTAGTGGTGAATTTAAGAATAACAAAATATCGCCAAAAGAGACGACGGGTAAAAATGGAGCATAAAAGTTCAATATGATATATGTTAAAAAATAAATTAGAACTTTTTGTCAGGGCAAAATGTACCATTTCACCCCAAAAATCGATTTTACGAACATTTGGGTGAAGACCGAGCGAAATGGGCGAGAAAATCCAACGGCCCCTATATTATAATTGAATTTAAAATTCTTTATTTAAAAACATGAATTAAAAGAAAAATTGGTTTATTCATTCAATCAGCAATAAACATCCTTGTCATAAATACAAAAAAAGTTCAAATCTATGAGAAAATAACTTCTAAGACAACTATAGACTCACTGGCGCATTTAACGACATTTGTCTCCTGCCTTAAAAAAAACTGTCCCATCAAAAATTTAGCATGTTGATGTAAACATGTTCTGTTTTCATGTGTAACTCTCTCGTTCTTTCTCCCTCTCTCCCTTCCTCTCCCTCTTCCCCCCCTCTTCCTTTCTCTCTCTCTCATATACATTTACCAGAGATATAATAAAAATAACTCAGAATAAACTCTGAAACTTTCTTTTCTTTTCCTTTTAATTGTTGAATAAAATTAATGTTTTAAAAAATCAAATAACTTTGGAGCGAGGAACGCGGAGTAATAAAACCACGCTCTTTAGTCCCAAATGGAGTTACTCCCGCTCCACTCCTGCTGAATATAAAATGAGCCCTCCTCTCCTTCGCTCCAGCAAAAAGGAGCGCGCTCCAGGAGAACGCTCCTTTTTAGAGGGCTCCGTAAAGCCCTGTATATATATATATATATATATATATATATATATATATATATATATATATGATTAATTATTGAAGACAATATATGTATAATCATATATCATAAGATCATTTTAGTTTGTAGTCTCCTTTGAAGATTCAGCTCAATGTTTGTCAATTATTGATAACAGAGCAAAATATAGAACAGATATTTATTATATTCCAATAACCATGGTTTGTTTTATTACTTTTATTTTTGTTTTTATTTTTTTCACATTTCCAAAAATTCCAAATTTCTGACACTTCACAGAAATTTGGAATTTTTGGAAATGTGAAAAAAATAAAAACAAAAATAAAAGTAATAAAACAAACCATGGTTATTGGAATATAATAAATATCTGTTCTCTCTCTCTCTCTCTCTATATATATATATATATATATATGTAGAAGGATGAACAGGAATTAGAAAAGCAAAAGACAAATCGTATTTCTATTCAGTTGCTCAGAGCAAGGTATATTCCGCAAAAAGACAATTTATTCAAGTTAAATTTTTCCTTTAGCCAGGCTTTTCAAAGATCAAAATCTTATCATCAGAGGAAATCGCTGGGATAGAAAAGTTGGCAAAGGCCAAGATTTAAAATTTGAAAAAGTAAAATAAAAATTGTAGGGAAAAAACACAAGGCAAAACTCTGCCTGAATGCAAGCAAATGTCCGATTGCAAAAAAGTCCGGTGTCAAAAAGTCCAGCGGAGAAAGTGAAATGTAGATAGGTAGGTCGTTAAAAGGCACGAGAAGTGACAAGAGACGATTTAAATTCCAAAAACCACATTTTCAGGTCCGGCGAAGATAGATAGAATCCAGAGGGTAAAAGGTCCAATGAAAGGTACGTTCGTGGATGCAACAAGGCTCAGTAAAACGTGAGGTGGAAAGTATTCGCCATTTAAAAAGACTTCCTGGGCTGAAAATCATGGAATAGGTTTAAATTGGCAAAAAGACAGCGAATTAATATTTAAAGGCTTGCCCGTTGAAAAACAAGACTAGTCTGAAGAATGGCAAAAACTCATATGCGACCAGTAGGCAGGAAAGGAAATATATATATATATATATATATATATATATATATATATATATATATATATATATATATATATATATATATATATATATATGATAAAAAATGGAAAAAGTGTCCCGACGTGATGGAAATTACAAAAGGAAAACCAAAAATGATTATTTATGTATTCATCAACGTTTCGTCGTTTCATAGTTTAAATTAATTCTAACCGCTACCAATGTTCGACCTAACTTCAACCACATTATTAAAATGTTTCTCCCGTACCCAATGGCATATCTCTCACCGCGACCACCCACACCTTCTACTGGCAACTGAATCTCCCACTGACATCATCTATTTGTATCCTATAATTTTTTTCACGAGCGGCTTCAATTTCAATCTTACATCCGCTACCACCTCGTGTTTCAAACATTTGGTACTTGTATTTGTTTTTTCTTCAGACAATCATCACGAGGAAGTCTTATAATAAAGACGAAACGTTGATGAATACAGATATAATATTTCCGGTTTTCCTTTTTCAATTTCCATATATATATATATATATATATATATATATATATATATATATATATATATATATATATATATATATATATATAAGTAATAATGTGGGGTTTGTGACAATAATAGAGGGGAACTCATACACATTCACAATCCCAACACAAACATTCACAATAAAAAGACTTAAACTGCATCTCCCCAAAATGTTATGTACTAAAGTGCATAACATGCAACGAATTTTATATAAGCGCCACCAAAACACTTTATAATAGAGTTGCTTTACATAAAAGCAACATCAAAATCCATGAAAACAGAAAATTGTGTGTCTCTCAGCATGTGCACTCATGCAGCAGAGAAACATTCAAATTAATGCCCATCTTCCAACCCCGAAATTACTCATACCTTCTAACACAAGAAAAAAACTTTATATTTAAATTTAACCCAACATTAAACAAATCATAACACAAATCAAACAACATGCGAACAACACGCACCCACATGCATATAAGAACGAAGGCGCGTACATGTATAGACGGGAACCCATATGAACGCACACACATGTCCGTGTGCGCATCTACATACATAGAACAGATAGGTGGCACACGTGCATACATGAATGCAAAAATTGATGTTGGTGCATGTTTGTGTGTGTGTGTATGTGTGTGTCTATCAATCTGTCTCTATCTTAATATCTCTCTTACATCCGCCCTACAATTAGTGACGCCACATAGAAAAGAGGAGAGGGGGACTGACTGCTTACTCTCATTATCCCAGAGTGCTCCTTCTTTAGGGGCGCTGGCTTGACTCTTTGACCTTGTGTGACATCTTTTTTTGCGGTGGTAAGAAAGTAAATATCTCCATTATCTATTTCATTTTGTCTCTTTTGACCCCATTACCGACGCCACAATTTCTTTTTTTTTTGTTTGTTTTTAAATGCAATGACAAAATCGTAAGTTACAATAGAGTCTCCCTTCTCCATATCATCGTTAGGGTAAATTGATTTTTAAAAAAAATTTCTTTAGGGTTTCATTTAAAAGATAAATTAATTTGTATACTAATTGTAAACTATTTATATCGATTTATATGAATAAATACGAAAGTTTTTGTCTAGTATTTACAACAAACTTATGAATTCAATGTTTATTATTTAACATTTTGGTTTACATATTTAACGTAGCAAATGACAGTTTCTGTTTTACTCATAGATGGAGTTTTGACAGGTAATACCACTATGAGTCAGGTTCGATCTGTGAGTAGTGGTAATTTCACACTTCGCAAAGCTTCCAAATTAAGGCCTCACCACTGGATGGAGTTTTGTGTCATACTCAGGAAGGTAGGGGTAGTTGTTTGGACTGGGAAATAGGGTAGGAAGGGTTGGGAAGATCTATTTCGGGGTGGTGGGTTGGGGTCGAGACGAGCACTTTGCTCAAGGGTGTCCGAGGCAGTTTATTATCCTGTCCAGAGAGAGAAAGAGAGAGAAAGAGTAAGAGAGAGAGAGAGAGAGAGAGAGAGGTGGGGAAGGGTGCGGTAAATGTTTTGTAAGAATGGAACGAGCTGAATACTTTAGATTAGCTCTTACATTTTCAGCAATTGTCTTACTTTTTTGGTCTCCGATGTTGACCAGAAAAGACTTATATGTTTATCACCATCCATTAGTCCGTTATTATGTTTGTCTGCCGATTTTCTCAGAAATGGTTCATTAGTTTAATTCAAGTGACAGCAGTTGCTGATACGCAGCCGCCATAAATTTCCACTAATGCCACTCCTCTTAAAGCAGAAACATAAAAACATAACAGGGATTCTATTTTCCACGAACGAAAAAAGAAAATCCGATTAATTTTTCTCGGAGTCAGAAAGGATGGGAAAGAATGCATTAATAATACCCAATCAGATCTTATGCACAAATCCCCAATCACAATGAACGTATAAATAAATATATAAATAAATACAAAGAAAATAAGTAATAATAATTCCGATAACGTTTATAAATTAACGAGCTGAAAACCCTAGGCGGATGTGACGTCATACTACTAATACGAAAAAAGTCGTTCGTTCTAATTAACCATTAAAGTAACGAGTGTGTGGTGAAACGGAGATACGATTCGAACAAACACCAGAAAGTCACTGGCTTGAATAGCCACTCACTTTATTTCTCTGTTTGTTTAACTACCTTTTCATCTTCACGTTTAAAAACAAGTAGAATTTTCATATTCGGTTTCGAACTCATCATTTTTTGCCAATGAAAATGAGTTCCGCTCGTTTGAAACGACAGAGCTCGCGAAAAAATGCAAAAATCGAAATCAAAATAAAAGAAGAGGGCCAAAGGCTCAGATGGTTAAATCAATTCTGGCAGACATAGGGAGAATACTTTTTGTGTAATGGGGGGCTAGTGGTTGATGCACTAGCCCAGATGTGGCAAAATATTTCATGCATAGGCGACTGATGGCTTTATAGGATACTTGCAGGTGTGAAAAGTTTACTAGCCCGGTAGATGAAACCCATTTACTTTGCAGCACATTTAGCAGTATCTTCTATGTATTTATTCCAATTCATGTTAGTGTTTTCCTGAGTTTTATCTATCTGGGATTTCATGTAGTTTGTTCTGCACGCATTGTTTTATGCGGCTGTCAGTATCGATTCCGTTTCTCTTCACAACCAGTTTTATTTGTTGGTCAGTTTCATACACTGCGGCATAATTTTATCTTATCCTACATAAGGTGCAATTAGTCAAAGAGATAAAAAAACAAACAAGTGACCACCAGCGAATACTGCGTTATAAGTGTCCGTTTCCAAGAGAGACTATCGTTTTATTTGAGACATCTTATATTTATTGCATGCACGTGTCTTACGTTATAAAACAGTTTTAGTTATTGGCTGTTATTCAGTTATTTAAGCATCTCATTTTCTGGATTGATCTTTAAGTTTCGCTTGCAAAGAAAACAAAGACATAGGAAGCTATAAATATTTGAAAGACTTTTTTTAAATACCATGCTTTTCAACAACAAATTTTTAATATATATACATAGTGTTTGAAAAATCAATGGCATAACTTCGGGATTATATCCTACATGTGTCTATAGGCCTAAAAACGTTTGCTCTCCGAGTTATAGGCCATTGAAACAAATATTGATCAACATTCTTTATTGTAAACATCTAACACAGACAATCTATGTGATAGTGCACTGTTATTTCTACATATGGGATAGATAAACATTATCTTTGTGACAGGATCACAGGTAAAATAAACTTGGGTCTTGTGTTGCTACATACACCAACGAATCCATGAAAAACTGACACCAAACAAATATAAAAGCCGTATGGCTCAGAAGAAAGATTTGAGCGTCATAATCGGCAGGGTCTCCATTGATAGTCAAGATTGAAGATCAAGTCGACATCCTACGAATGTTGGTCTTTCTTACTTCAGGTAACGGAATGCAACAGATCGAATACAGGTAAATAAATATGATCAGCACAAACCAAAAACCGCGCAGATAAAGAAATCAACCACAAAGAAAATTAGACTATCAATGGATTGCTATTACAAATAAATTCTACACAAAGACGCCCCGGACCTATATGCACACATAGAAAATAACTCCTAAGTTATGCTATAGATTGTCAAAACACCCTGTATATACAAGGCTTGGACAAAATAAATGAAACACATTTTTAATTAAAAGATAGTTAGCGGCGGCCCTTCCATGATACACAGATTGAGTTTAGATCGATACTAACTTATTCAGTTGTTGATAAATCAAATAATAGCAATAGAGTGCTATTGTCAGATAACGAAAGGGGCGGAATGAGGTCGCCTCAAGAGAAGGGTGGAGCCTAAGCGGAAGTCGTAAATAACGGCACTTCCGTTCGGGGATGATTCTACCTCTTCAACCTGAACCAGCAGGACGAATAAGACGTGAGAACTGATCGTCCCACCAACCCCGACAGGGGGATGCAGGGTCAATGGGAACAGGCGGCCAAAAGTCGCTATGGTATCTCTCCCCAATTCACTCTAGACTCTTTATCTTTCCCCCTCATACAATATATAAAATTTCTGTCTCTGTCATGTTTAATAAAACTTTTCAAAACGAAATCTGGCGTTCATGGGTCCTCGACTATGGCCGAAGGACGGGGGCCAGCAACGACGAAACCTGGGTATATACCAACGGTAAGCAGTAATGCAACACTATTAAGAAAGCAATGTTTACACAAAGAAGCTCATTTAAACATACAAAATAATCCTGACGTCATGCAATTGATTTTTCCAAATAACCTGTATATACAAAATATCACAAGAAAAGCTTGTTTTGATGGAAGGTACCTCTAAATTGAACATTCGATTGCCCGTTTGAAATCTCAGCAACATTATCAGCGTGAAAATGATTGCAACAATCAGGGAATTACTAAGTTTCAATACAATGTATAAACATATATTGTGAACAGTTTTGTAAAATTTTAATGATAAACGAAAACTATCTCTATTTCTCTCTCTCTCTCTCTCTACATATATATATATATATATATATATGAAAAAGACAAAAGAAAAAAACAATTAACCGCAGGATGAAATCATTATGCGTTTAATTGTTTTTGGGTTTTGTCTTTTTTCATACATCCTGTCTCCACATCATTTCATTTTATGATATATATATATATATATATATATATATATATATATATATATATATATATATATATATATATGTATATATATATATATATATATATATATATATATATATATATATATATATATATATATATATATATATATATATATATATAATTTTCTGTTATATCTTCGGAAAAGTGACAGCTGACGTCAATTCCAATGTTGTACTATCGAGCAGTCAAATATGTATAAAACTATTTTTTAACAATTAAAAAGCTTTGAGCGAAAATCCAAGAATTGAAGAAGATTCGAAATTGAGAAGAAGGCCAAATCGATCGATATTCGCAGCTGGAAAATATCGATTCGTCATCATCGGCGGCGGCGGCTGCGGCCATTTTGTTTCCTTTTACGACTTTCTAAAGTTTAGAAGATATTACAAGTCTCGTTATGAAATATTTTCCTTGGTGTGAGACATGTTCTATTCATTCGGTGGAGAGAGAGAGAGAGAGAGAAAGAGAGAGAGAGAGAATAAATAAAGGTTGAGAGGAAAAGAGAGAGAGAGAAAGAATAAATAAAGAAATAAAGGTTGAGATGAAAAGAGAGAGAGAGAGAGAGAGAGAGAGAGAGAGAGAGAGAGTTACAAGAGAGATAAGTGGTTTGGTTTGGTTGTTTTGTTTTACGGCATATCAACCCTTTTCGGGTTATTTAATGCAGCATCCAGTCATTTTGGTAAAAGTTTTTTATGTTTGAAGTTTTTTATATCTTGAAGTTTTTATTCATTGTTTTTGTTTGGTTGTTTTCTAGAGGAAAATTATTGTTTTTTTTTGGGCTTTGCAGAACATGATCGAGTTTTCAAAGAGAAAGGGGAAAAAGAATAACATCAATGTTTGGTGTATTTTATATCAGGAAGCTGGTATCTTCAAACAGCCTGGTGTGGTAGCACTAGAAGAGATATATTAAAACGAGTGAGAGAGAGGGAGATAGATAGATAGATAGATAGATAGAGAGAGAGAGAGAGAGAGAGAGAGAGAGAGAGAGAGGGAGAGAGAGAGAGTAAAACCCTAAAAGCGTATTCGGACGGAGAGTAACAGAGAGGGTTGGTTAAAGAGAAAGTTATCTGTTATCAGAAAGTGAGAAAGAGAAAAAAGAGAAAGACAAAGATAATGTTTGTGCACACGCATCTCTGCATTTGGAACAACAAAAAAATGGCGTCCCTATATATTCAAAGTAAACATGACATTTTCGCTAGAATAAATAAAGGACATTTGAAAATTCAAAACTAATCCTATTCAGAGCTTTGAAAATATAAAATAATTCAATAACTAAAGATATATCGTATCAAATATGATACAGCTAATAATTTTGCCGTTTTTTATTTAAATGGATCAACTTATTTTAAAATCGAAATTT
This sequence comes from Sepiola atlantica, assembly GCA_963556195.1. Taxonomy (NCBI): domain Eukaryota; kingdom Metazoa; phylum Mollusca; class Cephalopoda; order Sepiida; family Sepiolidae; genus Sepiola; species Sepiola atlantica. The sequence continues at coordinate 30,668,123 of OY744533.1, read as the reverse complement.
GTTTTATATTTCGCATGAAGTTCGAACGTATGTTCCGTTATAGGAAAACAAAACCATGTCATAAAAGGATGTTAATAAAACTGTTATTGTTTAACGGCGATTGTAGTATACGGTATGAGAAATAGGTGTAGTGAGTGAGTGGGTGTGTAGCAGTTTCCTACAAGCCGCCGTATTGTTTAAATATCAATGACTTCTTCGCTGCCTGCTGATTGGTTCAAGCAATCTACTTCCTTCTTTGCTCGACCAATCAGTTGTCCTCTCTTAGGCGAATCTCGGGTGGCTAGCATAACTATATAAACACTTGAGCGTCATCCGCGCTCTCTCTTTTTCTTCTGTGGCACGAGACACCACTTCCCTCTCTTTCCTTCTTTGACACTGCCAAACACACGTCCCCATCTCTGGGGACGCAACATACATTTCTCCGGGCCTTTGGCACTGGGTTCGATTTCGACAAGAAGACAAGAAGACAAAATGGCTACTGCTGCATACATGTGGAATTAATATCCAATCACTCTCTCTTTTTCTTGCCTTTCTCGACATGTAGACGACTACTATACTGAGCTACCTAGCTCTGACAACTTCGGCACGAAGTACCGAGAAGCTAAAATGGCTACTGCCTCATACACGTGGACTTAATATAACACACACACATAACTGCTTACATGTGAACTGACTTTCATACCGGTGTAATGACACACACACTTGCATACACATATGGACACGTCCTGACACCGTAGCCGGTGCACAAACATTTCATATTATAAACAATTCTCTTTTCCCCACTGGGAATTATAATAACGGGGAATCCCATAATGTTGCCTTCGTCAGTGTCTCATTTACACAGAACATTTCGTATTCGTCACATTTTCTAAAATGGTGACCCGACGTGATATGAACACGCAGCCTTCTGGGGTCACAGATGAACGACGTCCCGATCGTCCAGTTTATCACGACCTCTGCTATCAAGAAGTAAAAATAAAATGAATTTAAGGGGACGTGTAATGAACACGACAACAACAAAAAGAAAAAACAAACTCATGTATGCAACAATATAAAGGTAGTACCAAAGAAATAAATATATGGCCGTAAGGAAAAGAGTTCATCATTTAGTGAGTCGACAGGATAAGATAGGTAGCCACTGTAGTATGACGATGATGATCGTTATCCTGGTCAAAATGTCCTTTGTTGTTAAGTTTTACGCAATGCCAAAACCGTATATATGTTTTGTATACGATAGATGTGTATATTCATTTGTTTTGTATGCGTATGTTTTCTAAGCAAATATTTTATGAACGGTCGATTCTTATTTAACCCATAGATGGGACTCTGGCAGGTACTACCACTTCAAGGGACCTGAGAGTAGTGGTTACTAAAGGGTGACTACACGTTCCACACTTCCCATAGCTCCACAATTCGGGCGGCTTCACCACTGGATGCAGTTTTATATGATACATAGGGCGGTTCGGGAGGTGGCTTGTGTAATTGATAGAGTTCGGAAATAAAGTAAACAGAAAAGTGGTAGAAAGACCTGGGAAATATTGATTTCGGGGTGGTAGGGTAAGGTAGAGGCGAACACTTTGCTCAAGGGTGTCTGAAATAATTTAGTGTATTGCGCAGTACAAATTATTTTGCTGCTTTAGCACTCACTATCTTGTGTTAAACAGCTTTCTTTTTGATCTTGTGTGTAGATAAACCATATTTTATTGGCTCTTTTTGACTGGTGGTATATTTCCTTGTGAACTTCAGATAAAACCTCAGAGTATGGCTGTCAGGCTAGGATATTTGAATGTAATATCGAGATTGGTAGACATACAAAGACGAGTTAAAAAAACTAATAAACAATCTGAGGGCACTTGCTGTTACTCAGACTCCAAGGTTTTGGAAGAAAGCCGAACAGACCATTTCTCTATGTAGTCTTCAAATGATTAGGGGAATTAAATTCTCTAAGAGAATACAGGCACGACATTCCTTCTTCCTCCCTCCTCAAATGGCTAGGGACTTAAGCTAGGAATTAAGTTCGATAGAGTAGTAATTTGGTCTCTCCCTTAACGTTAGTGAAGCATCTCCAGCGGCGACAGTAACTGACGCCTGAAATAAACAGAATCAACATTGTTTGTCTCGTAAATCGAATTATGAAGGTTTTGTTGCAGACACAGCGGACGGCGATGTTCACGGCAGTACAGAAACGAAGAAAGAAACTCAACCACTAGACGACATCGAGCCGGCGTCCCTCCACGACGAGGAAGAGAAGAACGAGAAATTAAATGTATATGTAACATACATACAAAGAAGAGTGAAAAAACTAATAAAACATCTGAGGGCACTTGCTGTTACTCGGACTCCAGAGAACGGCAGTCATTTCAGCAGAGAGTGACTAATAAACGTCATCTTCTGGGAGAATAATAGTAAACATCTGCATCTAGTACGATCAAACATGGGTAACAATAATAAAACGTGTTTTTAATGTTGAGCAGGAAAAATTGAATTTGGTAGCTAACTTTTAAATGTGTTAATGCTATACAACTAAAAACAGTGATTGTATCGGTTTTTAGCCAGTTAAATCAAAAGTTTAATAACCTCAAAGTAACTTTCTAATTTCGATATAAACATTTAATTGGCCGACACGTTGGTCCAGCGAAATTATAAAGTAATTTTAACGCTTTTGAACTGTTGATTAGAAAGTTACCAATTTAAAACCAGTAACACCAAATCTATTATTTCAAATGAAGCTTACATTAGATTTAACTGAAATATCACTTAAATACCAGTTATAAAATATATTTACAGGTTTATTCGATATTTAATTTATATAAAAATATTACAACATTTTAATGAATAATTCTGCCTTGTTATTCGTTTTTAATTTGATTGTATCATGTTGCCCTGTATAAACATTAGAAAGTAATGGCACACAAGGATAAATAGTTGAAATTAAGTAAATAGTGTTGTTCAATAACCGGCCATGAACACCAATGCGCCGTTCTGTTCGAACCAAGCGCCATATTAAGCTCAACATTATGCTTTAGTCAGAAGACAGGTGAATGGTTTTAATGGCTTTAAATATTTGTTCATGTTGTAAATGTATATTTTGTATGTGAAGAGTTTTTAGATTATTTTGTTTTGTATATTTCGGAAATTAATAGTCTGTAAATGTTAGATTCTATTTCACACACAGATGAGAGCCTGACAGCTTCGAATCAGAATGGATCTTGGAGTATGGTCAAATTTGGGATGACTCAAAATGTGTCATACCTACGAGAGGTGGGAAGGGAGGGAGAGAGAGTGAGAGAGAGAGAGAGAGATTGAGTTGGATTGAGTTGGATTGGGTTGAATTGGGTTGAATTGGGTTGGATTGGGAAATAGAGTTCGCAAAATAAAGAGTATAACTAGTTGGGGAAGATAGATTTCAAGATGATGGGGGGAGAATCTTTCCCAAGTTTAGTGTCGTGTCCGAAACTATGCCCTAGTGGGGAGACAAGTAAAGCTTTAATTTCTCACTTCGCAAGGAGGTAAGACAGAAAATGGGGTTTTGAAAAGCTATCCCACTAGAGGAATCGTACTCTGGCCTACAAAACATACTGGGTAATACCGTCGGTATTCCCCGGTAGGGGCACCCCAGGCAATTAGCAATATACTAACTTCTTCTGAAAGAGAAGCAGTAAAGCCTCGGAGGGTGGACCTCTTAGGAGCGAACAAAACCAGACTCCAACTACACTGAAGCAAGGACGCTATCAGACTGATTGTTGAGGCAAGTAAAGACAAATAGTAAAGTCAAATGAGTCTCAATTTTTGCAAAAGGTCAAACTAATTGCAGCACAAGGTTTTTTGCACAATGCATTTCTATAAAATGTTAACAATCGGAAAGTCTAGGAAAATCTAATGATTCAAAATATGCAAATTTGGCATTTTTTATCAACAGGTGCTCTGTATTTTCAGTGAATGTATGCTACCAATGCTATTAATTGCGCCAACGCATCATTTGAAATTTATAAGTAAAAATTAGGATATGAAATGATGTATATGGAATGCTTATTTAATCTTACAGCAAAAATTAACCTATATGAAATGAAATTTAGGTTTTGAGACAATTTTTCTCGTTAAAATACACCGTTTTTCCGTATACATTCAAAGAATATTCTCCAATTATCAAATTATTGGGATATTTATGGAATTATTTTATCAGATATACTTCTACATCATTATGTTTCAATTAAAAAAAATGAATATATCATCAATTATACCCCCCACACAAACACAAGGAGGTCATGTTTTAATCATCGTTTGTTTGTATCATTGTTAGCAACTTTATGCAAAACATAATCAGTAGATTTCAATGCCTTTTTTACAAAAGCTGTATCTTGGCCCAGTAAAGCCCCATAATAAATTCTGAATGTGATCCAGTTCAATGTTTGAATCCAAGATGTTTTTGAAAATTCGGAAAATCTCTATCTTTCATCATTGTCAGATTTTCAAAGAAAATCACATCTCAGTCAATTTCTTGTCTATTCTTTTGAAATTTAAAACATAGGTACCAGATAGTATTACATATCACCAGATAAAATTTCACCTACATCTAATACAGATTCAAGATTTGGCAGCATTTTACATTTTAACATAGAACATCCAATTTAACAACTTCAAATGAATTTATATCAATCTGGCATTTCTCAATCAATCTGGATAAATTTTTCTATGTTTATGTATTGTCTTATTTTCAAAAACATTACCAAGTTTCACTTGCATAGTAGGGTAAGACAATACACTTTAGCGGAGGGTTGTGCTCTCCGAGTATTTTGTTATTCAATTATTTTGCAATCATCTAACTCAATGTTATTTTCAGGCACTGACAAATTAGCACAAGCTGTACCACAACATTCTCCAACAAGTAATTTCATACTTTTTAACATGTACATCGGGCTGTATTGCAGTTGCACCGGATCAAATTAGGACGGCTTTCTGGTGCTGATAGCATATCAGCCATTTCTGGTATGATGGAAACCAGTGAATATCTGCCATCCCCAATTGATGGAATTTAGAAAACGAGTTACTAACCATACCTGTTCTTATTAGTATACAGGCATAGAATAGAAATTTGCAGCAGCTGTTGTTGGAGGCAAGCTATTTAATCCACTGTGATTATGTTTTTATGTATCTTTTGGGAAAACCGATGACAGCGCAATTTGTTGACGTTCCATTCTGGCGTTTTTTAAGTGCAATAATGCCTTCTTTTGATGCTTTACTCTGACAGAATAACTCTGCACAATGCTGTAAGTCTTTTCATTTTCATAGCAACTGATTTGCCTACATTGAATAAGCATGAAGCTGTGTCATATTCAAGTAAGGCATGCAAACATGGTAAATGTAAGCACATGCTGGGGCTCAGATCAGATTTTGAACAGTGTATATTTTTAACAGCACTTTCAACAATCAGACAGCATCACCATTGGTGTAGATACACCGACACCCTGCTTATTCCAAACATTCAATAAACATCTGGATAAATCTATGTTTACTAGATTTATTTACCAAGAAAATGCACTTTTTCATTACTGGAATCATAGTTAATTAACAGATACAGTATTTACTACTCTTCTCAAAGGAATTATGTATTTTACTGAATGTTGTTCACTATAACCATTAAATACAATAACGCATTTGACATATTTTCACAATACATATTATATATATGTATAATATATTTATTTAAGTGTAAGACCATGATGCTAAATTATCTGATGTAGTAATGCTCGTCGATCCAAAACAAAGTGTCTACAAGTGGGAAGCTTGAATTCTTGGTATCGAAGATGGCTCCATAAGGCACTTCCTAGAATTGCTTTGCTTGCAGATCTGGAAGAACCGATAGAATCAAGCATAGATGTTATATACCTACACAATTCATATTTAAAGAGGTCCTGTATGTTAAGGTTTTGTTTTGTTGCAATAAATGTGAGGCATTGAAACAGTGCTTGTGGACGAATATGCACTGCTTTTTGTCTATAATCACATCTGTTTTTGATTTAAGGGTAACTGTCTGTTTTATTTTCACTTCAATGAATTGTTAAATACCTCATTGCCTTCCATGGATTAAATAATCTCATAGCCACTCTTTTCTGTTTGATCTGCATTTACTGAATCCTATACAGCAATACCTGAGATAATGATGTGCTGTGACAGCAGATTTACTGAAGGAATTTCTGGCTTTCAAAACGCTGATAATCTTTTTTGTATCCGTGCAGTCTCTCTTTTGTCGTGTGTCAGTTACTTCTTTGTGCTGTTCACTAATTTTATAATTGACACAAGTAAACTGCTTCATAACTTGATTTAGTTTAGAACAAACCGGACATATTTAATCCATATGATTCACTGATTTTCTATCCCTTGTGAGCTTGTCAGTGGATTTGATACTTCACATAAACAATAAGATCAGTCAAAGGTCATGCCCAGTATCACTATTGCAAACGACATATAAACAATTTTTAAAAACAGTATACAAGTAGGATGATATCTTGTTGAAGATATACAAATATTGTCTTAGTGTACAAATTGTAACCTGCAGCAACAACGAATTGTAGCATGTTATACAATGAAGCAAGATGGAGACTCCAATTTCCTGTTCTTTTAGCCCAAAGAAAACGTTTCAAAATGTTTAGAATTTTCATATATTTCAACTACAAGCAGCAAGTACGGTTAGTCAAATTTTTATTTTTTTCATATTCCAACTCTTCATGGATAGTCATAGCTGCTATCATAGATTCTTCATCTACCATCGTATCTGAATTAGCAATGAGTTTTCCAAATATGTTTGGGTGACATTATTCAACTTTCTGTTAAATTAGTACCTCTCACTTGAATTATATTAGATGTCTCTATTAACGTGTGGGTCTTCTTCTTCACTTTGAGTTACATTGTCAGGTACAGAAGTATATGACGCAGGGAGTTCCAATGTGTATGCAAGAAGTAATATATTAAGTACACCATCTATTAAGAAATGGCCTCTTCATACTTTAGCAAGGACATTTCCATTAAGCATATTTGATACTAAGTTGTGGTTATATATCTCTTCCAAAACTTCTGATAATCCTGCTTTTTCAATTAAATAGCCTATACACCCAAGAAAACTCACCTCAATGTGTAATCCTGCAATTCTCAGCACTACAGATTTCAAATGGCTACTAGATGCTTCATTAACTATAATAGTTTAAGCCTTCCAATACAGTGTATGGTCAAATACTGTAACACGAGTTGTGTTGCTATGGTGTCACGTTTTCAACCAGAAATATCAAAGTAGTATAGATGTATGATATATTTGATAAATCTAAGTCAATGAAAGGCAAAATCACAACAGTTGCCCTCCCCGGATGATTTCCTTTGTATACCATTTGCATCGGTATAGCCATTGCAGAAGCAGGGAAACTGTCCATATGATATCAAGTAAATATGGAGATTTAGGAAAATGATCACAATGCTTAAGGTGGGTAAGTTCACAAAATGATATAAATTATCTTTGTGATAATGGTAATAATGAATTGTTACTTGTCCAGGCCTAAGAATCTCATTAGTAGTTGCTTTATGCTGGGAAATCACATGTGACAAATTTACCTGGTGTTAATATGGCAACCATACCCATCCGATGAAAGGTGCCATATCCATCAAGGGTTTGTATATTGTGGTCAATAGTGTCTGCTGCATATAGCATAAATTGATCTTCTGTAATAGTGACATAACAGTTATAGAAGCATTTCGTTCAAATGTTTGGACTTCATTATATGAGCTGAAAAATCTATGTTGCTTTAATTAATCTAAGAAAAACCTAGAAACAAAATGGTGATGAATTTGCATGGCTAACCATAATTGTAAAGGAGGAATCACCATACTTGATCGAATAGCTTAAATGATAGCATATCCCAGGGATGCCTGTTTCTTCTCTGTAATTTTCCTGTTGCAATAATCTGCATAAAGTAAACAATAGTATCAGGAAGAAATGGCAAGGTTTTCTCTAAACTAAGTTCATATATTGATGGCTAATTTAAGTTTGGAGTCACATCTTTTATTTCATTGTTTACCTGCCCTACAGTTAGTACTGAACCATTAACAATAGACTGCATCCTTGGCATGTAAACCATTTGCAGAGGATAATCCTTCTAATACTGCATCACCCCACTCATCATATTTTGTCTATAGTGTAATCAAAGGTTAATGTTTTCACAAGATGATAACTCTTAGTTCTTTGCTTTCTTGGTATTTGATTGATGTACCACAAAAAGGCAGTAATTCTTGAAATCGAAAGTTCTTGTTTGGGAATGTAATCTACAATTAAATGTTGATATATCGACTTATTCCACTTTTTCATCTGCTTGCATAATATTCGAGTTACACTATCGTTTTCTACAGCTCTTATGAGCACGTTGCCCTGCACATATACGAAAACTACCTCCATGTTCCTGGCATGCTTTGTTGATGTTATCAATTCATTTTCGGTAATTATCACTGCATCCCCAACATTGTTACCCATGATACCTTAATTGCAAAGTATGCACATGTCTCCAATACTTGCATTAGGTATTATTCAATTTGTAATAAAAAGAAATTGACAGTAAAAACTTGAAGTGTATAATAGACTAGACATTTATTTCAATAAGTTATTCTAAACTTCTGACCTATGATATATATTCTTAGGAATTCTTTAAACATCGACCAATATGTTTTAGTTTTAACCTCTTCATTTTGTTTTTAACAAGTTGTTTTGTGTAAAGAAATGTTCAAATTTTATTTTCAATCAAAGACTTTGTTTTTTGTATGTAATAAAACTTTTACATCGTAAAAATATTTTGGTGCATGGAAAAGCAATATGGTCGCCAGTGATTAAAATATTGAATAAAAGTTCGATTCTCAAAAGTTTAAACAGTAAATTAGAACTTTATTTCAAAACAATACATTTAAGACCAACAATCAATTTAATCCAAAATTTGAGCAAAATAGGCAAAATAAAAACGGGGTGGTTTACATTTCTTTGTCATAAACACAAACTATTTTCACAGATCGATAAATGTAATTTTCGCATCGGTAGATTTTTCTAGATATTTAATATATTCATATAGACACCTCGTAGAAATGCCTTGTGCAAAAACACCTTGTGTTGCAATTAGTTTAACGTTTTTCACTGATTTGACTGGACTAAAAAGAATTAAAGTTATGGCATCCAACGAATGTGCGTGACCCTGTGTAAGTTTTCGCCTAAATATTGTGTATGAAGCCACTCGCTGGCGGATTAGAAGTCAGTATCAACCGACGAGTAAAACAATGAATACACTTGATTAAATAGCCGGACACACAGAAGACACTAAGAAAGCCATGACTGTTCAGTGAAAGATGAACAATTATTTAAGTAGTGTCCGTTGAAGGAAAGTTTGGAAATTGGTACAAATTACAAAAAAAATGTACGAAGTTTAACATTTTAGAGAATGTAAAAAAAGATGGTCTTGTTGCTAAACTTATTAGTCTAGAAAGTTTTGTATATTCATTCGAAGAATAACCGCTACAGGAAGGGTAACATTATTTATTCCTCATACATATCAGTTTTGAACCACATTTATGTCTCCTTACGAAGATTAAAATCCAGATATAATGCTACTAAACTCTGTTTCAAATCAATATTCTAATTTTGATCAAATCTATTACATGATTTTTATTCTAGAAAATACCTAAAATTTAAGGCTTAAGCATAAAGGGTTTTAAGAAATTGGAATTGAAGGAATCTTACTTAATTGGTGTCTAATGAATATAGATCAATGATAATGTAAATCTGAATTATTTTTAAATGGGAGGTTGTGTCCATATTATGGCTCTTAAAGCCCTTTAAAATACTCCAAAGAAACTGACATTTGAAGAATAATTATTAATGGATGTCTAATACTTATTGTTAAACTTTCAGGGAAGTATCTGAATTTTCATGAAGAGTTTCCACCCCGCTTTTCCCCTTCGAATAACATTAAATAAAATGTAGTCAACATTGACCATCCTTACGCCCAGCAGTTGTGTGCAACAATTAATAATGATCGGTTAATTAGTTTGGAAGTGAATCCTATTCATAGAAATATATAAAAAATATAAACATACGTAAAGCATTTTAAGTAAATTAAACAACTTTTTAAAATTTTACGAATAATCCAGTAATTGTAATTATTATTCAATCAAAATGATTGATTTGGGGGAATTTGCGATAATAAATTATTTCATAAAAAAAAAAAATATCGATTTTTTTTCTAGCTAAAGTAGTTTCTTTTTTCATTGGATATATTGTTTTATCTTTGTCCCGTTTTTTTTGCTGTCCGACATCTTTAATATATGTCACACGTCGATAGTTGGACTAAAAGAAGCTATACGGTTCAGAATCCATTTTCTTGTTTTTCTGAATTCAGGTAATGAACCATGATATTAAACTTCCAATTTAAACGTATGCAATCGAGGCGGGGTATGACTTGTCAGTATTCACGCTATGCGTCCGGTTTATTTCAAGTCGGTCAAGCTAGAAAGAGAGTGTAGCAGTTGCATTAACGAACTATTTCCTATCGATGTACGTTAGCTTTAACTGAGATGCTGATTCGGCTTTGTGCATGCGTAATTATTGACTCTTTATTGCGTAGGCGTATGACACAGCAATGTGTAGCGAAATTCATAAGCGTCAGCATATTTGACGCCGAAGACAATATACGACGTCAGGTCAGTTCACGGTAATTATTCACACTCTCAAGGGTATTTTATAGACAATAGAAATTTGTTCCCATCTCGGCTATGACAACCTATTATTATCATTATCATTATTATTATTATAGCTGTTGATGTATTGAAAAAGTATCGACACCCCATATTTTCACTATAATTACACAACTGCTAATCAATATATATATAATATATATATATATATATATATATATATATATATATATATATATATATATATATATATATATATATATATATATATATAGTGTTTCCAGTTGCCATGTTTTACGTGACGATCGTCAGGCGATCTAATCTTTGAGGTTGGGCTTGAATTCACTATTTGTTGCCATTCCATAGATTTTTGACTTTTGGTTATTCTGCTGTACTCCATTTTTCTACTGCCCGTTATCGTGTTTTATTTATTTATTTATTCTCTCCGCTTTCTGAAAATCTGTATTTTATTTTATTTGTTGGATTATTCGTTTATTTAATTTTTTTAACATTTTTATTCGTTATTTTACTTTCTCTCTCTCTTATATATATATAGAGAGAGAGAGAGATAGAAGAAAAAAGAGTGATAAATATGCGACGATTGTCTAAATTTATTTCAAATTTCAATTGTTCAATGCAAGGTCTAATCAGTAATAAACTAGTGTTTATTTTTCTTTCCTTAAGCCAAGGCTTTTCAAAGATCGAAATCTTATCATCAGAGGAGAAATACAGATGGATAAGTTGGCTTTCGAAAAAAACAAAGTTCAAATATTTGGAAAATATGAAAATTGTTATTGAGACATAATATATATATATATATATATATATATATATATATATATATATATATATATATATATATATATATATAATAACAAGTTTTATTTATACGAACATAGCATGGCTACACATTTTTTAATGTTTCAGTTGTAGCTATAATTAGCTAGACTTCCTCACGCAAAAAATGTGTCAATTCTTTACGCTTTCATACTGTACAGTGCAGCGAAATTTTGATCCGTAAAGGTCACGTGACTAGATTAAAACATTTTTATTTTTTGTACATACTTCCTATTGGACGTTCATATATTTGAATTTCTAACGTCGCAAAAAGCAAGGTTAAAAGAGGTTTCTACTGTTTGGGCTGCCAAATTTAAGTATATCAGATATAATGCTATTAACACCTTGACTTGGTGTGCGTATGTGTGTGGGCGTGGAAGGAATCCAATCGTAGTCTAATAAAATTACACACAGATCATACATATCTTTTGAGTGGCAGATACGCACACATACGCACATATATACAAATTAAATAGGGATACGCAATTCCAGAGTCGAAAAATGAAATATTACTAATATTTTTGCTAAGATAAAAAGTCAAGTATTTTAAGTAAAATTTCTCAGGAACTTACATGGCTTAGCATAGTACTTAATATTATTTAGGACTAAAATAGTAATAAAAATTATGATTATAATAATAAATACTATTAAATATATTACAAAATATTATTATTGTTATTGTCATCATTATTTTTATCATTATTAAAATGTTATAAATTATTAACCTATTTTATTATGCAATATTTTTATAAAAACACGATTGTATCTGCTTCCTCTTGTCGTTATTGGTAAGTTTGTGAACGATGCGTAGTCAGTAATAGAGATGTCTTATTAACAAACGTAAACATTCACTCTTTTAAAGTTGTTTAAACCACGGTTGAATGAAAGGGCGGATTAATTTCGAATTGCCTTCGAAAATCACACTGAACCGTTACAATCGAATTTGTTTTTGTGAACTCGAGAACGCAGGCTGCTTTCTGCTGATTGTTTGCCATTACAAGACTAAGCAAACTATAAACATAACACCTGTATACATTTAAACAAAATCTTTTAGCATAATTTACGACCGGATAATGCCGATTCCATCTACTAATTAATAAAAATAAAATCAATGTTATGAGCAAAAATATGATCCCTCGGGTCGCATATTTGTGTTTGCATGTATGATAAACAAACATATATTACATTGTCTTCAAATAAAAAGGTAATGCTTGGCAGGGTAATATTATGACGAACGAACATATACTATACACCCCATTCAAAAGGAGGAGGTAATACCCGGGAGGATGGTATCATTACAATAGAACAGATACTACACTACCCCACAAATAAACTAGGATATAATGCCTGGGAGGATGGTATCATGACAGCAGAACAGATACTACCCTACCTCCCACTCATGTAATGAGCATTGCACTCGATAGTAATAGTATAGTTTTGGCTTCATACAGACAGGTAAAAAATCTCCATTATTACTAGAGTAATGTTATAGTTTCAGGCTTCAGGCATATAGCAAATATCCATTCAAAATAGATTGGTTTTTACAATTCATCATGGCAAATGAAATTAGTAAATACGGGTTTGTTAGATTTTTTATTTCGTTTTTTCTTGTTGTTTTAAAAGAAATGTTTTTTGATTGGATAAAATATGAGATGTTTATGAGGCAAATTATAAACGGATGCTTTCTTAATTCATGAAATATTAAAGCGGTTCAATTTTGGGTTTATTGAAAAGCGATGGATGATTATGTCGTAATGATTAATTCAAGACAGAGTTTAAATACTGTCGACGATTATGAATCGATTTGAAGTTCTCTCTCCTTTTAATCATCCATGCAATAATTATAAAATATTAGAAATAGACAGAACTAGAAGAATACCCGTCCCAGGACGGGAAAATGTAATACCTCGAACAGAATAGTTTTGCACGATTTTTATATTGTCTTACAAAAATTAAAATCACAATATAATGCTACTAAATCTTATGTCTAGAATCCTTATTTCAATTTTAATCAAAATTCATTACATGAATTTTATTCTAGAAAATATATCAAATTGTAGGTTTAAGCATAAGTGGTTTTAAGAAGAAATTCAAATTGAGGGAATATTGCTTCATTGGTGTCTAATGTCTATGGATCAAATTCAAAGTAATGGGGGTGTGGTGCCCATAGTATGTCCTCTAAATTCCTGTAAAATACTCAAAAGAAACTGAAATTTCGGGAATATTTCATTGATGTCTAAAACATATTGTTTCAATTTTACACAAATCGGAAATATCTGAATTTTAGCAAAGGGTTTTCATCCCCTTCTTAAGTCATTTTATAAAAATTAAATTAAACTAAATATAGCTCACATTACAACTCCTTGTGCTTTGCAGCTGTGTTAAAAATCATAATGATTGGTTAATTATACAAATATATACATATAGACACATAAATCACTTTATATAAATAAAGATGATAAGTTTGTCTGTTGTACGGCATATCAACCCCGTTTTTGAATTAATTATTGCTGAAACAAGATACCTATTGTAAACGATTAAGTAGACGAACTGTTAGATTAACTATAGCTGGGAGGATTACTATATTTTTTCGGCCTATCAGCCTTATTTTAGTGATAGATTGGATGATTGATTTGTCTACTTACGGCATATCAACTTTTTTTGGATAATTTAATACAGAAACAAAATCTCTGTTGTAAATGATTCATTGATTCATTATGAACTGTTATTTTAGCCATAACTGATTGGATTCGTTTATCAGCTTTACGGCATATCAACATCTTTGTAGATTAAATCGTTTGACTTTGTAGGGCTGTATTTTAATCAGTTTAAAATCCTGGTCGCAAGAATAGCTTATGGCATTCGTTTGATATCTTCAGGATTTCTATTCTAGTATAACATTTAAAAATATCAACTTCTAATTCAAATTGGATTTAAGTGTCAGCTTATTGTTAACTCTCCTTGTTATATAATGAAGCCTCTTATTCAGATGAAGGCAATGATCGATAAAGCATGTGGAATGATTGACGAATCAAAGGCCAAAAGACGACTTCAACAGGTAAGCAAGAAGTGTTTGATGTCATTTCCGGGAAAAGGTAATTCTGTCTCTGTTCCTATCAGCACCTCGAGTGAAGTAGTCATCAAAATACCGCTTGTCCTAAAACCTCAATGGCAGTGGGGCGGGTGAGTAATGTGAACTTAGCATAAATGATGACTAAATCCGTCACTATCCTTCTCTATCTTAATACTGTGAGTAAGCGTTTAATGTATCTCTTTCTTACACAGTAAGCACCTTTCTAATGCATAACTGTCTCTGATCTCTGTAACCGTATTGCCACTCTGTCTTCAAGCTAATAAATCTTCTATTTAAAAGAAACCACACATGCCCATGTCAATTAATCGAAACGATGCGAGGTACCTACTACAGTGTGTATAATGAATTATACAGTCCTCAGACAACCCGAGTATCTAACATCCTACTATCTGTAAAAACTAAAAGCATTGAGATTTTATGGTAGAAAAAAGATTTCTGATATTAAAGTGATATTTAATCTGATGCTGTTTCTTGTCGACAGGAAAAACTCTTTAAATTAAAAAAAAACAACAGATTTCAGTGCTCGAAAGTCTGCAAAGCGAAAGCCAAAGAACCCCTCAAAATTCGCAAAATCATCAATATTGACTCTCTCCCATTTTCTCTGCCACTTCTATAATGGTATTCGGGCTTCCACTCTACAGCACCTGTAAGACAGGATAAATCTCTCTTACATATTTGAGGAGCTGTCATATTGCAGTGAAGGTATTCCTTTTCGGATGGGAGAATATTAACGGATTCCATTCTCCTTCCATTAAAAGTAAAACACTGATGTATTCCCCATCCCAGGCCAAATCGAATCGAAAGAAAAATGTATCTGGTATAAAAATTAAACTTTTTGTAGATACACCTCATAAATACAATTTCAAACTTATGTCTGACAGACAGAGGCACATATAAAGACGCTCAGACGCGTCTAAACTGATTTGCATCCATTTCAATCTGCATGTGTAATAACAAAAATTCTATTTCGAACCTAATTCTGATAGACCATCTAAAATGCTATTCAGATTTTAGCATGACAGCCCGACAAAATGTGTTTTTTTCTTTAGAATATATATATCTGTTTTTGTTTGTGCTACGACAAATGAACTCTTTTTTGATTATTTTTTTGCTTAAAGTTCTTACTATACTCCAATATTTATTCATTGCATCTGTTCTACCTAAGTATCCATGATATAAATGCATTTATGTTAGCACCTGAAATTCTGTTTCAAACCTAAGTATGACAGACGATTTAAATGATATTTAAATTAAGTGTGACAGACAGACCGACCGTTACATACTGAATTAAGTTTGATTTCTTAGTAATGAAAAATTCTATTTAACTCATAGATGGGAATCTGACAGGTACTACCACTTTTTCTTTACAAATTGGGGCTTCACCACCTTATGTATTTTGACTTCTAGACGCGTTGTGTAAAACATTGAAAACTTTTTCAATTTTTATCAGGTATGATGTGGTATGATTAGATGAACACATCTATACATTCTATACATAAGAATCAGTAGCATGAGCACAAACACACTAGACATACCTCAAAATTACATCTAAAAAAGCTATAACATTTTTGTACAAACAGGTTCCAACCAGAAAAAAGACGAATTTATAAAAATAACGAGTCATGTGATGTGTCTAAAATTACATCCTGGTGATACCAGATCAGGCTGCCCTGTGGCTCCCTGAGACGAAATTCACCTACATTGACGTTTTTTTTTTTTTTTTTTTTTTTTTTGTAAAACTTAATTATGTTCTACAAAACCAAAAACAAAAACAACAACCCCTCTCCCTTTCTCCCTCCCCTTTTTTATTTTATTTTTAGAACTTGAAGCATAAATCTTTTACTATAATGACTGGATTCGGCATTAAATAACCCAAAAAGGGTTGATATGCCGTAAAACAAAACTACCAAACCTAAAACGATGATTAAACATTTGAAGATATAAAGAACTTGAAGCATAAAAACTTTTACTATAATGACCAGATTCGGCATTAAATAACCCAAAAAGGGTTGATATGCCGTAAAACAAAACTACCAAACTACCAAACTAAAATTACATCCGCAGACTGAAAATCGTTTGACCTGCCAAAAGTCAAGCAAGCTCAGGTGGAGCTGGTACTTTTAAAATAATAAGAATTCAACACAGTCACATAGAAGCAGTCACATAGAAGCAGTCACATAGAAGCAGTCACACAGGAGCCGGTCAAGACAGAGAGTACAAAACATTTTCAACCAGGGCTTCTGCCAGAAAATTGCTTGAAGGGAAGGAATCAATTAACATTGCTCTTAATGCTCTTACATAGAGACCACATGTACCCACACACTGACAAAATAAGAAACTCATGTACACACACTTCTTATATTGAATCATTCTTTTTTAAAAAAAAAGTCTTGAAACCTACAAACAGAAATGAACAGTGTACTCATAGAACCGACTTTCCTACCTTATAAAGTTATAAATAGATACATATGTTGCGTTTCATTAATGTTTTTACCTACTTCTTTTCACGCATTCCTTTTCATTTTTACCCTCGTCTCTCTTATCCATACCAGGACTCACGCTACACATCTAAAATAAGATAATTCCACCCAATCTTACCATAAGGCATTGGAACAGACAACACTAGGAGGCAGTGAATGCAGAATCAGTCAACAGATTCAAGAACCATGTGGATAAACATGTGAAGATGGCGGCTGACACAAGACAGTCCTAGTTTCCCTGCTCTTCAATCCATCCATTTACCTAGTTGTACCTAGTGCAGAACTCACCCTGCGTTGGTTGAGCCGACTTGCTCTGAAAGTGGAAGTTTCTAGGGAATATTAAATTCACAAGCAATCCCCAGTCGCATGTATATCCACTTCATGGGAGATGAGGATTTTAGTTTTTGCCGTTTTTTGCAAGCAGGTGTCGCCGACAATTGACATTCAGCATCTGGTATTCCCAAATGGTCACCCATCTTGTACTGACCAGGTTCAACGTCGCTTAAGTTCAATGATCTAATGAGAACCGGTGTATCGATGTGATTATGCCGCATACAGCAATCTGCACATTTAGCAACGAAAAAGAGCGTGACAGACTTTAGTGTGACAGACTGACACTAACATACATTTGAAAATAACATTTAAAACTAAAGCGTGACAGGTTATTTACCTCCCTGGGAGGTTAGGCACAAGGCCATTTTTATCTTACTCCCACAAGGTCAGATGTGACCAAAGGTCCAGTTGGGAAAGTGGGACTTAAAAAGCCAGCGCCCGAGAAGGTGAGCACTCTGGCCATTAAAAATTGTCTGGGCAGCCCCGCTGGCATTCCCCGGTAGGGGCGCCTCAGGCAGTAAGCAATAAAGAGGTGAGGCAAAGCCTGGGAGGGTGTACCTCCTAGAACTGCACAGGACCGGCATAAATCAAGCCCTGAAGGCCAAGACGATACCAGTCTATAGGGTGCAGTGTCCATCGGAACAGATACTACACTTTGATCTTGGCCCAAAGAATGCTGTTTCAAGCCTAAGACCGACGGACCGAGCCTCTTACAAAAAGGCGTGTACACATATTATCAGGAAACAAAAGAAAGAAAAGACTTTTCTTGTAATAAAATAGAATTCAATCTCACGCGCTTTTCTTGTCGGTAGACAAAACACTTAAACCATTTGAACTGACAAAGCCGTGTTTTAATCAGTGAAGCCGAAGATAAGAGAAAACGCAAAAGGAAGACAAATCTGGTCCGGCTACTCGGATTCTCATCCATAATAAACAAGGGGAGATAAATCAGTTTTGGATTTGCATTTTGTCGAACGACCACAAACAGCCCCCACACCTCGCCCCCACCCCGGCGCTTCCCGTCTCGCCGACTCTGGAATCGTGACCAATTCTGACTGAAAGTCGAAACACAACAAAAGGTGGAAGAAAATGAAGTAATGAATATTAAAAGCGCGTTTCTCTCTCATGTGCAATGTTTACCATTATAGAAACTCTAATGGTAAACAGTGCACATTTTTTGTTGATTTTTTTCTTTTTGACGCCATGTTGCCATGGACACACTTATTAAGAATTCGGAATATTGAGCAGGATATTGAAAGAGAGATTCCAGGGCAAAATATTGTGGGCAAGATAAACAAAAAAGGAAAAAGAAAGAACAACAAACCGGCTATTCTTAAGATGCGTCCATTCAATCTGTGCTTTTAGTGCTGAAAATGCTATTGCAAACTTAAGTGTGACAGACCAACGAAAATATTCTTACAACCTGAAGCGTGACAGATAAAAAAAATACTATTTTAAACTTAATTGAGACAGACCAACAAAAAAGCTATTTCATAATGAAGCATGACAAACCACCGAAAATATTATTTTAAACTTAAGCGTCACAGATGGAAGAAAATACTTTTTCAAAGTGAAGTGACAGAACAAAGAAATTCTATTTTAGATAAGTGTGGCAGACCAAGGAAATGCTATTTCAGATTTAAGTGTGACAGACAGACTGACATAAGGACGCATAACCACAACAATGAACTTTCATTTCTCCCTCTCTGTACAAAAAAACGAGCGGAACTCCCATGAACAAAGTTTCTTTCCTAGAACATCCGATCTGTGGAACAAAATACCATGAGATTGCTTTACAACCGACTATAACATGGTCATCTTCAAGTCTAATGTAAACAAATACTTGTTGAGCAGTCCTCTCGGATAATCAGTTTCTTCTGATGAAATCTTCTGCCTCTTCCACCTGTTGCTTACAATCCTCTCGTGGCGGTGATCATCGTCAAACTTAAAATCTCTTAAAACCTTATCATCGAGTCTAACACTCTAAACAATGTAGTTACACCAAAACTTTATGAACGCCTCCATTTTTTTTATTATACTTTTTATTTTGAACAAAAATAAACCATATTTAATTCAATTCTATCAGTTTACTACTCAATGAAGAGTGTAAATTGAAGCAAGGGTTGCAAAATAAACACCGTATTTCTCTTGAATTTCGCATTGTTTCAGCCAAGTAGCAAAGAAAAAAACCTAAGAAAACATAAGTGATGCGAGGGTAACGGAGAAGACTACTGTTATTTAGTAGTTTCCCTTCTAGACCAGACTTGAGCATCAAGTATCTCTTAAATATAGGGAGGAGAGATTAATATCGTGAACAATGATATTACATCTTATTATAATACAGATTTAGTTCGTCTGTCTGCGAAAGAAATTACGTCAAAATTCACAGATATTTAAAAATAACTTTTTAATTCTGTTTTTTACTTTCTTCATTTTTCTATTGATAACTTTTTTTCGTCTGTTAGTCGCAGTATCAAATGTTTAAAAAAAAAAATTTCTGGCAAAGATTCAAGCCGTATATAAATGGGATTTGATGTCAACATGAAAAGGAAACTATATCATAATTCTTAAAAATATAAGTGTAAACCTTATGCATAATAGTGTGATTTGCATTCTGCTATCATGGCTATTATTATTCAACGTTTCGAATGTTGAACAGGATATTAAAAGAGAATTCCAAGGAAAAGTTTAGAAAGAAAACCCAATTATTATTGATAATACTAATAATGATGATAATAACATTATATATATATTTATATATATTAAAGAAGATTATATATATATATATATATATATATATATATACATATATATATATATATATATATATATATACAAATATACACAAACACATGCATATATAATTTGAATGGAGAGAGTTTGAATCTCTACTACACACCGTCCTCGGGTGTCTTCAGTCTCTCTGTACTGTGTTTGTCAGGACAAACTTTACATGAAGATACTTCACTGTACAAATAAACCATGACTTAACATTCAAAATAACATGTATTCAAAGCCCCAAAAAGATCCTCTCGGCATGACTACACACTGGCTCATACAAGGAATAGTGTGCCTTTTCTTAGTGATATTACTCCAAATAACAGCACTAAGCTGGATACTCCACTAGACCAGATGAATTATCGTCCTCAAATCCGGCCAAATCAAGCAAAGACCACAACAGAGATAAATTATAACATTGTTGTATTGTCAATTGGGAAGAAGGAAAATAATAATAATAATATTCTCCACTGCTTTACTAACACAACATGTGAGAGGTAAAGAGAATATTAAATCAACACTCGGGTATTTATGTATCTCATATAGAAATAAAGTGTTAGCCCCAAGAAGGGGTCCCTTGATTTCTGAGACAGTACTAAAGTAAAATAACAAATATAAACTTTCAATAACAATGCGTTTTTCTTTCTTAAAATTTTTTTTTTTAACATAGTTCACCCCAAACATGGCAGGCCGCCACTGTAGACGTAAGGGGCTACTGAAAAAAAAGAAAAGGGGAGAAGGTTGGGGTGTTAACCTAAATTGGGATCTGCGCAGCAACATGTCTGTTTACATTAGTTTTACATTTCTGCATGTCAGTACTGTCGGGGAAACAGGGGACAGGGAGGAAGTTCCAGAAGCCAGCAACACGAGGAAAGAAGCTATTTGAGTAGAAGGCTCTCTGGCATCTGGGGACCTCCACAATGAATGAATGGGATTTAGTTGATTGTCGAGTTGGTCTAGTGAATTTACGTCTTGGAAGCACCAGATTTTATTTAAATAATATGGCGAATTTTCGTTTCTCTTTTATATTTCTCTTGGATAATGATAATATGCATGTTCATGTTGAATTACTTTTAAGAAATAATAGGTTTTACCGAGGTATTAGACAATGGATCTTGTTTGGACTTTTTCTGTGGATTTCGTAACTTTAGTTTTTGTTTTGTTTTTTGTTATTCTTTCTTCTATTTTTGTATTTTTCTATTTGTCATCGTATCTACTCTCAATCTCGAACATACAAAAGAGGTAATATTCCCAGAATAATGGAAATCAGTAAAATTTATTTATATTACTAGTTCTTCAGAGAGTCAATACAGTATTTTACATCATTAGTAATTAATTAGTGCTATTACCTACGTGTCATTTATTTATTTTATCGGTTAAAAATGTTTATCTAAGTGACCTTTAAGAATCTTAACTGCAGTTGATAAGAGATTAATATTAATATTTATTACTGATGTTGTGGAATTATTATTTTTGATGTTAAGGATAATTTGCACAACATGTTTACAATATCTAGTCGTTATTTCATTTTAGATATTTATAATTATAATTTCATTATAGGATCTCATAATATTATCTCTCAACTACTTCTGTATTCATCCAAGGTGATTTGTTTGACGTGCCTACAACTAATTCTTACTTCCCCCTTTTGGTTCAATAATTTATCTTTCTCTAGGAATCTAATAATCTCTAATTTTTCATTATAACACATAAGGTCGTGTACTGTAGGTTTCGTGGGTCCTCTATGAAATTCTCCGCTTAACAATGGGTACTCTATTATTCGTCTTCAGAGACCATATGTATTAGATAGTGAAATCTCGTCTGTCTTATTTAATTCATTAAAGGATGCTTCATGGTTAGAGTATCTGATTTTAAAATATGTGCTGCAACCCTCCACGTAGACTTTATTTTGATTATGATTATCTTCCAGGTACACTGCTCCCATGTAGACTATACTCTTACTTTTATATTTTTCTTGTAGTTAGCAGTTAATTTTGTTTCTGTAATTATAGTCCTTATTGTTGCTATCTTTATTGTCTTGGGTCTCATTAATCTTACTTTTGTTTTAATATCTATTCTCGTCGTTTACATTATGTCTGTTATTGCTTTTAAGTATTTAAAAATAAATTTTGTGCAACTAGAGCTGAGTTTTATGATATTTTTATTATATATTTTATGCAGTGGATTATTAAGTGTTTTGCTTAAATTCGGTTAACTTCATGCTGAAAAGATATTTTAAAAATGACTTACCCTACAACTAACCCCAGGTTTCTTTGACCGGCCCGCCCCTTCCTAAATAAAAACCCTCGAGAAACCACAATTAATCGTCGAAGTCAAGCGATCATGTGGAAAATCTCTATCGTTATTTTTCCGTGTGTCAATAAGTCAGTTTAACGACATCACATTCTGACATGAAAAAATCTTACAGTTTCCACACTTTAAAAGTGTACAAGTCGTTAGAAAATTAGTATTATACTGTATTTTCTATTAATAATTTGTAATTTTTATTTTTGTTTACGAGTTATCGTCTGTTTACGATTCTGTATGTTACCACTATAAAATACTACCAATTCGAAGCAATTTTCAGATAGCCTTATCAACTTGTTCGTAAATAAATTTTAGTCTTATAAAATTAGTCTTATCAACATAGATAGTCTTATCAACTTGTTCGTAAATAAATTTTAAAATTAGTCTTATAAAATTAGTCTTATCAACATAGATAGTCTTATCAACTTGTTCGTAAATAAATTTTAAAATTAGTCTTATAAAATTAGTCTTATCAACATAGATAACCTTATCAACTTGTTTGTAAATACATTTTAAAATTAGTCTTATAAAATTAGTCTTATCAACATAGATAACCTTATCAACTTGTTCGTAAATAAATTTTAAAATTAGTCTGCTGCATATTAATGAAAAAATTTTTGCTGTTGTTGAGCAAATCAAACTTCTTTTTATTCATGAAAGTCGCTACAGGCAAGGTATAAAGTCACTTGATGCAAGGAGCTAAACAGAACAAAATATTATTATCGCAATAACAGGATAATATACCTATTGATCCTAGCCTTGAAAACAAAAAAAGTATATAAGTAAGAGGAAAACATTCATCAGGAAGAAAATTCCACAAGCCTGCATTTCTTGGAAAAGGAGAAACTGGAATAGGAAGCTGTATAATAACAATGTAGCTGAACAATGAATTGATAAAGGTCACTAGACCAAAGAGTTCAACGAGCTGGAACAAAAGAAGCAGTGGATAACTCAGACAATTCTGAAAAAACACATGCTATAATAGTTTTTATCGAAGAGACTGAAACTAGCAACATCACGTCTGTGTGTGTATGAGAGAGAGAGAGAGAGAGAGAGAGAGAGAGAGAGAGGGGTACAGAGTAAAAGAAAGAGTGAGGCTAACGAAATTACAGATACGCGTCTGAACCCTGAAATAGGACAGATATCCACCAGCCCAAATATGACAACAGTACTCCATACAAGGTCTGATAGTTGATTTGTAGTAATAAACAATAGCCACAGGTAAGAACAAGTGTTTGGAGCAATAGAGAGAACCGAATTTTCGAGACGCAGAAAAAGCAATGGATCTAATGTATGAATTCCAAGAAAGACCTAGTTTCAGGGTCGATTTCTTCTCACATGGCCCACGAAGATTGTGTCTGAGAATTATTTAATCTGCAGGAAGCCCACCTCGTTGGCCGTAACTATTCTTTATACCTGCAAGATTGCAGGGTTTTTACCTTTGATACTCAGAACAGCAAGACACAGGAGTTGCATATGAGGGTTGGGAAGGTTTGCCTCAGAACTCACAAATAAATTGCGGATTCACATGCATAGAAGGAATGTTGTTATTCTCATTCTATGTATTTGTGGTTCCATGTCTGACACGTCTTTCCTTTCACATGCAGAGGCAGAGACGACCAGAAGACAACGGTTCCTGATGTTTACACTACTTGGATTTTTACCAGAGTCTTATTAGTCAGGAAAATATGTCACTAAGACGTTGCCACTACCATGTTGGGAAAAGGTTTGCTTTTGCTGTTACATCGGCCCTGTCTTCTCTTGTTGTAGCTATCTAAAGCTGTGCTCAATACGTTTCTTTGCCAGCTTTAAATGTGCCATCGCCCGAGTAAAACCAGCATCGTTGTAAATACCACATAACAAACATTTATGGCTTAGTTTTTTATTTAACGATGCACAGGTAAAACATTTTGTGAACTGTACCACCAATTTTTTAATTTTATCCTTTTGTTCACACCAAACAAGACATATTGCCACTGATACGTAAGGAGTTACTGTGATTATGAGTCAGATTTATAGGGAGCGTCCTTAGTGGGGAGTTGTGTAGCAATATATTTGTTCACATTCGTGCATGTTGATAAAGTCGAGGAAACAAGGATCAGGGAGGGAATTCCAAAGGCAAGTAGTCCAAGAAAATAAGCTATTATAGTATAACACTTTCCGGCATTTGGTGACCTCTACAGTGAAAGGAAGGGATTTTGTTGCTTGTTAGGTGTATCGGGGGATATTTACGTTGAGAGAGTACAGGTGCAGTAAGTTCATTGGAGCACATTCCATGGAAATGATTGTAAAACAAGCACAGGGATGCCATATTGTGACGATTGAACAGGCGTTTGAGCTCTGTAGACAGTGTGGAACCTATTAGGTTAGATATTTTTTTGCACCCAGTCCGATGGGGAGATACTACTTGTTGGCGAACCATCCCAGATGTGGCAGCAATACCCCATACATGGGCGAATGGTGACTTTATAGAGATTTAAGATACTGGCAGGTGTGAGAAGTTTTCTAGCCCGGAAGATAGAGCCTACCTTCTTTGCAGCAGACTTGGCATCATTAAGATGCACCCGAATTTCTCGTCTACCGATCTATGGGCGTTGGCCGATAAAAGTGAATGGAGAAGCTGAGGTGCAAATTTATGATTTAGTGATTTCTATTTTACATGCTATAAGTATATTTTTATACGACTACAAAGATCTACAACGTATTGAGCACTGTTTAAGTAAATTAAGAAAAATAAATAAGTAGGCAACAATAAATAATACAAATCGTCATATCTGAATTATTTATTATTTATGAAGTAGGTTGAGCACTGTGTTAAATAAAATCGCCAGATGATATTGCCAATAATGCAAATCTCTTAGCAATACAAATGAATATTCTTCGACAGCTGATATTATTTATAGAAACAATAATATTTCCATGCTTCATGGAGTGTGCGTTGGGTTTATGGAAACACTAGAAAACATCGCGAAGACCCAGAAATACCAAATGTAACAGATTCTTCAGTCGATGATTTGATACACACACTATATGTATCTTTAGCCTTGCGGGCTGAGTTTTAAGTGTTTCCGTAAACACGAAAATATCGATGGAAGGTTAAACTAATGTCTAAGCTATTTAAATAAAAAATAATCTATATGTTTCGTTTTTATAAAAGTCATTTGTGTGGCTTGATAAGGGTATAACACCGGTTGCTGGGCTCGAACGCCGGACTATAGTAATATATGACATCATTTCGACGTATTTTCTCCCTCGGACACTGAAATAAACTTACGAATAGAGATATACATATTTAAGATTCTATACAATATTCACACTTTCTGGTAAGGATAGCGAACGACAGAATATTGTTTTAGTTCAGAAGATTTTCATATTTTTTCTACACAGTCAAGGTGACAATTGAACATTTTTATAAATTCTTTAAATAAAATATTTGTTATAATGTATATATATACCCATAAATATATATATATATATATATATATATATATATATATATATATATATATATTTATGGGTATTTCATGTATCCACATAAAATTTTATAAGGAGATATTATTTTTTATGAATCAATTTTCAGTATTTACTTCAACAGTGCTCGATACGTAAGTAGAGCTAGGTAGTAAGCTATGAAACTAATTTAGCCTGAAGGTTCCCTTCAGTGTAGATTAATTGCCATAAATATATTTTCATAGCTTACTATATATATATATATATATATATATATATATATATATATGAGAGAGAGAGATTTTATTGCAATGCAAAAACCTTATTATCTTTAACATAATTATAGTCTCTCTCTCTTTTATTTATGTGTCTGCAGTTTCTATTTCGAATGTTAGAGAAGTGTCGAAATGGCTGCTAGGCTGACGCTCTGGTACTTACCAATGTTCAGTAGCATGAAAGAAAATAGCATATCTGGCATTTAAATCAGGATGTACATCTCTCAAAAGACTCCGACGCATCTTCGTGGTCTATAGAACGTTTGGAAAGTCGGAAATGCTTTTCGCACGTCAGCTGCCCTGATGAACTTTTTTATTTGTACAGAAATACTTTGGGAAACCAATTGATTTTCTGCGAGGGGATGGTTTTTGTCAACCCGACCTAGTGAGTTATTTTATGCTGAAATACGATACCCACTAATAACGTTGTGTTGGAAACGAATTGCTAGTTTCGTTAGTTACAAACTTGGCGAACGTCAAAAAGATCCGAACAACACCAATAATAATTGTTGTTCTTGAAGAAAACAGTATGTTGTTGGTGTTGTGTAGTGCGGGGACCCTTTTTGTGGTGTTGGGAAAGAGTATCCCATTTCTCTGCCGTACCGAAAAGATGTTAGTTTATGCTCTCAGTTTAAAGAAAATTCACGGACGCCGTTTTCTTGAATTTAATTATAGCAGAAAACCACTTCAATTAAATTACACTCGTAATACTTTTCCAGAGAAATAATACGGCTTCTTGCTTCTGCTGCTTCTTCAAGGATTAAATAAATTCTACCTTTCATTACTATTCAACAACAGAAGAAAACGGTATGTTGTTCCTGCTGTTTTATTCAAGAATTAAAAAAGAAAATCAACCTTACCTTCTTATGATCGTGTCGCGATAAAAATACCGGTTTCTGGTCAGCCAAATAACCAGGAGTAGACTTGTGGTCAGCCAGCCTTGTAATCACTTCCTTCCCTATTATGTACTTGAATGGTTTATTTTTTGGCTAGTTTGTTTGGAGTCCAGGGGATTGAACGACGGTGGTTCGGTCTCTTCCTGGTTTATTTTATAAGTGGGTCTACCTTCTCCTTTATTATGATTAACCTCTTACACCGAGTGCTTTGTCTGGAGCACCTTCTATAAAAAAAATCCACCCTGTAATTTGGCTGTCTTTTCAGTCTATCTCTGCAATATCTAAAATGAATTTTCTATTGTTATATAGTTTTCTTCTGATACATCTACTCTTTTTTAATGTTCATCAAAAGTTCAGTAAACCCATTTTAGAAACATTTTCACTTCTTTCCCAAATCTCTTTAAAAATGATCTAATGTCAATTTTGTTTACCTAAACTGGATTTAATCAAAATTGTATCGTGAATAATTTGTTTTATTGAATAATATTTTCTGAACATATTTTTTTTTTTTTGGGGGGGGGGGGGTATTTTCTGCATGCAGAAATAAAGCAAAATACTTAATCCTACGCCAGCGTCGGAAAGACACTCTGCAAGCGCCACTCATGGTTTGACCGTGATGCAATCCCGCGAATCTTATCAAGTAACGCAATTGGACAAAGGCGCACAACACCAGGAGTCTCCATTAATAAAAGTAGCAAAAATATGTCCCATTCGGTCGCATATTTTTGCAAGAATATATGACGAACCAGCATGTACTACACTGCCATTATAAAGGAGGAGGTAATGTGTGGGAGCATGGTATCATGACGAACGACCATATACTACAGACACACCCACCTAAAGGAGGAGGTAATGTATTGAAGGATGGTCTCATGACAACGGAACATAATATATACTTCCCCTAAATGAGGAAGTAATGCCTGGGAGGATGAGTTCATGACAACAGAACAGATACTACACTCCCCCATTATGAATTGAGAATTAAAATATGGTACATTAGTCTGAAATAGTATAGTAAACTGAATTGAACATGAAACGATAGTAATAGTATAGTTTTGGCTTCAGATACAGAAAAACTACATTCGTAATGAACTTATGATGTTGAGAGAAAGATATTTTTGTCAGCGATTATATATTGCTACTTTTCCTCGGTTTCTGCAAACGTCGAAACAGTAAAGAAACATCACGGACGTTTTCTTAGATTTAATTGTAGCAGGTCACCACTTGAATTTAATTAAATAGTACTACTTTGGGCGATGGAGGCTAGCATATTTCTTTCCAACGATGGCAAAAAAAAATCACCCCCGCACGACCACTAGTGAGACACTCTGTTTCACAAGGCTTATCCCTTAACCGAGACTCGATCCCGCCCATCTTGCAGATTTGGTTTTCTCCCTGTCTAAGACGTTACAATACTAAAATATTTGATGTTTTTTTATCTTTCGTTTTTTTTTAAATTTCATATCTTATAACTGATTTTGTTAAATAAGTTTTATCTTCCCTGGCCTCATTCCAATGGGCACATAATTGCATTTTACTTAGAGATGATGTGCACAATTTTAAGTTAGTCGAAATAAAAAGAATGTGTTTTATTCGGAAAAAGAGGGGAGTTATATAACGACCATTGGTAGGTGTATTCGCGCCTGCCAAAGACGTGTATTTCGTCCCTAGAAGAAGCTTTATGCTTTGCTGTTGATATGCGTCCAATATGTAAATTATTTTAACACGAAGACGCTTGCTTCTGAAAACTGCTTACTCAAGTTACAGGACGGGAAATATGAACGCTATTGAAGTAGGAACTAAGTTACAAAGAGGTTGTGAGAGCCACTATTAAGTCAACGCCCTCAAGAACGTTAGATTTTACGCATATGGATCCGTGCATTAATTTATATTTTGCTGTAAAATTTAATAACAAAAATATATTATCCAACTAATCGGAACGATTTTGCCAAGTTTAAAGCACTAATTTATCATCCACCTCCGCCCGGTTGACATGTATAAATAGAAGCCAGTGTCAGCTTTCGACAGTAGTAGCATTCAAGTCGGTTCTAGCAACTCCGTAGATACCGTTCATGTTGCCACTACTTATACAATAATACACACGATCTTCGGGGACTGGCTCCATGGCGGACATAATTAACGTGGGTTCGGGCGAGTCATTTTTCAATATTGCTCTTAGTCGGATCAAAATATGTCCATCTCTTCCCTTCGAGAAGAAGCGCATAAAAGTTGTTGGATATGGGAATCCCATAGAAGATGGAGGTTTTAAGATTTCGCTCTGTTATGCAATCGATTGTCGTAGAAAGCCTCTGCAGATTCACTGAGAAAGTGTTCACAGTTTCACACAGGCGGAAGCGGTGTACCACAAACTGCGCGTATGCTGGATATTAGTCCAACGCAAATGCTGTGAATAGTGTTTCTTAAATAGAAGCAACATCAACTTTTCTTTCCTCAGTCTGTAAGTACATGGGGGGCACACATTATTCTTTTCACCGCGAACGACCGAAACGACTTTCTTGATCAATTTAATGATGGAATCGTAGAGTTTCACATTGATAAACGTTAGTATTAGTGTCAAATCAAAATTTATCGGCCATCAAATAACGTAGACAGATTGTATTAAGCGCAAGTTGAAACTTTCCAGAAAATATAAATGAAATTTCGTTTCAGACGTCATCACTGGTGCCAATCCTGTAACCATCTCGTTCCGTCCGTCTAAGTGAAGAAGGTCTGACTTCTTTTATGTCCTTGTCCTTTTAGCTAGGAGCAACTTGTAGTATTTGTTCTTATACTACACTTAATCATTTGTGTTCTCGGTAAGTAAAAAAGGAATACTTCTAGACTGAGGCAATTTAAATTTTTGTCCCAATCCAGAGTGCCCTTTTTTAGGGGAGGGGTTACTGGATTTTCCTCACATTAAAACCGACGTTGTGTTTAACTCTGTACTCTTCAAAGTAACTAAATTGAGACTGATCGCTTTTGTAGCAATTGGTGAAACCGCAATGCAAAGTGTTTTTCCCACGCATCTTGTAGAGTTCGAGGCACCCATGAATAACACAAGCAATCTTATGCTGATTATGATGGAGATATGCCCTACTCATTACACCAAAACTTATAGGGCAGAAACTAACGCCCGCCACATCACACTATGCAACTAATTAGTCCGTGAGAATATTCCTTTTGCTACATTCAAACTGTATACACATATGCTGTCACATTATGAGAACAGGGAGAATTTAGATGCCTACTAGACACTGTCCGCGAGTGCCTAAGGTCTCTTTGTACAGGGGTTTGTCGGGACAACATGATATGACGATACTTCCCCCTACAAATAAACCCTGACCGAAGATTCAAAATAATATAGTATTCGAAGCCCAAATAATATCCTTTCAATATGGCTATCCTGCACTATCTTAGACGAGGAATGGTACACCTTTACCAAGTGATGTTACATCAAGTAACAGCACTTAGTTGGCTACTCCACCAGACTAGATGCATTCTTGTCCTTGAATCCGGTAAAACCAAGAAACTACACGAAAGATATATTATAACATAGCTAACTGGCCAATTATGAAGAGTAAAATGAATGTTCTTCACTTCTATACTAATTAAACGTTTGAGAGGTAAAAGATAACGTTGGTTGAACACACGGATATCCATGTATGTCATATAGAGATCAAGTGTTAGCCCCAGGAAGGGCCCCTTGATTTCCGAGACTGCACTAAAATAAAATGAAAAAAGAAATAACGTATAACAATATAATATATACACTCGTGCACGGTATAATTCATGCACAAAAATGACTCGTTGTAGTTATTTGGTATACATAATTGTCTCAGTTAATATACATATGTTTTTTATGTGTATTGCTTTACTTCCAGTTACTTATCCCTAAATAACCACCGCGATTCACCGTAGATGTACTAAACATGAAACTAAATTATTCTCTACAAGAAAAATGAAGGTGAGCGGACATTTTCCTGTTCATTTCGACTTTGTTATTGTTGTTTCTGGAGTCCCTATGAATTACGCCGGAAAGTTAATTAAACTTTCTTTTATAAAAAGAAGTGTCTAATATAAAATAAAATAAATTTAATTAAATATATCTGAATGAAACAAGTTGAAAGGCGGACACACTCGTTTATTCACGATTGAAAAATATAATTGAAGATTAGAAGATAAATGTCTTACTTGAGTTGTCTGATACAAAGTGACGGCCACCACCGTTTAATTATCAGACTAAAGAAACACTGGGCAAAAATGAAAAACGAAGGTGTTGAGGATCAATAATCAAATGAATGGCAAAGCAATCGATCCGAATGTTGTTGTAGTAGTAGTAGTAGTAGTAGTAGTAGTAACAGCAAACGCGATAAACAATAACTTACCAAACGCGTGTGTCGTCCGGTTGTAAGTTCGCCATTTCCAGGGACTCTAACGCGCGTGTACCAAAAGTGGGTCTTTTATGCAGTGGACTCATTTCTATGGGAGAGTAAGCAAGTGTATGAACGCCAGAGTAGTGAATGTTAATGGCGTTTTTTTTCTGACTTTTGTAAGAGCGAACGGCGATCTTTTGACTGCGAGAATACTATATTCCAACACGAGTGTGACAAGTCAATTTGGACAATTCAGTTTTATTGACAAGATAACAACAGCTGGGAGAAATAACCGAAATAAAAGTTCAGTGAAGATATGTCCTTTCTCTTGTTGTTCAGATATAATATTCTGATGAGTTAGGGTTAGTAGTATTCTAAGATTCTCAAGCTGATTGCCATGAGCAACGAGGAGATGTGTGAAGTGGAAGTATTTTTAGGTAGACTTGTCAAGTTGTTCTCCTGTGTTCCATAGAAGTCAATGTGGCTACGAGGGGCGTTCAATAAGTAATGCCCTTGACCCATTTCCCATAGCAGTAGATTAATGAAACTTGCCACAGTTATTAGTCTTTCTCTTTATAGAAACCACCTAGAGTTATGCATTTCTCCCATCGTTTGATGCAGCTCTGGACATCGTTTTTGTAGAACACCCCAGGTTGGTCCTTCAACCACATTGTAACTTCAGGAATCAAGGCTGCATCATCTGGGAAACGCTTTCCTTTCAAAAACAACTTCATGGCTGGGAAAAGATGAAAGTCAGAGAGTGCAAGGTCAAGAGAGTAAAGGGATTCGGGAGGATTTCATAGCCACACGCCCGTGCTTCTGATCTGGCAAAATGCGAGTTGTGGACCGGAGCGTTGTCCTGCAGGAGGAGGATAACTTTGCTGATCTTGCCCCTCCTTTTGACTTTGATAGCTTCTCTTAATTTCATAAAATGTTAAGCGTAATAGGCTCCTGTAATTGTGGTACCCTTTGCCAGGAAATCTGTCATCACTACTCTGTCCTGGTCCCAGAAGACTGTGAGCATGACCTTGCCAGCGGAGGGCTGAACTCTTGCTTTCTTTTGAGGTGGTGAGTCAAAGTGCTTCCACTGCATTGACTGGGCTTTGATCTCTGGATCATAGTGATGCACCGAAGTTTCATCCTGTGCAATCAGTCTTTTGAAAAACTTTGACTGATCTTCTTGGCACATCTCCAAATTCATCCTCGAGCATTCGACGCGTTCTTACTTCTGGAAAGATGTGAGCAACCTGAGAATCCATCTAGCAGACACATTATGTTCATGAATGATAGTTTCTACAGACTCAGTTCTAATCTTGACCTCATGGGCAATTTGGCGAATAGTAATGCGTCGATCTACCAAAAAAGCAGCCTCAACTTGACGGACAGATGCTTCATCAATGGCAGAAGAGGGACGACCAGGTCTGGGAGCTGTTTCCACAGACTTCCGGCCATGTTTGAATTCACGATGCCAGCATTTTACAAGGTCATATAGTGGGGCATCATCACCATGAATTTCTTTCATTTCATCAAAAGTCTTCGATGGTGTGCGTCCTTTCAAATAATAAAACCGGATCACTGCGCGACACTCAACTGGCTCCATTTCACACCTGACTCAGTTCAAACACCTGTAAATCAGAAACCATAATTAGTTCAGAGCTGTTTTTTGCAACATAACCTATACCGATATAAATCATTACACATGCAAAATTTCATCTAGATCAGACAACTGGAAGTATGCCAGGGGCATTATTTATTGAACGTATGTGTGTTCATGAATTGTTGGTAGTTCCTTGTTGCGTATCCCGTCGGCTCTCGCGGAGGAGAGAGTTTGTTGCAGGTTTTAAGAAGACTGATATACTGAATTTTAGATCTGAGGTTTTTTGGTTTAAACATGCTTTTTATCGACTCCAATCCCTTAACATGAAATATTACAACGGCTTTTTCAAAGGATATTGCAGAGGTGTATAATTTCTATGCTTCTGATTGGCTGAAATACGATGTTTATATTTGGATCCTTATCAAATCGAGAATTTATAGTTTTATAAACTATTCGTTTGCTTCTGCTGCTTATTTAACAAAGTTCGAATAAAGTTACTTTTGGATCCTTTGACCAGCCACATAAAAATTAAACATTTGCTAAAATACACAGAAATTAATATTTGGCTTTTTTTACGGCATATCAACTCTTTTCGGATTATTTAATGCCTAATCCGGTAATTTTGGTAAAAATTTTATACTTTAAGTACTTTATATCTTACAATATTTATGGTGTTTGGTTTGGTTTTCTAGAGGAAAATTGCTGTTTTTGTTTTTGGCTTTGCAGAACATGGTTGAATATTGCAAAGGGAAAGGAAAAGCAATAACATCAATGTTTGGTGCATTTTAGGACAGAAAGCCAATATCTTCTTCAGACAGCTTGATCTGGTTACAGCACAGAAGTTAATATCTAAACAATTCTGCAAACATCACAACGAATATCAGACAGAAATTACGCCCTTGAAATTATGCTTATAAAAATGAAAACATGAAAAACGTTGAAAAGGTAATACGAGAATAGCACTATTTTTTCGTAATCGTATCATCTCTATCTGAACGGGTTTCTTTCACAGCTACAAAATGCTTAGTTCCTCTTAACAACGACATATCTGTTTTTTACCAACTCTTAAATACGAAGGCCTTATAACACTACTACATAAGAGTTCTTTCGAAATAACTAAATACGAAGTTCTCGCCAAGAATTACATAATTGTTATCTAACTATTACTAGCGAGGTTCTTAACAACAATAAATATGTTCAATGACAACTAGTAAATGTGACGAAAATTCAAGAATGCCATCTTACATTGATGAGAAAGTATTTTGCAAAATACTTTTCGAAATAAGGCATATTATGTATGAATATAATTCCCATGCAGGCGTCATAAAATCACCATCATTACGTCAAAGAACCAAAAGTTTAAAGAAATTATGAAAAACGCTTACTATAATATGGATGAACAGAATGTGGTTTAAACTACAAAGGAGGATTACATGATGCCTACTGTAACAATGGAGAAGAACATGAAGGGTTACCAGCTTCAAACGGCGTCGACTGTTTCGCATGTTGGGCACTCGTTTCTCAGTGTAAATAAACTTGTGTTTGTAGTTAGATTTTTTATAGGTGACATTCATTTGCATATTAGGACAGCGATTTAAGAAGGGCAAGCAGTTGAAGTTTTAACAGATGAGAGAAAACATTTATTTGTCATTGTTTATTGCGGTTATTGTTGAAAAGGAGTTCCTTTTTCTTTCATTACAGAATTACACACATGAATAAATTCAAGTTAAAACCACATAAGGTGTCGCGACAATAAATAAGAAAACACGGTGGCGTATTTACAGAAGTACAGAATAGTATGTTATTGAAAGACTGCTTGTCCTTCGTTGTAGGCTCCTCTATACATGATGTCTAGAAGAGTCCATATAGTCACGAAATAGGGTACACCAACATCACACAATAACACAAGGTGAGAAACAGAAATTGTTGGTCAGTTTAAATAGTTCAAAATTATTCTTAGTTGTTTCTCATCGCAGAACTGAAAAAAAAAGAAATTTTTTCTTGTGGGCTTTGATTGTACCATTTTGTTTTACTCCTTCTAGATTAAATTAAAGTTTTCAGCGTGTATAGGTTGGACAGAGAGAGAGAGAGAGAGAGAGAGAGGGGGGTAGTGCCGCATAGATCAATATTCAATTATGAATGGAAGCACATGAGAGACAGAATGCACGATGTACGATGCTGTTTGGACTCCACTAAGATTTTTCTAGTTCGAGATGACAAATTCAATTTCTCAGGAAACTTCTGCTGTAAATATAATAGACAGCAGCATGCGTTGTCTGCGTCCGACCACGACCATCGTAATAACCAGGCTAGTGCACTGGAGAATTACGTCATGTTATAAAGTAACAAACGAGATTTGTCGAACAGTAAGACTATGGACATTTTGACACTTCCCTTCACTCAAACATTCATCAAAATTCAGTATATCCACACATTTTAATCAAAGTTTCAGTATTTATTAATTAATGATAACGGAATATAATTAACGCACTACTGTATTAGAAATCTTAGTGCAAATGTATTATTTCGTGTAATTTGCTTAGACTAGACAGCAAACATTAAATTAATACTTAATAATAAAATGGTGTTGTCATAAATTTTTGAATTTTTAAAACATGAACATTTTTCTTTAAAAAATAATTCGTCTGATTTAATATTCATTCTTTAAATAAGTTAATTCTTTCCGGATTATTTTTATTGTTTGTGTTGATTGTTATGACAACTTTGTCTACATCGAATTAAAAGACTATCAATTATGCTGCATGGAAATATCTCTTTGTTTATAAACACAAGAGGAAAACAAATCTTTATTCTTAGGCAGTTTTATTCTTTATATGAACATTTCAGTATCATTAGTTTTAGCTGAGTATTAGTATTTCCGAAAAGACAAAATTGTGTTTCTTGATTCTCTTATTAATCTAGCGACATGATAGATAATTGTACACAGAAAAAAGAATTGAAAACATTTGAAATGGTCAAAAAATGAGGGATCAGGTTACGTTCAATTTATATAGTAAACTGATCCCCTGCTAAATTGGTAAATATTTGAAAATAAGTTCCATAAAACACGGAATTTTCTAGCGACATTACACACCGAAAACAGAAAAAAATTTATTCAGTAAAAAAGTTTAGAAAAACTGGTGATGGAGTATTACGAATAAGCGCCTCAATCTTTTTTAGATTTCAAATTACTAAATAGTTAAAATTAAGGCACTTGTGCAGCATATACATATTTTTCATTTGTAAAGAGTTACAGCAACATCAATAGCAGGCGATCCTGGACTTTTTAAACCTTAAACGTAAATCAAACATGAAAGTAAACCAACCATGAAAGATTACGAATTCAGTAAAGTAACACAAAATGAATAATTTAAAATAATTAATTAATAAAACATTTATTGAAATGAATTAAAATGTGTGCTTTTTAGGTTTTTTGTCGAAACGAACAGTTTATTTACAATATAGTAAAAAATTGTAATAAATGTTTTAATTTAGTCATTTTTGAGAGGAGGATTTTTTTTTAAATGGACAATTTTTTAA
Source organism: Sepiola atlantica (assembly GCA_963556195.1). Lineage (NCBI taxonomy): Eukaryota > Metazoa > Mollusca > Cephalopoda > Sepiida > Sepiolidae > Sepiola > Sepiola atlantica. The sequence goes on along the minus strand of OY744533.1, from coordinate 30,631,450 downwards.
AGAAATTAAAATGTGTAAAACGAACAGTTTCTTTGAATATGTGATTTTTTTTCAAAACAAACAGTTTATTTAGAATATATTATTATTTGAATATCTCACTTATTTCGTTTGATTTTCGCACATATTTTTGACGAAATGTATTAATTAGTCTAAATTGTATTTTTTATCCTGGAATACAATTCTAATTTATTTTTTAAAGACTTGAAAATCGAACTTTAATGCAATTACTTAATCGTTGGCGGCCATGTTGTACTTTCTTATTGTCTTTCGTGCTTGGCATCTATAAAAAGAAATTGTAAAGGCAGGAACAAGTGTATGATTTTAAAGTGACTGAATAATCCTTAGGATTATTCATTCACTTGGCAGGGGAATGAAGTCACAACAGCAGAACAACTTAACAATGATTTCCAAGTGTCTTAGGTGGAATTTCTCGCCCTGATGACATATTGAAAAAAGATGAAGTCTCACGCATGCGCCTCATTGCCTTCGGCACTTTTGGTCCTCATTTATAGTACTTCTTACTAACCACTACCAATGACGTCACCAGAAAAAGTCGACTTAGTAAACTGGCCTGGGTTTACGACCGTCGTGGTCCGACACACTTCATAATTAACAACAGGAAAATTACCTTGTATATATTATTGTGCTTATGATTTCAATCTGAAAAATTCTATTGATTGTTCTTTTGTTTTACGTGTTTAAATAACCCGTAAAACAAATCAGGTAATTTTGGTAAAAGTTTTGATGCTTCAAGTTCTTTATATCTTCAAATATTTATTCATGCTGTTTGGTTTTGTTGTTTTGTTTTACAGAATATCAAACCTTTTTGAATTATTGAATGCAACATTCGGTAATTTTGGTAAAAGTTTGTTATGCTTCAAGTTCTTTATATCTTTAAATATTTATTCATGGTGTTTAGTTTTGTTGTTTTGTAGAGGAAAACTGTTGTTTTTATTTTTAGCTTTACAGAATATGATTAAGTTTTGCAAGGTGAAGGAACAAACAATAACATCAATGTTTAGTGCATTTTTAGTCACGAAGCCGTTATTTTAGACAGCCTAGTCTTATTTAGTAGCACAAAGGAAAATACACCGAAAGAATTAGTATAGTACCAAGTTTTATGAACGTTCATCTATTGGACTAGAGTCGAATTATAAGTCAACATTTCTATGTTAATTTCAGTAATTAAAAAAATCTCTCCTGATTAAAAAATATTTAGGAATGATTTTAAACATATTTCCAAATAATTATTTTCGTGAGAATAATTTTCTGAGAAATATTTTTGAAACGTTAGAAAATAACCCGGAATGTTTCACGTATGGCTGCAGACTCCTACGAACCTGGTCGATGACAGAACCATTGACCATTTAGATATTGATTTTAATAAGTCTAACGCTGAATAATGGTAGTGTCTACACATACAAAAAAAACTGAAAGGAAGATGAAATCCATCAGTATAATAATATTCAACGGAATACTTTCGCAAATATATTTCTACCATGCTGTGATAACAACGAACTTCGAAAGTGTTATGCTTACAATGAAGTCAAACAAACTGGTCAGAAGAAGCGGAAACCATTATTTACGAGAGAGCATCCATTCATGCCAGTCAAGTAGACGTCCTCCACAATCAGACCGACGTTGTAGACCGCTGAGACACCAGTGGCTTTGCTCTGTCAGACTGAGGTATGGTTTTCTGCAGTCATAAAAGGTGCACCCTACCATGCCTTACCTACTCTTTTTGAGAAGGGTTTGGTTCATTGTCAATTACCTGTGCCGTCACTACCGGTGAATAGTGCTGGGGCTGCTCAGGCAGTTTCTGTGGGACCCGAGTGCATTACCTCGTGTGCGCTGGCTTCTTTAGCGCCACCTTCCGGTCTTGTGCCACATTTTCCTGCGGTAGAAAGGAGTTTAATAATCTGAGGAAATATTAAAAGCCACATCTAGACACAACATTTTTTTTTGCCTAGCAACAGCACAGAGAAAGATGATTGGTTTAAGCAACAAAACTAAAACAACGAATGAGGAGCTTTGGCAGTTGGCCAAGATCAAAGTGTAGTATCTGTTCCGATTGATACTGCACTCCATAGACTGGTATCGTCTTGGTCTTCGGGCTTGATTTACGCCGGTCTATGGGACGGTCCTGTGCAGTTCTAGGAGGACCACCCTCCCAGGCCTTGCCTCCCATCTTTGGGGAGGAGTAAGTTTATTGCTTACTGCCTGAGGCACCCCTGCCGGGGAATGCCGACGGGGCTGCTCAGGCAATTTTTAATGGCCAGAGTGCTCACCTTCTCGGGCGCTGGCTTTTCTAAGCCCAACTTTCCCGACCCGACCTTGGGTCACATCTTACCTTGTGGGAGTAAGATGAACCTGGCCTTGTGCCTAACCTCCTGGCGAGGAGGTAAATAAATTACGCAATAGATGCCATACAAAGCACAAACACGCAAAATACTATCATATATGGTATCGATTCACAAAATAGTACCAACCATGGCCGTAATTTACAAAAAAAACTAACACAAATGTCCAACAGTATAAATCAGCCGCTTAAAATCAAATTTCCTTAGTTGCCCTGCGAGAGCATTTAGTGACATTTGTAGACTACTTTATTACATACTAGCATAGCTACCCGGCGTTTCCCGGGGTCATGGACAACGAAATAGAAAACTTAAAAAGTGTATAACATCTTTCCTTTAAAACTCTCTACCTCTCTCCATTCCCCTCTCTTGCCTTCATTCTGTACCCTTTTCAAATCAAAAAGGATTACTCCTCCTTCGACAGAACAGATGATACACTTTTATCTTAGCCAGAAGGTCAAGAAACTGTATTTTAGTATTTTTCACATCAAACGTCGATAGAAAAACATCGCTCAAAACGTCAATCCTCACCTCACTAATTTTGTTCCCGGAGACCTCCCGCCTCATATTCTGTCCGAGGCAATGCCGGAAAAGAATATATCAGCTTGGTGGGTGTGCCTTGTGTAGTTTCTGACTTGAACACAAATACACAGACAACTTCCCGTTATATAATGAATTAAAGCTAAGAATATAAACGGATTCTCTGCGAATTAAAAATTAGAATGCAAATGCTTAGTAATCTAAGATTACATGAATACCAGACACACATGAAACGCTTCGCCTAAACTTCTTATCACCAACAATTCTGAAACACTAAGGAAATAAAGAAAAATAAACCCAAATTGCATGAAACTAAACTTCTAAAAAATTTCTACAACTAAATATAATAATCTGACTGAATTACGCCATTGGCATTCGCAGAATAAATACAAAATTGATTTACACTAATAAAAATGCGTCTACTACGAATGAAAATATCAAATTAAGTCTGATACTTAGTGATAGGCGTGTTAACAAAGCTATATTTTTTTTTATAAAAGTGCGTCCAATTTTATAGTGGAATTAAAACCTGATTTAAAAAGTTAGAATGACAGTATGAAATTAATAACAGTGTTGTAGGGGCCGGTCACTTACAACTAAGAAAGAGTCAAAGAGAAAAATACGGCAATAGCAAAGAAGAGATGACAAACGCAAGCCAATAGTGTAAAAAAATAGAGATATTTAATATTGCACTGAAACGGTACAAAAACAACGGGAAAAAACTGGAGATACTGGAGGAGGTTACTGGGAAATGGATAGCAGTAAAAGGTTGAATAACGTCTTTGGGAACTGGAAAGACTGGAAGAACAGAATGGCGTCAGTGGAAAGTGGATATAAAGGATAATGTCACACGAGGATTGATCCTAAGTATAATCAGTTGCCTCAGATATGTCCGGTCCGTATATATGGGACCGGGAGCTGGAGGTCGTCGTCAGGTGAAGGACGTCGCTAGAAACTGGAAAAGGCAGGACGTCGACGGGTACTGAAAAGGCATGACGTTGCTAGGTGCAGGAGGGCGTCAGAAGAGGCAGGAGCTGCAGAAGGATATCAGCAGAAACATAAGCCGCAAAAGGGTGTCTGCTGGTGCAAGAAGGACATCAGCAAGAGAAGGAAGGGCGTCGACAGGTGCAGGACCCGTAGTGGGACGTCAGCAGATGTAGAGACAGGAACAAGCTGCAGATGTTGATCAGTTGATAGTTTCTGTATTTTCCGTGACGATGGTGATTATGATACTGTTGATGATGACAGGCGGTTATTGTTGTCGAGCTGTAGAATGAGATGAGAAGGCTGCTGCTGCCGGATTGTCATCGTCGTGATAATGGAGAAAGGGCGCCGTAGGCCCCATGTGAGCGGCTGAATGAAGAGACGCATTCTATCTTATCCGGTTTTGTGAGTTGTTGTTTATACGATGCTTTAATGAGATTTTTTGGCTTCAGTGACGCTGTGCTAAAAAAGAAAAAACTGTGTTGGCAAAACATTTGGTTTTATTCGGAATGCCATCAAAATGGAATCGGCACTAAGGTGTTCAACTATCAAATATTCAGTTCTGTTGGGATGCTGAATCGGCGCGACGATAGCATCAACCAAGTCATAACACTAATAAAGTTTCGTCTAATTAGTATGATAAATGAAAACGCTGAGTTGAAATAGATAAAATGTAACTCTTAAATTAAGCCCGATAAGGTAATACTGGTATTAACAAGGCCATAGCACTAATACAGGTAGACGCAGTGAGAAAGTTCAAATAAGGCATGTGATTAAAAATATTAAATACCGTCTGATACTTAGTAATAGTTGAATTTATCTTTATTGAGAAAATCGAATTACTTTGATAAAGCAGTGAAACAGATAGTTTGCGTCTCTCTTCCATTTTGTAATCTTTTGACGAAAGCACTGTCTGCAAAAAATGTTTCTACAATCTCCAAAATTATAAGAATTTGTTTTTGAAAAAAAAAAAAATATCATAATTTTGGAGATTGTAGAAACATTTTTTTGGCAGACAGTGCTTTCGTCAAAATATTACAAGTAAGTGTAATTCTTTACTCTTTTCGAAAACTATAAGATCGATGAAAACAAAATTCTCCTTTCAAAACTTGAAACAAAGTAAGTAAAATAAAAACAGCTAAATCGGCTTAACAGGCAAGATAAAAGGCAACTCTAAGTAAAAAAATTTAGTGGGAGCGACGGAAGAACATTTGTAGGGATAAAATGTCCGCATCAAAAAATGATAAACAAACTACAAATAAAATGTGACGATGAGAAAACCTTTAAACTGAACTAGAAGAAACATTTTGAACTGGATATTTCACTGCTTACAAGGTCCACCATAAGTTATTATATAATTTTATTTAAATATAATAAATGTTGAAGTGACAAAATATATAACATTTTTATTAAAACATTTATTTTTAAAATTCTTTCATGAAAATAGTTCCAGACAAGGCATGAAACCATTTGATGCAAGAAGCTAAAAATAAAATACTACTTCAAGGTCAAAAACTAGCCAACAATAAGTGTTAGATGAATAGATTCCGACTCAGAAAATAGCAATTCTTTTCCCTTTGTTAGAAACATCGTTCATGGAATGTGAGAACTAAAGGACAAAATAAGGGAAGCGAGTTACGAGCCTGCCGAAAGTAAACCAAAAGTCTACTTTCTACTCACGAATAAAAGCTCCGTGTTCTCTTCAGTGACTGAGCGTCATACTTTGGAGCACAGCTCCAACGGCCCCTGAGCAATGACAGCTCGGATTTGTTCCTTAAGTTCAACAATGCTATACAATTATACGATATCTGCTTTCGAATGACACATGAAATAGAAGAAGTGCCTAAGTCTCAACACAGTTACAAACCAAAGAAAATATATAGTTACTTATGGCAGACCCTGTATTAAGATGAACTTATTTGCATTGTGTAAACGTTTTATTTGACTTCTTTTCGAATTCATGATCTGTTACGTGTCAAGATTAGGAACCAATTTTATCGTGAAACGTTGGAGAACTCCATCGGCTATTTTCGGGAATTCGTCCATGAACAACATCAACGACACGATAACACTTTATAAGAAACAAAATTAAAAAAAACAATGAATAGAATAAACTTGTACAGTCTGCTTATTATATCTCCATCGAGAGCGTGTTTCTTTTTTCTTTTCTTCGTCCTGCTTTCCACTTTTCGTTCATTGTCTGGACATCAACCAATGTTGAAGGTCGACTGTCTTATCATACGATACATGGGTTGAATGCACTTTAAACTTAACAGAAAATTTTACGTCAAGTGCTATCACTGTTGGAGTTGAGTTTTTCCAAATATGTAGAGTCCCAAATCACGTGTCAACGTTACGGCCAACACATGTTTGATTTAGCCACGTGGTCACCCACATAAAAGTAATGACTAAGAAGTTCCTTCCTCCCAATTCATTTTTAGCTTGACCGTCACGATGGAAATATGTTTGCACAAATCCCTGGCTCATTTAGTCCCCGAAGCATCAACTTTGTTCTCCACTGCTTCTATTGTGCACAGACCCGTCCTGTGATCGCTGATTACATTCTTCGCCCAAACAGACCCGATATGTTCGAAGTGCGTCTACACATCTTAATAAGTGCATCTTTTCATATATTGTTGTATAAGGAAGATTGGCATGTTGCATATTTTAGTGTATTATTTGTAAGCAGAAAATAAATCCTGCGATATTTAGATAAATAAGTGTTTAAATGTATTTTTATTTATGAGGCGTAAGAACTTCACATTGCTTCCCAATCCACCCCATTCTGTAGATCTGCCCCTCAACAACTATTAGCTCTTTGAAGACTTAAAAAAAATGTCCTAAGAAAAGAGATTTGACTCCAATGACGCACTGATATCGGAAACTGAGGCGTAATTTGAGCCTAAATACAGATCGTTCTATCAGAAAAGAATATAATTGTTAGATAAGCATTGGATATCTAGAAAGAGACTATGTTGATATGATCATTTGAATTTTGCCTAAAAGTTATTGTTCTAATAATTAGGCCCGAGATTTATTGAGTGCTGTATTAAGTATTAACAAAGTTACAAAGAAAAATATCTATATAGTTCATTATCACAGATCTTTTCGAAGTCAAAGATTGATACTTTGCATATTTTGGTTATTATTTGTAAGCATCAAATAGATCCTTTTATATTTTTGAAAGTAAAGATTTTATTCTATTTTTGACTATGATGTGTAAGAACAACAGATAATACTTACATGTGGCGATATTTGTAGAAAAGCTTTTGAAAAATACTGACCCCAATAAGATGCGAACAGGAGATTGGTTTTTCGGCACTACTACATTCAATATACGCGCATTGATGTTCTGTGCATATGGAAAACCAGCGACGGTAGCTGCGCTGATGTGTATGATATTAATAGTACATAAATGTGTGTATTTGTTTTATGCGTGTATATGTGTAAACCGTGGGACGTTGAAAGAAGCAAAATCAGCGCTAGTTTAAAAGTGTGTGAGAGAATGCGTATCACATTAATGTATATGTTTGTTTTATGTATATATATATATATATATATATATATATATATATATATATATATAAAGAGTATTTTAATTTACTTTAAACCACAAACCACATCAAATTTTTCTAAAATTCTGTTTTTTATTACTAGCATACAATTGTTTCGGCGTAGTACCAAGACATCCATAAAATGTTCCTGTATCCAATGCATTTATTTCATGGGGTGGATATCTGCAGTGCTCGTATGAAAGAAGAAAATAAGGAAATTTTCAAGGCAGGTAAAACTTGGATTACAAATCGTACTCATTTTTTTTATGTATGTGTGGGTAGTTGGAAATCACCAGCAGCGGCGCGAACACTTTTCGCGCGAAATGTGACTTTTTTCTTCTTTGAAACTTATTTCAATGATAAATTACGACGGTAAACACGTGTTTTTACACGTGTTTTTATCTTTCTCATTCAACATGACTTTAAGTTCGTCTTTACTTCCACACGAATTATTTTGCTATGAAAACCTTTCAGATTGTGAGATAAGCAACGTTGCTAGTTCTTTAACTACTGCGTGTAGAGTAATGCACATCTATATATTTAAAATTCAGTGAGAACGAAGAACGAACATTCGTAAGCATTTTCATATATATATATATATATATATATATATATATATATATATATATATATATATATATATATTAAAAACTAGTTAACCTGTGGCACGGCGTTGCCCGGGAAAGTAGATTAACTCAAGAACTTATAGATCCCAAGCTTAAATTAGTTGCTTCTTATTGTTCTATTTATTGTTTTTAAAGAAGACGTTTCGCCGTTTAAAAAGTAAATAAAAGAAACTCCATTGTTTTTGTGGGACTGTCTGAAGTCAATTCGGCAAAAATGTAATCGCAAAACAAAGTAATTTATGTTGTTTTCTATCTTTACTATTTTTTATTATTGTGACTACTATTGTTATCTTGCTGGTTATAGTTGAAGTTTCTGCTGATATTGGAAACGTTTTTCTCTAGAAAAATCAAGATAATAATTAAAAAGTATCCATAAATAATCTATGAATTACATCCCATGTTCGTTATTATTATCTTTTTTAACTAAATACAAATCACATTAATGTAATAAACAACGGTAATCATTACTATTACCGACACACTCTTATTACTTTTTCGACTTTTTATTTGGAATTTTTTGGATACCTTTTCCTTTTATTACTTATATTTACTTATTTAAAGACGTGGAAGTAGCTAGTAGTGTGAGAGTGAAAATTGAGGCAACCTTCTCTGTGAAACACTTAGGAGAAACAGATTACCTGGAGAAAATGTAAGAACTTTTGAAAGAAAAACTAAATCAATGCATACGTTTTGGCAACACGCAACCGGAATTGGACTAAGCGGCTGGTGGAACAGATTAGCATATGAAACCTTTGGTTCCAAGCCAATAATATTCAGAGATAGGGGAAACATCTACTTTACATTATTATATAGATATAGGGTTTATTCGATTATATGACCGCGCTTTATAAAAAAATAGCGCATTGAAAATATTATATGTCCACAAAGCGAAACAATAAAAACATAACTAGTAAATGTATTCCATAACTATGATAAAGGATAAAGAAATGTTAAATTATTCAAAATGGCCTCAAAGATTTATGTATTTAAAGATGGCGGTTTTGATGTTGTATTTTTCTTGTATGACATTTGATTTACATTAAGATTTTAAAAAAATATAAGCACTGCTATGGAAATGAAGGGATAATGCAGTAATTACAATCGCGAAATATAAATAACTTAAACAACCAACCTTGAGATTCAAATGTTTTTATATCTGACGAAAAGTAAGAAAATAAGCAAGAAGGTTGTGTTGAAAACAATGGTATTTCTGGGACTTATCTGTGGCAGAGAACTCGCTCTGTTAACAATTCTTGTAAATTATTATGTTGATTTGAGTCTTTTTTTAGTTGTGTTGTTTTTTAATAGTAGCCATGGAGCTAATTTTTATATAGATACATTGTCCTTTGAGCAGATTAGGAAATGAGGCGGAAAATTTAAAATGGGCGTGCAAATTAAGAAAATGTTGTATTAATAGGCGATCGGCACAATCGATAAGTGACCCTTTCTGGGGAGCTTATGCGCTTCCTATATTCAACAATTACCGTCGTTTTCTTTTCGATGGGGGGAATTAAAAATCGACAATTGTGTTTTCACACCCAGAATGTGACCACCAAAGGATTGCCGTCAATCAGACTGTGGGCTGACAGCTTGACGATTTTAAGTATAAACCTTGCACTCCAGGACCACCAATTCAAATGTAAACCAGTTGACCTATCAACTTGAAAACAAAACATTTACCGAAACTCAGAACAATGTATGTGTTTTATATTGTGCTTTCTCTCTCTATTTCTCTCTTTCTCTCCCCTATCTACATTTTCTCTCGCTCAGTCTGGAGTGAAATACCATAGTCGGTTTTGGACAAGCATGGAGGCAGTCGTGTTCGCACGACGATCCAATTTTCGAGTTAAACAAATGTTAATTCTTTTTGAAATATAATAAAAATTATATTTTTATATTTAAAGTAATGGTTGTTACATCATTAACAAGCGTTCTATTGCGGCACAGCGGTCCCAGTCAGCAGATAATTAATTCTCTGGAAGGAATTACTGACGCTGATTAACGCACCATGTCAGCCGACCAAATACCTGACTGGGTATGACCCCTTTCTGGGAGCACATTTGGATTTCGTCCGGTTCCATAGATCGCCCGTCCAAGCGACCTTGCCAAAGGCGGGTCATGAGTAGTTCTTCGTCAATCATAGGGATAATTTTATATTTTTTATGATGTATACATGCACACATGTAAATATCTGGATTACTACTGTTAGTTTCATTAGAATTTTCGTTCCGTCTATTCGAAAGATACTAAACACTAGGTTTGCGTAACCAGTTTTTGTAGCACTCTTCCTCGACTTCGTATGTAATCGTTGAGCCTGACTGTTCTTTGAGTCGGGGTTAAACAGCTGCAACAATGCAGTTTAACAAATAGATGCGACCAACGAGGAAGACTGCATGCAGACCAGGGAATCTTGAGGCACAATCTAAGTGAGCTTCATGTTGAAATGCGACTCGCCTAACAAATAAACAATAACAAAAAGAAAAAAACAAATAAAAAAAATCATCAGCAACAGTTGACTTGAAATATTAGTATTGTTTCTAAACAACATGGCAACTGCTTTTTCCAAGTGACTTTAATTATATATATTGTAGTTATGTTTGAATAAATGAAAATAATATGCCGTTATTTATGGGTCACTCGTTTAAAACAGCAAATGCTTATCCAATATAACAGCGCTTGCGATCGTTAATTTCGGTAAACGCCATCCACTATTTCTGAAAACCACGAAAATACGACCCGTAGAAAGATTAATTAATTTAATTAAAATGTGTGCTTTTTAAGATTTATAATAGTTAGTTAAAAAGTTAGTGTTTTTATTTTTTTATATTGTAGAATTAAGATTAGTTTTTGAAAATACAGCTGAAAGAAATATACATTAATTAAATTAATTATTTTTTATTGTATTTATTTTTCTTGTATTTATATATTTAAATCGTGTTTGAATTATCGTAAGATTAGTTGTGGGTTTAAAAATACAACTTGAAGAAAGATTCTTTAATTTAATTAGAATTTTAATTTTTTAACGTTTTCATTTGGTTGAAATTGTTTTAACGAACGGATTAGGGCTTACGAATTTTATGGTGATCGACTGCTTAAATTCATTTGAAGATGAGGGGAGGGCGAAAGTGTATCCGGAGAGCATAGAAGTATTATTTTCTTTTGGGGTTATCTTCTAACACGAAGCAAGTAGATTAACTAGCGAGAGACGAAATGATACAAACAATCGGTGAAAGAGTAGAAAGAACAATAATAATCTTTTTCTTTTTATTATTATTTCGAGCTTGCTCGGATATCACTGATTAGTGTTCCTGTTGAGTGAATTATTATTATTATTATTTGTACTCACTAAAAGTTCTCACACAGGTCATCATCAGAGATTACTCACTGATAGCAACCGGTGGTGTGCCCTGGAGTCTGGATGACAACAAGTCTCCCCAGATTTCCAGTACTCTCCACCTCTTTCGATAACCTTTGCAAATAACTTTGCGTTATCGCAACACTCGCTTACCATTGATTTCTCGCTAGCAACGACCATTGGTCTTCAATGGAATTTGGGTGGTAATAAGCCTCCCCAAGGTCTTAGTACTTTCCGTACTCTTCCAGTGAATGTCTGGTAGGTGCTTTCCCGCTTTGATCTTTACATCCCCCTCCCTTCACAGCTATTATTATTATTATTATTATTATTATTATTATTATTATTATTATTATTATTATTATTATTAATAGTAGTAGTATTAGTATTAGTAGTAGTATTAGTACTACTACTAATAATATTTACATACGTGTTTTTCCTGTGTAAATTAGATGACAACGCTGAAAGAGAGAGAGAGAGAGAGAGAGAGAGAGAGAGAGAGAGAGGGGGGGAGTCACTCTTTCTGAATATGCTTACGGAAGCATAAAGAAATATTAGAGGGTATTTAATTATTTAGTGGTCAATCCTGTTATTACATTATACTATTGTTTTAAAAGGTTAAATTAGCATAGATTTTGGTGAATGAATCATCTTCTAAGAATAACAGAATAAACAAGTTAAGCTGACATCAAAGATTTTGGGGTCAGCAGGGGTTAAACACAAAGTGAAAATAAATGCGGTCTCGTGATTGATTGACGGATAAAGGGACTATTATGTCACACCTGTAGCTGTCGGAGCACGATAGTTTTTATCAGACAGTCTGCCATGGAGTTCGAGGCGAGTGGATGTAAAAAAATATGATCTGAAAACTTTAAGCAATGAGAGTTTGCAATGGACCTTTGAAGCATGCAGACGTCTAAAATATGGTCTGAAACTTCAAACTAAGTCCGATGGGATGAAAATGAGTCCACCCCATCTTCCCCCCCCCCTCGCCCAGTCAGAAATCATGAATTAGCTAAGTCAGAAACTTAGAAGAACAGATTAATAAATATAGGAAACGGTAGTCTCTCTCCCATGCGTTATCTAAGAAACAGGATGAATAAAACCTTTGAACTTGTCTTAAGACATATGTCTTCCAAATTCCTTTGTTGTATAAAAAGTTTATCCACAGATACACTACTATGATGATCGTGGGCCAGGAGACAACGAAGAGACAACACAGCTAAGAAAGTAAAAAATCCACGGCACAACGGAGACGGATCACGACGAAGAAATAAATAAGAAATACACGGGGCGATATGACAACGGCTAGCGAGGAAGGAAGCGAGGGAAAGTAACAGGTAAGTTATGACATTGATTTGTAGCTTTGTGTTGAAAAGAGAGAAGAAAAGAGTTTGAGCTAAAAAGAAAGGGCACAACGAAAGAAAATCAAAGGTAATTTTCTCTTATATTAAAAGGAACTTTTATACACGTTAATAAAACAGAGACAAATATGTTCAAAGAACGAACGATTGAACACCGCGTGCATTAGGATGCCCCCCCCCCCAGCTCCGACGCAAAAGTAACAAGAGAAGACACAAAAAGAGATTGTCAGTTTAAAGGCTTTCGTTAAAACGAAAGAACTTGTAAAAAAACGTTTAAGAGCTCTTCGACTTTCGAGAAACGTTAATGTGAACTGCATAAGAACAATTTAGTAACGATGGTACCATCCATATCGTTACACCTTGTCATTTCTGAACTGGTTTACGTTTTCTCTTTCCAAAAGAATGTTCGCGAAAGATCACCTGGTGTACTAACTCTTCCTGCCTCCTCTAAAATTTCCCAATAAACTTCAAACTTTTTTACTTTCAATATTGTTGCTTCTAAGTTTACTTTATAGCTCCTTGTTAGGAAATCTATCATTCAAACTATAAGTAAAAATTGCTCTCAGTATTTGAGTGTAAGTCCCATCCAATCTGTCTCTCATGGCGCTTACAAGTGTCCAGCTTCTTACACCGTACAACAAAACACTCTACTGCTGATTTGAAGAATCAGATTCTGTGCTTCCATCTTAAGTTTGATTTACAAATCTCATCCAACGTATTCAGTGATCTCTAAACCAAACCAAACCAATTCGAACTTCTATTTCTTTGTATCTGCTCGCTATCTCTCTCAAACTACAAGGTAAATAGCATCAGTACATGTTATAATATTTCCTTTTGTTTATAATAGACTATTGCAATGTTTTTATTCTTTCCTTTCTTCATTACATTCGACTTTTAATAAACATAGAGAGAGGGGTGACGGTGGTTAAGTGGATAACGACACTGATTGAAGACTTGGGTGTTCCAAGTTCGAATCCAGTCAGTCCAAAAGTACCACTTTCACTTAGGGATGTTGGCAAATTTCTCGTGCTCCTTCCCGTGAGTACCTGATGTCTTTCCAGAAAGATTTCTAGCTAGAAAAACATCGGGGAAACTAATGCCAACAGCAGAATCATCTGATTCACACGACATAAGAAGAAGAACATAGAGAGAGAGAGAGAGAGAGAGAGGGAAAGAGAGAGAAGTATACTTTTAATTTAGTTTGCATGATGCATTTTTATACAGATCTTCAATCCGAAAAGAAAGAAAACCAAGTATGTGTTTCGTTAAGATATATCCATTACATCTCCGCAATTCGTGACGGAAGTGCTATTTCAACCGGAAGTGCTATTTCAACCGGAAGCGTTGTACTGGATAGCAACGCCAACGCGATATCAATTATAAACGTGACAAACAAACGGAATGCTAACGAGCGAACAGAGCCTCTTACAGATATGATTAGACGCATCTGAAAATGCTATTTTAAAAATAAGCATGACGGACCGACGAAAATTCTACTTCAAACTTAAGCGTGCCAATCAAAAGAAACTAACATTTCAAACTTAAGCGTGACAACCCAAGGAAAGTTATTTCAACCTTAAGCGTGACAACCCAAGAAAAATATATTTCAAACTAAAGTGTGATAGACTGACGAAACGTTATTTCAAACTTGTCAGACGCAACAGCTGTCCGAATCTAGAGTCCCCTTTTTGGGAGCTTGATTTTCTCCATATGAAAACTGCTATTTCAAATTTAAGCGTGACAGATTGAAAGATCGACGGAAAAAGCTCCCCAGAGAATTGCGAGGACGGAACTGAAAACTAAACTTGATTTTCTTTGTTGTTTTCTTGAAAAACATTGTCATTTTGATTTTTACTTTACACAACGTACGTGCGATTTGAACAGTTTTCCTCAAAGCGATTCGTTTTTACATTTGGAGAAAGTGTGCACAAATGGACAATACATTCAAGCGATGATTATTTCAATTTGCGTTCATTCCTGAATGACACAGAACGTTTAACTTCATCAATTTTCCCCATTTCTGATTATTATAATAGTGTTTTTACGCACGTTTCAATCTCCTATTTTTATTAAATCACGCATAAAAAATAAGCGATATTTTAAACTGTGCATGGTACTTGTACGAAACGGGCACCCAGAGGATTTCAATTCTTATAAAGTCAGTTCTGAATATTGGCTGAGAATCGTGAGTCAGTCCTGGAAATGGCCGAAGCAGTTTACGATTTGAAAGCCACCTTTTATTTTCTTTTGAATAAGGTTTTTCAACTTTTTTTTTTTGAAGTGCAATTTAAAAAAAACGTAACCCTAATCTAACCCTCCATATGCTTTCATTTTAAACAGCTTCGGCCTGAACTGAAGATTGAACCTTCAACCTCCAGAAAATTATTATTTAGAACTGATTATTGCTTAGCATTTTATCTGGTACACTATGGGCGATACTAAGAATACAATTACGAATTACTTAACTTTTACCCGGTCATTTCTGAAGGAACGAGGGAAAACTATCTCCTGTGGATTAAATAAAGAACCTCAGGACGTATTTCCGAGTTCGACAGAAAGATTTCCGAGTTCGACAAGACACACATGAAAGAAGGTCGGAGATTACATCGGTTGAAACGTTCTTAGAATAACATTCAAGATGAGAACAGTAGTCCGAATAATCCAAATGATACAGATAATCAATCCTCATCTAAAAAATTCCAAAACATACAAAAATGGTTGTCTCAAATCAAATGTCAACAAATCGCCCTCATAAGTTATCAAATTTTGTTTCGGTACTCCCATAATATTCATCATCAATCAACTGAACATCTACTCAGCTCGGTCCACGGTCAGTGATCTTCCTAGACGTAGTCAATGTTTTATTTATGTTTCAATCCAGAGTTTCCTTTTTGAATATCTGAATTTTCCTGAATTTAAATATCTTCTGTCTAACTCTTACCCTCATGATGAATAGGGATAATCAATCCAGCTGATTAACTCTAATTCTCGATTATCTTTTGGCCTTGATAAACAGTGACTCATTAATAAAACGAACTACCCTTGGCCACGCATGAACCCCGAATCTCTCCCCACCTATGAGTAAAATAGCAGCTGTTGCTCGATGCAAGTTTTAATAAAGAACTGTTGTGAATACTTTGTCATGTTTTGGTTTTCTTTACAAAACGGACGTGAGGTTTGAGCAGACTTCCTTTAAGCGGTTCGTCTTTAAATTTAAAGAAAATCTGCTAAAATGAACAATAAATTCAAAGGATCATTGTTTTACTTTGCGGTGCACCTTTACATTCACAACGTCGGGGGGGGGGGAACGCGTTATTATCACATTTATAATAAACTCATTTTATAAGTGAATATTTAAATAATGATAAACTTAGAATCTCGGTGCATTTCGACAACAAATAAATAGTTTTAATGTTTTTATAATTTAAAATTGTACTTATTACGTGTCAGAATTGCGGCTGTTGCCATGTTGCTAGTCTCTGTATTAAACTACGGCAGCACGACTCACCATTGTAACATACAAATGCTCCACGAAGTTTATTTTCGCTGCTTTATGCCCCTAAACGTCATGACTGTTTTGTGATGACGTAGAAACAAGGAAAATGGCGGTACCCATCACCTAATCATTTCATGAGTAGAATTTAAAAATAATAACAATTATCTTAATGGTCTCGCTTGAATTACAGAGTTTTTTAACCGAAAGGAAAGGGATATAAAAAATTAAAGTCTACGAATGAAGGAAATCCTTTCAGGAACCCAAATAAACACTAACATCATACACAATTCCATTAATTCAGAAATACCGCCATGGTTAATTGAACAACCAAAGGTAATATTAGACTTATCAAAACACCACATAAATACAGCTAACACAATGATATATCAAGATAAAAGGCATGACATAATAAACATCCACCTATATCACATCCAAATTTATACGGACAGATAAAAAAAGTTGGATGCGCTGCCATACTTGGCAATATAAAAAAATCCAGAAAGACTACCAAATAATGCTCAAATTGCAGCCATAAACGTAGTTCTTGATTTAATAAGAGAAAATACTAAATTTATTATCTTCTCGGATTCTATCTCAGCACTCATGGCAATATTAAAAAAAAAACTATAGACCCGCTCATCACTAAAGTAATAAATAGAACACAATATATATCAAAAGAACAAAGCATAATATTATGTTTGAACCTGGCCATATTGGCATCCGTGGTAATGAAGACGCTGACAGGAAAGCAAGGAGGGCACTAGAGATGAATCCATCAAGTATAAAAATACCGCACACTCAGACCAACTATAAAAACAATTGATCATGGAAAAATAGCAAGAATCTTGGGATGAATGCAAAAGTGATAAATTACACAAGATTTGACCAACTACTGCTGAGTGGCCCTTGGGCTACAGAAAGGCAAGAAGAGAAGAGGTTATAATAGCCAGACTTCGTATAGGACATACATATATTACCCACAAACATTTATTCAAAGGCGAAGAGACCCCAATGTGTATATCATGTTAAGAACCTTTTACAGTCAAACATATATTAATAGACTGTCAGGATCTACAATCAAAGCTGAACGAAATACCACAACTCGAAAAATCTAAAGGAATTGTTCTAAGACACACATCTGAGCAAAATCTTATACTTCATTAAACAACTTGAACTGTTCAAAAAATTTAATCTCAATATTTTTTTCACAGCAATATAAAATAAATTGACCTACTTTGGGACTTCATTAGTCAGCATTAAATAACCCCTAGATGACTTTTATGCCGTACACCAAACCAAGCATTGGTGTTATTTTAAATTTTATTTCTTTTTCCCTCTTTTGTCTTCTTTGCAAAACTCAATCAGTTCTGCAAAAACAAAAAACAAAAAAACAACAACAGTTTTCCTTTACAACACAATTAAACAAATCACCTTGAATACATATTTGAAGATATAAAGAATTTGAAACATAAAAACGTCAGCCAAAATGACCGGATTTGACATTAAATAACCCGAAAAGGGTTGATATGCCGTAAAACAATCAACCAACTCCTGAAGTTATCTTCCTTGAATTATTCTGGCTAACATTAGACGAATGAACTTTCCCGTCCGGAAGTAAAGAAAACTCGTCCATACACGTGCGGAAGTTTGACAAAGATGATATTCTCTTTCTGGCTGGTTTTTCAAGGCAGTCGGACGTCATCCGACCGGCAGCATGTCATCTTGGCATGGCCGTTACTAACCTTTGTAGCAGTCGTATAGACTCTGTTTCTGATAGCATTTAACTCTCAGAGCACCGCAACCAACACAAATTTAATTAATATTGATGTTGTTTTCGTATATTTTCTATCTAAGACCCTGCCAATATATGTGTCTTTCTAAATGTATTAGGATCTTAATGTATTATTTCCTTAGCAATAATATGTGTGGTTTTACCTCTTTGTATATCATATTGAGTACCACGTGATATGTTTCGTTTCCTCCTTTCATGTTTCTCTCTCTGTTTATGTGAGAACAAATGTGTATGAATGTAAATTCAATTGTTTCTTTATTTCCTGTTTACTCTTTCTCCTAACAACCATGTTTTATCCATAATACACAAAACGGCGACCACCTCTACAGTAGATGGATATAGCAGAACACGTAGTCTCCAAAAACGTAAAAGCTAGGATATAACATATTGGTTAAAGAGAAAACCCCTACTTGGTGACGGCTTCCGGGTTTGAAATCGTAAATTGACAAGCGGTGTTTATCAAAGTGCATTCCATCATACTTGTATACGGCTTAGATTTAGGCGGAGTCTTTAATTTCACTAGTTTGTAAAGATTTCGTTATGAGAGTTAACCAAATTTCTTTTACCGCTAACCCTTAGCCTGATTGATAAGGTTGTAAAAGCATACGTAATCGCCTAAAATAGTAGAACGACCCCCAACAA
This sequence comes from Sepiola atlantica, assembly GCA_963556195.1. NCBI lineage: Eukaryota > Metazoa > Mollusca > Cephalopoda > Sepiida > Sepiolidae > Sepiola > Sepiola atlantica. The sequence goes on along the minus strand of OY744533.1, from coordinate 30,612,743 downwards.
AAAATTTGCTTTAATTATTTGTAAATAAAATCCAATTATAAAAACTAGTTTTATATTCTGATTTGTTAATATGAAAACAAATTAAAAATCATCCCACAAATATCCGACCTAAAATTATTTTGATAAACACCGCTTGTCAATTTCCGATTTCAAAACCTGAAGTCGTCACCAATTAGAATTTTCTCCTTAACCAGCATATTATTTTTTCCCATTCAATCTGTGCGTTTAGTGATGCAAATACCATGTCAAACTCGAGCATGGCATAATGATGAACATGCCGTTTCAAACGTGACAGACGTGACAGAATCATCCTTTTTAAAAGTAACTTGAACACTCTTGAATCAATTTAACTCACATTTTAAGAAATATATTCACGAATATTGCAGCATTTCCAGAAAAATTGACAGCCTAATCTTAAGTCTGATAGACTAAAGGTAAGCGTGACAGATGGACAAACCGACAGAAAAAAATGTCTTATAAAGATATAGCCATCCAGGGACAGACTGTTTCGTTATATCATTACTCTTCAGTGTGGCTAGACAAGCAAGTGCTTCACATTAACCTAGAAGCCCGATTATTTGGACAATAGCATCAACATGGTCATGTTAGGTTAAGGAGGATAGGGAGACCGAGGAAGGAGAGCACTAACCAGACCTCCACCAGAAGGGTGCGCAGAGTACTGGGATCTTGAGGTTTATTGCCAACCACATCTCAAAGAAGACCAATGGTCGTTGTCAGCGAGAAATCAATGGTAAGTAGCTGTTCCGATAACGCAAAATCATTTGCAATGCCTATCGAAAAAGGCGGAGAATACTGAAAATCTGGAGAGACTTGTTGTCACTCAGATTCCAAGGAACATTACCGGTTATTCTCTGTGAGCAATCACTGATGATGACCTGTGTGAAAACTGCAATGAGTAAATAACTAAATATATAATAATAATAATAATAATAATAATAATGAGAAGAAGAAGAAGAAGAAGAAGAAGAAGAAGAATAAGAAGAAGATGAAGAAGAAGCAAAAGATTTGATTGGCAAAATCACTAGGTAAAGATGAACACGTATCGAAGTTTTTGAGAGGTAAAGTTATAATTCAAACCTGAAATGACTATGTAAATAAACACACATTTCAATTAATGTTTTCTTTCAAAGAATCTTTGTCAAAATACCATATTTAATCTATCAGTTCGGAAACGCTGTAATTTGGGCGTAACCTGTAATCTTTCCGGTTTCGAGGAAGATAAAAAAAGACTTTCTTAATGAGAGTTCTTGGATTGGAAACAGTTGTTGGCGATGAGCCAATCACACAAAACCGAACGACGCAAGTGAAAGCTGAAAATGTAAATTCTTAACCCGGAAAAACCTACGTTATGCTTACATTCACAGCCAGCAAAGAAAGCGTAAACGGATTTCTCTAATTCAAATAAAATATCTTCCAAGATATATAATCGTTTGGTCTCATGTTGGACAAAGACTGAAATTTCTGATGAAGCACAGAATTAAATAATTATTATTCAACGTAACTATAACAGAACTCAGTAGAGGGAGAGAGAGGGAGAGAGAGAGAGAGAGAGAGCGTACATATGCCACGGCTTAATAGTAAAAAATATAAAAATTACTATTAAAAATAGATTTTTTAATACTAATGAGACACCACTTTTCAAGGTTTGGAGATCACTCGGGGATAAAGATAAAGAAGTTTAAGAAATTGTCAGTTGGACTATGAACGCCACAGCGAGAATATTGGAAACAATGGGTGGAATGGTCAGAATATTACTTCAGAGGAACTGATTGTCCAAGATTACGGCTCAACAACTACTTGTTAGCATTAGACTTGGACAACCATGTTGTAATCGATTGGGAAGCAGCTTCGTGGTATTTTGTTCCACAGATGGGATGTTAGTTCCGTTTGGTTTTGGGTCCAGAGAAGAAGCGAGAGATAGATAGATAGATAGATAGAGAGAGAGAGAGAGAGAGAGAGAGAGAGAGAGAGATAGAGAGATAGATAGATAGATAGATAGAGAAAGAGAGAGAGAGAGAGAGGGGGAATTCCTTTGCTATGGTTGCAGCTTGGCGACTCCTTTAGTATAGAACAATTTCAAATATTGTTTATATTGTTATATATACTAGCATAAATATATGACCACAGGTCGAAAGTTTTTGCTAGTATGTGATAAATTCCCCTGCTCAAAGGAGAAGGTAATCCCGAGGAGGATGATATCATGACGACAGAATAGATACTACGCTAACCCCTCCCAAAGAATGAAGAGGTAATACTTGTAAGGATTGTATTATGAAGAACGAACATATGCGAAACTGGCCTCTTCCCCTAAAAAGAGGAGGTAATGCCTGGTAAGATGATATCATGATTACAGAACAGATACTACACTACACTACCCCCTCTCAAAAACAACGAGATAATGCCTGCGAGGATGGCATCATGACAACAGAACAGATACTACACTACGTCTCTACTCTCACTTCTAGCCAAGAACCTGTCGCGTTGCCCACTAAATTAGATTGCTGCCCTTCCATAAAATTCAACTTTTTCCCATCCTTAATCATATTCTATATTTTAATACTTGGTTTGCTTAATTTTAGTAATATTTCCCAATGTTTAATTTAATCTCGAATTTAATTTTAATCTTATTTTTTTTCACCATCAACTATTATCATTTATAAGCTTCCGATACACGGCACCTTATGTTCACACATTTACCCCAATTCACACATGCTTAGCACTTACTTATGGAACCCCTCCATGCACCCAATTTTATGGGAGGAACAGGCAGTACATTCCCATCGGCCACGGTATTTTTTATAAATATTTGTACATTTCCAATCATTCGCCATTGGGTTTCTGACTGAGGATGGAGCCGTAGAGTACTTCCTAGCCCAAAGGGACAGATTTTCCACACTTTCTGAAACCGTTGATATCTATAACTAATTGAACTTTCACTGCATAGTATTACCCATATATATATATATATATATATATATATATATATATATATATAATAGAAGATATGACAGGTAAAATAAATTATTCAAAAACAACACATTTGCACCACTTTTACGTCCTCCTCGGATAATTAAAATCAAGATTTAATGCTACTAAACCTTATGCCTAGAATCCTTATTCTACTTTTGATCAAGACCTTATTTTTTGTATAACCTTCTATTGAGTTAGGAAAAGACTGTAGATGATAAGTCTAAAATTTGGAAACGACTACTTTATTTGGGATACACACCATGTGTATATACGCCACAGAAAAGCTAAAAAAATATATAAATTAATTAAACTAAAAAGTTAAAAACAACAAACTTTAACGTTAAGGGATCTTATTTCATTTAAAGTCGGTAGTAGCTCTCAAGTGTTTTCCCGGTGGAGAGTTATACACATAATAAGGTGCTATATCGACTGAAGAACGGATTCAGTTGGTATCTTGAGCCCTGAAACCAAAGGTATCGATGGACGATCAAACTGATGTAGAGTTTTTATTTAATATAAATATATCACATTACATACGTAATTAAGCACTTAGGGCATTTCTCTTATACTAAAACAATAACATCATACTATACATAGTGCATACACATGTATACACTATGTACGTGCACATACATAAAATAGTAATACAAGCTCCTCAAGTAGTGTTGGGATGTTTCTCGTTCAAACGAGGGATGAAATCTCTGGTCGGCTGTGTTGGAAAGACAAAAGCTTAAAACGTGACAAAATAAGAAAGAGAAAACAACAATGGTTTCGTTAATATAGACATTTTATATAACTAAAGAAAAGGGAAGAAAGAGAAAGAAAGGAATGAAAATGTTGGTTGTATTTGCAGACTTTACTTCGTAGTTTCATCTTCTTAACAGGGTCTCCTGGTTTGGTGTGGTATTTGAAGAAACGGTATAATTAAAGTACCTTTGAATAAGGTTTAATTTGGTTTGGTTTGTTTTACGGCATAGCAACCAACTATGGGTTATGTAATGCCGAACCTTTGAATAGGGGAGCTTTTCCTCGCTCAAGTTAGCAAAATACACGCAATATACATACATGCGTGTTGGATCAAGCATGGTATTTATAGACACATAGGTTTGTATTTTTATCGGCAAATCGCCACAGGAAAGGAAATGCGAACCGGTTCAGTCGGCTGATGCTGGAAAAACGTCGATTCGGCAGTGGTGGGGAATTTTTCATCCAATCACAAGGCACATAAAAAAACTACTGCGTAATAATGATTTGTAATATTTTCTCCCAAAACAAAATTGCAATATGAAATCATTAGAACATAATTTTTCACACAGTTCAAAGGAGTTCAATGAGAAAACGATGTTCATAAAAAGGCAGAAACTTTTACATTAATTTTACAACTTTAATTTATTTAAAAAAATGGTAAAATATTTCTATATAAAGTTCAAATTTGTATTCGTTTCGTCCTAAAATAAAATAGGGCAGAAATTTGTCAAAGTTCACAACTATAATTTAAGTGGGCTTTCTTATAAAGAAAAAAGGCAAACAATGGCTAAATTCACAAAACTTGTTTGTTTTTTAAGACAGAAATAGCCAAAGGTTAAGAAAAGTTCACAAAATTTGTTTTTTAAGGCAGCAATAGCCAAAAGTGATGAAAAGTTTAAAAAATTGTTTTTTTAAGGAAGAAATAGCCAACGGTTAAGAAAAGTTCACAAAACTTGTTGTTTTTGTAAAGGCAGAAATATATAATTGTTGTTCCCATTAAAATGTTCCTGCTGCGACTTAAACCTATCCTGCCGTTGAGAAATGGGATTATTCTCCCTATTTATTATTTTTTTTGGGGTAGTAGTTCTCTAAGGTTTTTATTAGAACTATTAATATTCTGGTTGATTTTTGGATAGTTATAGTCGAACTTACGGATCAATTCCTTCTGAAATATCGAAGGTAATATTAAAAAGATTATATGGCTGATAAACTCAATGACAGGGGAGTTCTAAAAAGTACAAAGTAAAGGAGGATTTAAGCTCCGATAAATCGGCATTGATATCAGATAAAAATTTCCTTATGTTTGTAAGGTCTGGGTCATATTTAGGAATATAGTTCCACATTTGTTTAAATATTTAATATTTGATGAAATGAATATAAAAAAGTATTTTTTAATAAATTAATGGTTACGTCATAATTCTCGTATTCAAGACAAAGATTCGATATTAATTGGGATGCGAAGCCAGTTAAGAAACCTTTCAAGAGATAGTTTTACCTTCTTGGATTTTACCGAGGTAACACAATTCTTAAATTGAGCTAAGAAATTCTTTAACTCAAATTTACGCACCTCCTAATAACTAAATTTTGTACATTGAATTTTAGGAACGTGAGTATATAGATGTTGTTCCGTAGCGCCATTTTGTCCGCGTAACGGAGGGATAAGAGAAGGAACTGAGACTAAATTATCTAATTCCGAAAGTTTTTTGGACACATAGGAAATACATTTTCATTCCTCAATTTCAGATTCAAGCAAACCACTGTGTTCTAAGTTGATTCTGATTAATCGCAAACTTAATTTATCTTAGTTTTTGCCAAATCTACAATTGTTTTGTTAATCACATCTTGTTATCTCACGAAATAGGAAGTGTTAAGGGAAGCCTCATGTAGCATAATATCTTATACAGAAGTTACTTTCCTTGGATCAAGCATGGCATGTATAGAGACAAAGGTTTGTGTCTTTATTGGCAGATCGCCGCCGGAAAGGAAATGCGAATCGGTTCAGTCGGCGATATCCAATTCCTTCACACAGCAGGAATATGTGACACAAGGTCGGAAAGTGGGGGAAGAGTCTAGTCAGCGGCCCTAAAGAAGCCTGGCCGGCCCCCTCGGCATTCCCCGGTCAGCAAGCGATAAACTTTCTCCACCCCAAAGAGGGGAGGCAAAGCCTGGGAAAGTGGACCTCCTAGAACCGCATAGGACAAACCCACAGACCTGCGGAATCAAGACCCGAAGGCCAAGACGATACCAGTCTATAGTGTGCAGTATCCATCGGTACAGATACTACATTTTGAAATATTTATTTGCAGAAAATATATATTTATATTAAAAAAAAAATAGGCACAAGGCCATCAAAAGTGTGGGGTGTGTTGTTGGTCATCCTTTGTCTAAGGTAATAAAATTACATATCCTACTCTTAACTAGAATCATCTCAGTCACCACAATACCACATTTGACTTTGATCTTGGCCAAAAGGCTAAGAAGCCGTTTTCAGGCGTCTGATGCTGGAAAAAGAGGACGTTACTTAAAAAAAACCGATGACGTCAGTTTGGCAGTGGTGGGGAAAGGTGGTCTGTGATGGGTTGATTTTTATCATATCACAGGGCACATGAAAAACTACTGCATTATAATAATTTCTAATAGTAGTGGAGCACTACTAAAAATACGCATGGACGCCACTGTGCAGCTTACTTGATATATATAAATGTTCATGCACTATTATTGGTATTGAGCACTATTGAGGTAAATACTAAACATATATACATACACAATGTATTATATTACCTTATAATATTATATCTGTATGTACATGAAAAAGTAACTCATACACGCATACGTATGTATGTATATATATATATATATATATATATATATATATATATAATGTAGCATCTTCGTAGCAAGGATTTGTCGAAAATATATCTATAAGCTTTATAAGAGCGAAGAACATGGAAACACTCAAATAAATGTAGTAATAAGATTAAAAATAAACAAAATAATTTGACGACATTACATTATTTAAAATTTTACAATAGACAATATTTCAGAGTTTTTAATCCTGAAAGTGCATAATATTGATGCAATATTTATTGAAATACATAAATAGTCAAAAAATAGACTTTCAAAGAATTTATCTTGGATTAGTTCATTATTGGAGGAATGGGAATATTTTCTATTTTCCCACTTAGTCTTCTTATGTTAACAAAGAGATTTTATTCATTAATCACTGATACTGATTAAAAAGATAAAACACGAGCAACTCCGGGTAACACTGCTATATATATATATATATATATATATATATATATATATATATATATATGTGTGTATGTGTGTGTGTGTGTGTGTGTGTGTGTGTATACTTAGGCAGCAAGTCATTATCCAAGCAAGCGTTGCTGAACGTCACGGAACTTTCTCGTTTGTAAATCTTCTTCGTGAGGTTCTAAAACCGTCGAGCTATCCTTCTGGTTTCAGGTGGCAATCCGTAGAGCATATATATATATATATATATATATATATATATATATATATATATATATATATATATATATATATATATATATATATACGCGCGCACACACACACACACACACATATATATATATATATATATATATATATATATATATATATATATAATCAATCTTTGAGAATAAAAGAAACTTGGAAAATATTCCGTAATATCTTTGATAATTGCGACATAGATTTTGTTACAGACAAGCTCGACTTTATAAGACTTTATTCTTTGGCGGAAATGTATTCACGATGAAGATTCACCACTATATCATCTCCGAACAATTTGGGACGAGTATCCAATAAGGTGACTAGATACCAAGATGTCCGAAATTTGGACGTGACCTCTCAATGCTTTTTTTTATCCGAGATTTAAAAAATGTAATGTTTACTTGCGGAAATAAAAACTAATTACACCATCAAGTTTGAAGATTTAGCAGTCTTTTTTTAATAATATATTTAAACATGTATCATTACCTGCACAAACATTGATCTATGTTTTGTTTGTTCGCCTGAAAGTCAAAAACTTGAATATTTCAAACACACATACACACATGTATATTAATTCAGCATCTTAAAGCTTTGCCGAAAAAAATGTCTATAACTTACAATGCAAAACGCGATATATCCAATTTGTTTAAATTGCTAACTTAAACAATAAAAAGACGATTATATTAAATGGAGACTTCGACTAAATCGCATTTTGTATTTAACTCTCTAATGGGCGAAGAAATTTGAAAATCAATAAATGTAATAACATAAAAATATATATATAGCTACATCATTTCATTATTTAAAACTTTACGCTAAACAAAAATAAATTATTTCAGAATTTTTAACAATCATATATTTTTCATTCATTTTTAAAATATTAAACACAGAAAAAGCCTGGTAATCCTGCTTGTATATATATAAGACAATACATTTCGATCTTTAAAAGTAAAAGAATCTTGGAAAATGTTACGTAATATTGTTGAGAATTGTAACTTAGTTTCGGCCACAGGCAGACCAACTCTTTTCTAGTAAGATGTGATTTTTTTGCCGGCAATGTATGCAACTATTTAATCTGTTAATCATTACCATAAATATGCAGTAATGGTCAGCGAATCGTCGTTTTTATTGCAAATTGAATCGGGGAAAAAGCAAGTAGTTCTGCCAATGCCAATCTTTTGTGATATAAACCATTCCAGTATTCTTATGGGCCATAAATATTCATAGAATTTTCATTTCCACCCTTACTCATCCCTAAAATATTCCGCTTTTGGGAACTTTTCAAATGTCAGAATTTTGGATGCGGGATTGCTGATCTGTAATTGTATCACAATGGCGGGCAGAGCGGCGTCACTCCGGCGGCATAAAACAAATTGGAGAAGTCATTATGCTTATTAGTAAAGTTAGTTTCCAGGCATAGTATGAAATCACATGCACACACACACACACATACACACACACACACACACACACACACACATATATATATATATATATGCTAGTAAAACTATGATAATGTTGTCTGTTATCATCTTGTCACCGTGCACACTTCATCTGCACATGAATGTGTTATATGGCAAGAAAGAGAGTGAATGATATAAATAAAGGGCGAATAAAAAGAGATGAGAGAAATTGAATGATATAAATTATTAAAAGAGAGAGGAGAGCAACAGAGAAGAGAGGGGGGAAGAAAGACAGAGGAAAGAGGGGAAGAGAGACAGAGGGGAATAGACAGAGGAAAGAGGGGAACAGAGTAAGAAGAAAAGGGTAGAAGATAGGAGGAAGAGGAGAAAAGGGAAAAGTAGGGGTGAATGGAGGGGAACAGAAAGGGGGTGGAGGGATAGAGCTGGAAGGGAGAGAAGGAGGGTCTATTATGACATCGCAATGTATTCTGAAATCCTTTGACTTTGTACAAATTGGACGTTGTCAAAACGTGGGTTTTTTGTCTTAATTTTCTTACAGTTGTAAAGTTTTTGTTGATAATGGGGAGCGTAAGAAATATCTTGGAAATGAGAGTGTTTTGTAAATAGTTATATAATTTCTTCAAATCGAATACACGTTTGATAAAATATCAGCAAATAAATGTACTTTTAAAATACCTATCCAATTTACCTACTTAATCGGTTTCGGCCACAAATATATAAACTAATGTACAATTTGCCAACGTTGACCTTTCAAGTCACGGGTCGTCTAGTCTCTATTTATATACAATTAGATATTTGTGTGTACAGGATTCACTCCTAAATAAATTAACCGATCATTAAAACTTTTTGAACACAGTTGCTAGACGTAAGGGTAGGTAATGTAGAGTATATTTAGTTTTATGCAAAGGGCTCAAAGAAAGGATGGAAGCTCCTCGTAAAAAGTCAGATACAATAGTTATGAGACGTCAATTAATAACTATTCTCCACATTTCAGTTTCTTTTGAAGTATTTTAAAGGAGGTTTAAAGGGGTATAATATGGGCACAATCTCCCATTAAAAATTCGAATATTTCAGATTTGCATTCTGGCCAACAGTATTGATTTAGGCAAGCCTGTTTTACTGCGCATATCCTAACGGTCATCTCTGAACGCATATACTATACACTGGACAAGGGATTTGAAGCTAAGGCGGTAGCTCTTGATATATCCAAAGCCTTTGATAAGGTCTGGCATAAAGGTATTCTCATGAAAATGAATTTGTACGGTATTTCTGGACGAATATTTAAGATAATCAATCGTTCTTAGCCTAAAAGAAATATCTAGGTTGTTCTCGATGGCCGAACATTTAAACAACATGCCATTAATGCGGGTGTGCCCCAGGGGTCTATCCTTCGATCTTTATCATTCCTTATTTTGATAAACGACCCTCCTGATGCAATTGTGTCCGAAGTGGGTACATATTCTGATGTACATTTATCTATTCCCGACATGTGGGCAAAACGAACGCACACATATCCAAGGTAATGGATGAATCATAAGGAACTGACCTTCAGTCTGTAGTGGAAGGTGACATAACTGGATGTTAAAATTTAATGCTACTAACAAAAAGTTCCTTTTCTTTTAATAATTATAAGAAACCTTTGTCAACCACTAATTACCATGGCTAATAACATCCTACATGAGAGTCCATCATTTAAATTCGTCGGCCTAATATTATCAGGTAACAGGAATTGAAACAAATACGTAGAAGACATTGTCAAAGCTGATGCAAAGAAAAGTTGGCTCTCTCTGCCGTACTAAACAGAATATCACACCTGCTAATATCCTATATCTCTACAAAGTCATTATTTGCCCATGCATAGAGTATAATTGCCACATTTGGCCTGGTGGATCAACGACTAATCTCTTACTCTTAGACATAGTAAAAAATAGCCTCTTATCTAATAGGTTCCACACTGTCTACCAAGCTCCAGTCATCACCCCATTGCCGCAATGTTACCTACCTGTGCTTGTTGTTCAAGTACTTTTCTGGAATGTGCTCCGATGAATTTGCTGCATTGGTGCCCCTCGACGTAAATAACCCTGACAAACTCGACAATCAGCAAAATTTAACCTTTCACTGTCGATGAGTCTTTCTACTCTAATAGTCTATTTTCTTCGAACTGCTAGCCTTGGAATCCCATCCCTGCTTCCTGTTTCCCTGACTGTACCAACATACAGATATTTAGATGTAATGCAAACAAACGTCTCGCTCCAATACATCCCACTTAGGATGCCCCTATAAATATGACCTCTTTATCACAGTAGCCCCTTACATCTCAGTGGTAATGTGTCTTGTTTGGAGTGAATAAAAGTAAAAAATAAAAAAATTCATTAGATACCAAGTAAGCAAGATTCCCTGAATTTCAATTTCTTCTTAAGGCCTCTTAAATTTTAGACACTTTCAAGAATGAAAGTTATGTAATGAATTTTGATCAAAATTATAAGAAGGATTCTAGACATAATATTTAGCAGCATTATATCTTCATTATAGTCTTCGTAAGGGGACATAAAATGGGGTAAAACCGATCTGTTTAAGGAATAAATGTTACCTGTCGTTTGATGTGTATTTCTCTCGTGTATTATAATAAAGCCTATGGCTACAGAAATGCAATCGTACTTCAATCAAAGATTTCCTCAAGCCATTGAGTTGAATGCTTAGTTGCTAATATTTCTTCAACGCTAAGCTCCACCCCATCTTTAATAATTGTTTTCTGTTTAAAAACGATGTCTGCAACGTTCTATCAAACCATGAATTTATTCTCATTGTAAGTTGAAAATACAAATCTCCAACTTGCTACTCAATATAAAAATAACTACAAAATAAAAGGACAAATAAAAAAATAAAAAACAATTGCGTAAATTTTATTGTCTTTTGATTTCGTAGCTGTTTTGTTATTAACTAACCAGTTCAAGATGTGTATCTTTCAGAAAACATTTACAATGTGAATAAATATAATATCTTTCGGAATGTTTGATATAAGGATTGATAATTTGTGTTATTGGAATTATTCGAACTACTATTTTCATCATGCCCATTATTTTTCATTCGACCGATGTAATCTCCGACCTTCTTCTGGTGCATTTTTATGAACCTGGGAATTTTTCTGTAAGACTCGGGAACCCACACTGAATCGCGCACCTTATTTTGTTCTTTTTTTCGTTCCGTCAGCCACGACCGGAGTTGGAACAACTTGTTCCGTGTGATAACATTATGATTGTATAGTTTATAAATTATCATAACATTAGTCAGCATGTAATACAGGCGTTAAAACTAGTATGATGATGATGATGATGATGATGATGATGATGATGATGATGATGATGATGATGATGATGATGATGATTTATTTATAAACTATACAATCATAAATTTATCATTTTATTATATGAGACCTGTAGTTTCACGGAGTCTTCAGTAGGATTCAATTATGATTATATATATATATATATATATATATATATATATATATATATATATATATATATATATATATATATATAAAATGCTCTTGCATATGGCTTGTGAGATAGCTTCATAAACAAATGCTGTATTTAGATATCTGCTTCGTATGTGATTTAGAACAATTATTGATACGTGTTATCACACACACTTTTGGAGTTTTTATCGTATTTTATTTTTTATCCGATCAGCAGTTTTAGCTTCATTTATTTATAAATTTGCTTCGTATAAAATTTATAACAATAATTGGTACGTGTTTTCACTAAAAATATATTTTATCCGACCAGCGGTTTTCACTC
>OY744533.1:30545280-30597780 GCA_963556195.1 Sepiola atlantica | reverse complement strand
AATTGCGGAAGATGTTTCGTTGTTCGTATGTGAAGTGAAATGCTTGAATTGCGGAAGATGTTTCGTTGTTCGTATGTGAAGTGAAATACTGGAATGGCGGAAGTAGTTTCGTTGTTCGTATGTGAAGTTAAATGCTGGAATTTGCTTGCTGTTGCAAGTTGTTTATGTGCACCGGTTGACCAGTTGTCGAGTAGGTGTTAAGTTTACGTCTGCGCATTTTTCTTTTTAGTACTAGTCGGGTTGATAGCCTCAACTTTGATTAGACCCGGCACACGTAAGTTTTCTTTCTTTTTTTTACATTCAAACGCTTTTTCTCAAGTCCTCTTGCAACGCCGGGTTGCACTGCTAGTTTAAAATAATGTTTATTTTATTGACCTTTTCACTGCTAGAAAGGTCAAAACTAATAAAATAAATGAATATGGGAGAGCATGAAATTAAAATAAAGGACGAACAATCCGATCGAAAATCAATATGAATTTAATTTAGTTTATTTATAGTTTCCTTCTACGCAATGAACACAAGCTGGAAAAAGCTTTCGTTTTATGCTCAGTTAGCACAAATACAAGTAGAGGAAAACCAAACTAGTTTTAGTTCCTTTTACAAAGAATAAAAAACGCCGGATAAATTAGTTTGAGAAATCAGATAATTCTATTTTTTTTTAGAAAAGTGAAAAGCATTAACTGAATACATTAGCGTATCTACGTAAAACTGCGTAACAGTTGGAAACTAAGAAAATCCTACTTCCGGTTTGATTTTAGATGTGTCTTTTGCATTTCGGAAATATTTAACTTAAAGCCGCGCTAAAAATTACAGAACGAAAATAAAAACGGGCCATCCTTCATTAAGCACTGCATTCACTGTAATTATAAAATTAACGTGTTAACAATTTCGGACAGGTTTCTTTTTTGTAATTGCTAGTTGGACCTACCCAACTATGCGTTTTCTTTTACCAAATTATTATTTAAAAAGAGGATTTTGAGATTTAAATTTAATTATTACAATATCGTGATGTCATCAAATAATTAATGGAAAAAATATAAAACTGTAATTAAATTTTGTTTAGGTAATGTTTTAATCTCTATTTATAAAATGATTGGATGTAAATAATTTCCAAAATTTTCAATGCAACAGTTTAAATGCGTCCAACTTCATTTCAAATTTCGAAGAGTTATAAGATAATGCGTTCTTTTTTCAACTATTAGCAAAAGATTAAAATGGCTGGCTTGTTCATGAAGAAAGAGAATTGAATTTTGTAATTTAATTATTTTTTAAAATAGGATTTAAAAAGTTTATTTTAGTACGTGACGCGAGTCCATCTTTAATTTCAATAAATAATTGCTTAAGAACCAATAAAAATAATAATGTGTAATTCACGTATTCAGTTAACACAATTATGTTTGAGATTATTTCCTGTTTAAAAACTAAAATTTCACATTTAAGAAATCCGATAATTCTGCAAAATTGATTTAATACTAGTAGGAAGACCCGACGTTGCTCGGGATTGAATGAGGTTCACTACTTTGTACTTTTCTATTATGCTTATAACACCATATTATTTATTTTGTTTTTACTGCCCACATCCTCTTGTTTCGCCCCTAATATAGTCAAAAGAAGCTGAAATTTTGTGAAACTCTCTGAATTAATGGTTTGCATTTCATCAACATCTGATATAGGTATTTGAAGTTTTATAGGAGGTTCTGTCCCAATGGGTCACCGAGAGGTGAAACCACGTACATATTCAGCACATAGAGGGTAATCTAAAGATTCAGGGCCACTTCCACGGTTTCGATGAGTTGACATTGGTAGTAGCAGTGAGTATAGACCGTCTGTGTCTCACATAGTAGTAGTCGTTGTATCATAGCGTATCTATCCTAGTAGTCAGCAATGTGTAATAACCACAGCACACGTATTCGTTTTTTCGTGGTTTTATTTTTATTCAAATTCCACTTTAAAGATTATGGAGTATACGTCCCTGAGGTTAAAGAAATCATTTGAAACACGTCTGTCTCATATAGCAGACAGAACCAAAGAGAGTATCTCATTTTGCTTTTAGTCGCAAATGACTATTTTTGTCATTTCCGAAAAATGTTTGCTGCGCGACCACTTGTTTGTCAGCCTCGTTCGCTAACCTATATTTTGCCTAACCTACTTAGCTCACATTAGATATTGTATTTTTCTTATAAGTTTATGCCTCTCATGATAGTAGCAGTTGTATCATAGTTTATCTCTCATAGACACAACCAAAGAAGGAGTACTTAATCTCTCTTTTCGTCGCCTATCACTATCTCCGTCACTTCCGAAAAGCGACTTTTAGATCGCTAGGATAATCTGAGTATGTACGAGATCATACCTATAAAAATTTGCATTTATAGGTACAACACCTTAAAAGTGATTCTCGAAACACATCTTGCCAGACAGACACTAGTTAAGAAACCACAAGATAAATTGATAGGCGGACAAATATTTCGGTGAGGCTTATTATATTTATAAATAAAGTAGCAGTTGGAACTGTTATTAGCTTGTTGGAATAGGCTACTTTAACTTTTTCTGTAAATGCGTTGTAAAATATAAAACCATTAACTTTATCCATTACCGTATAAAAAGAAAACTTTATAAACTACTAAACTCCTTTTATTATTTACATTTACATTTTTTAGATGTGTTTTTCGTATTTCAGTAAGAGTTTACTGAGAGTTGACATAAAAACATAGATCGAAACAAAAACAAACGACACTCACTTTAATCGTAATTATAAAAAACAACCTTTTAAAACATTGAGATTAGGATTTGCAACAAAAACAATAGAAAAACATAACAGAGGATATTTTTCACAGATTACTCGCAGCCAATAAATGATTACGTTTAATTGGATTTTGACTGATCAAGTACGGTTGTGATTAACCAAAGATATCTGTCGTGCTTTTGTCTTCATGGGCTTTGGGGGTATTTACCCATGTTCATTTTTTTATCTAAAAAATCAGCGAAAAATGAAAACTTTCGGTGCCGGCTGGCATACATTGGATGACCCATACTCTGTCAAACTTATCCCGAAATGATATCTCAACAAACCACGTTGATATAACAATAACAACCTAATAGCATTGCGTTTTGCATATTCAGCCAATACTCCAATGCTGAAGTTTAACTGGAAATTATCACCTTGGTAGACCATGCGCATGTAACAAAATAGATATAATTCAGTCTTACGCTGCGCATCTACACTTCAGACTCAGTCAATCAAAGCAAGGCAGGAGGAGATCAGGCATCTCATCTCAACCAATCAGATACGTAACGCAATATCTATAAGCTAAATAAACACATGTATTTCAGCGAGACAGACGAGAATCATCACTATCATAATTTTTATCATCACAACAGACAAACAACGGCTAGTCTTGAAGTTCTATTTCTCTAGCGATAAACCTAACAGCAACAGCAAGACTCTTGTGGACGCACAACACACTGTTCTGATCACTTCATCATCATCATCATCATCATCATAATCATCATCATCATCATCATCATCATCGTCGTCGTCGTCGTCGTCATATAAATAGCCCTGTTAATGACTAACTTTATTCAAACTACATTGTAAGCGACCACAGCTGTTTGCATGATAAAACCATCCAACCTACATTGGAAGTGATTAGTCGTTTTCACGATTATCATTCAAACAAAATACTTTGATGCCAGTTATGTGCTTGTCTATTGCGTTCCGAACCATAAATTGTATTTATTTTTGTATATTACACACGGATTGTCTCCTTTTGTTGCTGTCACATTTACTCTTTTTATTTTATTTGCTAACGTTAATTATGGAATATTAGATGACAGATTTATCCATCTCGTAAGTATCGTGGCTCCCATGACACCATCACCGAACAACCTAATATACGGCATAATCACGTTGACAAACCGGTTCTCGTTAGATTCCCGAAGTTAAGCGGCGTTGATCCTACTGACCATTTTGGAATATCAGGCACTGTATATGGGCGGACGACGACACCTCCCTGCAAAAACTAACGTCGTTAAACTCATCTCGTCTGAGTGGGATACACATGCGACTTGGAACCGCTTGTGCATTTAATATTCCTAGGAACTTACTCTTTCGGAGGAAGCCGACTTGACCCGCTCAAAATCTGTGTAATACCAGGACCAGGAACAACCTACTAATGAGTCGTTATCCTGCCTTGATATACGCACATTGATAACCGGCCACCAGGGACTTCCTTGCGAAAGTAAACACTATATTTTACAAATCCACTACCATTTTTTCTTCCAATCATCAACTCCTGTTTTTTGTGAATTATTTTGTCAAAAAGCACGGAGGAACTATGCCCCTATTTACCGCCCTCACAAATACTTATGAATAAGAAATTAATGATAGAAATAAAACCATTCGGATCAGTCTATTCTTGTACGGGGTGACTCCAATAAAACGGCCCCAAATAATAAAATGAAACTTTGGTGATAACTGGTCAATTCTGTTGAAAGCATCATATCAAACCATGCGAGTTTGGACTCTTTGTCTTTATGCATATAACCGGATAACCTTCATTTAACTCTGATCATAACATTCTTACAAACAGACGAAAAAATGGCTCTGACCTACTTCCTGATGTCTTCCTTGAATTCTTTGAGTGTCCTTGATCTTCCCGTATAACTTTATCTAGGTAGCCACAGAGAAAAATCGGAGAGCTAAAGTCAAGGCTGTGATATGTTTACTCAAATTCAATCTTGAGACTGACTGAGCGGTCGCCAACGTTTTCATTTAAACAAGCCGGGACAGATTTGGGGTGTGAGAGTCTGCTTCATGTTCCTGGAAGTAGAATGTTACAATAAGCAATGGTTATATGGTCTGCATACAAAGTACTTCAAATTCTGCTGAAAACATTTTCTCGCACTACAATTATTGGAACATCACGAATAGCTTGAATCGATGTCATTGGATGCATTATGATTGTCCATTGTCTCATAGTTGTCAAATTAGTTAATCCAGTCTTGAATGTTGTACTTTACGGTTTATTTTCCATATTTAAACTAATGAGCAAAAGGGTTTTACACTTTTGTGAACAAGCCTGTCTTGTCTTAATGTCTGACGAAGTCTACTCTTTGTTTGATTTCCGATTGAAATCAAGAGTGTTCACATGGGCTGTTTCCGCCATGTTATCATGGAGATGAATGGAGGATATATGACAAAAATGTATGCGGGCCCGTTATTTGAGGGTAACCATATATACCAGTTCCATGAAATTCTGATGCTCGCATAATTGTCTAAAGATTTTCACATGCAACTAGTGGTCGATATGCTTGAAGAAGTGGTAGTCGATGGATGAAACCTCCGGTGAAACAAATTTGACCTCTTCTAAGGCACAACAGTAAATTAAAATAAATACTAAGCACCAATCAAATGCCTCAACTTGTTTTATTCTACAACAACAGCACATGCCTTTAGGTTTTTATTTGGTACACACCTGTGTGCAAATAGATATTTGTTATTGATCACGGCAAATTTTCCTTGTTTTTTAGGTTGCTGACAGAACCGACCACTTACTGAAGTTTTCGACTAAGTTCCGTCAACACTCAAATTCCTGCGAAAATATTAAACACATTGTGGGCGTAGAACGATTGATACAGCGACCATTTGGTATGCATACGGTCCACTGAGCAGCGGACCACATTTATACAGCAACTAAAGTCATTATCATTTGATTGTTATGCTTCGTGTGGTTGGGGGATGTCTATGTACGCCACATCGATCAAAACACAAAGTTGACCTCTCTGATTATGTAGAATTTAGTTGAACAAATAGATCAGTGCTAAGCTTTATTGCAAGTCGAGTTTGATTAGAAAAAACATTTATTTGCATTTAAAATTATAAAATGCAGCACAAAGCTCAAAATCTTTCTTGGGAAGAACTGGTCTTTACTATTATTATTCTCACTTAATAATCAACTTTCATTGACTCTATCGCACTGCCCTGAAGAACTCGAGAACAAGTTTGATAGGTGTTTTATGTAGTAGTTTGGAATGCTCCATTTTGCTAATTCAGCAAGCTTATTATCTGGGTTTTGATTGGCTGTTGATTTTCGTGTTGATATTGTGTGCAATAATTTCCCTACTTTGCGTGCTTCAGTACGGGATCTGTATTACGTTTACAACCCGCTTTCCTTTTTCTGCCAAACTGGACGTTAGTTTTGAACTTTTTTGCGAAGGTTTGTAGACTATTTTGATTCACCTGTTCCTCGCACGTGATAATACGAGTGAAAAATAGGTCGTTGTTAATTCTGCAAAAGAAGCACCGACGTCAGCTAAAACCGATTATTTCTTTTAATTTCTTCAGATTCGTGCCACATCGTTTCATCAATCTTTCCCCAATTGCTTCAGGTGTTCTACTACTGTCGAACAGTTTGGCGTGTGTCTGCTTCTGTCTTCAATTTTGATTATTGACGTTAAATTTAAGTTGATTCATAAGCATTTGAATGTAGAAATCAAAAACGACATTATTCTCTGTAATAATAATAATAATAATAATAATAATAATAATAATAATAATTATAATTATAATAATAATAATAATAAAATTAATAATAATACCCTTTCTTGCTTTCATATTCGGTCGAAATTTTTAATTCTGCATCTACTCCCAAAATCTAACAAAAAATATGGGATTGAAGTTGGCAGCAAGAAACACCAATAGACATGATTATTTTTGTCAAATCCAAAGTACTTTTTGTGGCGCTGAATTTTCTCACCATTAAAAACTGTTGTGGGGAAAGTACAAACGCCTCCTTCCTTATACAACTGTATAAGTACAACCGGGCCGCTCCCCATATGCATTACATCTATTTACCCAACTTAACAGTAACACTAAACTATTTTATATTTGTATGTTGACCGTTTAAGTTATTAAATATATTTGGATATCATTAAAAAAACAATCACATGTCTAACTGTTTCCTCGTGGAAAAGCAAGTAAATAAGGACTTATAGACATGTTTTTCTCGTGCTGGCTCACCCCCCACAAAGGCAAACATATTCAATATCTCTTTCCTATTGAAACAAATAACAAAGTGAATGTTTGGAAGGAAGAGTGACTATAGAGTTGCCAGGTTGTCATCACCACGCCCATTTTTAAAATCACGTTGTAGTAAACGTTCGTTGATGGTCCCCGGATCGAATGTTCTTTTTGCTTGTTTGAATTTTCATGTGCTGCTTTTTTAGGCAAGGTTTAAACTCGTACAACATTCCATTTTAAAAGAAAATATGCTGACCGCATATACATAAAAGATTTATCATTGCCATTAACTTATTAACATAATAATTTATAGGAGACTTTGAGCTTTAACATGATATATAACACTAACATATTCAAATAAGAACGTTTTTGAAGATTGAGTGACAAATTTGAATCATCAAAAACGGACACTATTTTCTAATCGACCTAATACTTACTCGATGAAAAGTAAGAGATTGAAACACTTGTTATTTTGTGTGTTTTGTCAGAATTACCTGAATTATCTCCCTTTGATTTATTATTGGCTAGGATTAGAAAATTCGTCCTCCTATCAAAATTCGCTCTGTCTAGGTGCCAGAAATTCAAAATTATAATATTTATTTTCTGACGCGTCCATCAAAGCGTACGGATGTTTCGTCCAGATGTTTTTAATATGATAAAAAATAACAACCGATTAGTAATTTTAATAATTTACCATCAGAAATAAATCTATCGACTATTAGAACCGTAAATGGAAGGACTACTTTTGTCTATTTAGTGCTGGTGAATTAATTTGCATTTTTTTTCATTTCATGCGTTTCGACAGTTACTTACCCTAAGAGAATTTGGTTTTAATAAACTATTATTTATTGAATATTATTAATGGGAAATTGTTATTTTGAAACCAAAAAAATTTAACCGAACACCTGTTTTTTTGTTACCATTTGTAAAGGCTTGACATTTGAATAACGTCAGACAAGAAATCATAATGCATCCCCCATTTTCAGCTGCAATCATAATTAAAACACTAACCTGTGCCAAAGTTTAAGTGTTAAAATATATAAAAGACTTTTTCCCTCACATTTTCAATAAAACACAAAATGAGTGTGTGAATAACTTCTGCCAGGCTAATTAGATTCATAAAGAAGGTCGGGGTGGTGTCAATATGAATGTGTGATTGCGAGGATCTGAACCCCCTTTAAGTTCTTACCCAAACACCTAATGACTATACTTCTACACAACAGAAGTAGATATCATTAGGATCGATACTCTAACTTCGAACATATACAACTAACTAGCAGGAACATCCGACGTTGCCCGGGATTTAATGAGAAACATATGTCCGTTTGTGCCCAACTCATAACACGATATTACGTTTTAATTCTTATCTTTAAAATTTTTAAATTATTTAATTTTGTGGGTGGGGCTCAAGTATTTACTGGGAGGGAATAAAAGTATAGTTGCATTTATTGGAATAAATTTATGTAAAGTTATACTCGTTAAAATAAACGATACTTATTCAAGTACCTTGCGTGTTGTAGTTTCAGAATATATAAGGTTATGGGAGTCTATCTTCAAAACCTTAACATAAATTAGTGAATCAACAAAAAAACAAACAGACATGAACTACAACTTTATATAGAGAAGTTTAAAACAATAAATGCATGTTTATTTCAATATCCTTGCAAAAAAGGCTTTTATGAGTAAATATATTTAACTAGCTGTACCTATTCAGTGTCGCCTGCTAGTGTAAATTGTTTTGCTTTTCTTTGTTAGGTTATGTCGTTATTTTTTCCAAAATATATTATGTTCCAATCAAAGGGAAGTAACTCTGTATAAACAAATACAGAGATACGTCCCTCTTCTTTAAATGGAGGCCATATGAAAGTAATTCAGATTCTATCTAAGTATTTTCTGATAGGAAATACATCGAATTACATATTATTCTTAATAACGTGCTGCAACAACCCACAAATGAAACTGACGAACCAAAATCAAATATTGATTTTATAGGAAGAAAGCTATCGATGACAAAGAATCCACAAAATGACTGACTTTTACTTTAGACATTAGATTAATTGCAATATAGAGCACATTCTTCTTAAAAAAGGCTCAATTTTTGACGGATGAAAAATACCAAAAATTGCAAGCTAAAATGTAAATTTAAAAAATCAAATATAGCAAAAATAACCATAAAATATTGATAAATTGTTAGTGTAATTATTAATTAACTAAAACATAAGAGATCGATTATCTTTAGTTGGAAACATAATTCAAATGCACTTTTCAACACTAGTAAAATCAAATATAGCAAAAATAACCATAAATATTGATAAATTGTTAGTGTAATTATTAATTAACTAAAATATAAGAGATCGATTATCTTTAGTTGGAAACACAATTCAAATGTACTTTTCAACACTTGTAAAATCAAATATAGCAAAAATAACCATAAAATATTGATAAATTGTTAGTGTAATTATTAATTAACTAAAATATAAGAGATCGATTATCTTTAGTTGTAAACACAATTCAAATGCACTTTTCAACACTTGTAAAAACGAGATGCACAAAACTTTAAATTAATTACAAATAAACAATCAACACAATATTGGAAAAAAAATTACATTTGTCATTGAGATATGATAGAGTAAATATTCAAGAATAATATCAAGAAAATATTAGGTAAAATGCTAATAGGAAAAATAATTTTCAAATAATGACAATAAAATTAATTGATATTGAATAGTACTAAATGCATTACCATTTACTAATTAAACAAATCAGTGCTCAATTAATGTTTAAACTATTTATTATAATCTATAATATTTATGAGAAAGAGTAATTTTAATTTCTAAAAAAGAATAAAATTATTATTTAAGATTTTCGGTCGGCTTAAATCCAAATGTTTTAGAAGGTGATGGTGGCTATTTGCAAACCGCTCCACGAGTGTCGGATTTGACACAAGATCGAAGGTTAATTTGAGATTGGAATTGAGCACCACAACAAAGCTCAAGCTCTTTAAGGGATCACTTATAGAAATTTCCTGAATCGGACCAATCGGCACTCCTCGATAGGCTGCCTCAGGCAACAGTACTTGTTTCACTAATCAGAGAGGCGCAGGGTAACTCTCTCTCTCCGGCACAAAAAGAAGAGGTAATTTCTGTGCGGATGGTCTCAAGCAGTGAGCAGAACAAACAACATAATTGAAGCCCGAAGGCGACAATAGTTGCCAACCAACGCAACATGGTGACATGGTAAAAACCTAATACTGACCTCATGTCACTATGGTGTTAATATTTCGAACTTTGATTTACGAAAATAAACTTCAAATTGGTTTTCTTAATAATGTAGATGAAATACGTTGATATTTGTTGTATTCTATCAATTTCTAACTTTTGGGGTTGTCACGTGGTTGCAAAATTAGCGCGATTTTGTAGCATCTTAAAACGGAACACAATACGAACATAAGACTTTGAATCTCTTTTAATTATCTGACTTTATAATTTAATTTTCCTGAAACATTTGGTGTTTTTGCTCAATAAACAAACAGACAAACAGAAGAGAAACATGCTTTCCGGTTGACGTTAATTTCGCCGAATTATTCGGCTTTGTTCTATTGGAGATATGTTCGATGACTGCATTTCAAACAATTAACGAATATTCATCAAGCTATTAAGATATTCATCGCGTTTATTTCTGTGAATGTACTGATTATCCCTACAACAGCCTATTCCTATCTCAATTTATTTGTATCAATCTATCACAACACGCCCGTTTTATTATATTCATATCTCTCTATCCATATATCTATCGATCTTAATCTTTTCTTACTTGCATATCTACTTATCTATTCCATATAAATGAATGCACTTTTCTCGCTCTAACGAGAAAGTCAAAATGGCATATTTCAAGTTAATTCAACTTTACACAAGAGACGCACCGTATTTTTCATATACTCCTTATGCCTATGCGATATTAGTCGCAATGTTAACTAATTTACTAATTGTTTTTGAAAAAGGAAATTTTATTAATTAATTAATATTAGTTATTGCTCTTTAATTCAATGGTTGCAACATTATTTTATTTCCTAGACAAATATTTAGCATTTATGTTCAACTATTTCTTTCTTTAAAAGAACCGACTTGATTTTTAACATTTTGCGATCTCTTTCAAAATTGAAAGTGAAAAGGCGAATTGATTTCTTCTTTCTTTTCCTTTCTAATTCTGGTTAAATGTGAATTTAAAAGATAAATAAATTTGTACCGAATTTACCTAAAATGTTAATGTTTATCTGTATGAATAAATAAGAACAGAACAGTTTTGCACCACTTTTATATAATATATAATTCTACAAAACCTTATGTCGAGAATCAAGAAAATTCAAGCCTTAAGGGTCTAAAGAAAAACTGACATTTCGGGAATTTTGCTTAATTTGTGTTTAATAACTATAGACCATATTTAATGCAAATCTGAAATATTTGAATTTTCAAATGTTAGTTTTTGCCCATATTATGCCATCTAAACACCCTTTAAAATACTCTAGAGAAACTGAAGTTAGTTGGATATTTATTAATTGATGTCTTATACTTACTGGTAACATTACACACAAATTGGAGGTATCTAAATTTCACGAAGAGCTTCCACTCCTTGTTTGCCGCTTTGCATTAAACTAAATTAAACTAAATATAGCTCACATTACCAACCCTTATGCTGAGCAGCTGTGTTAAAAAATTCATAATGATCTGTTAATTAGTTTAGGAGTGAATCCTATAGATAAAAATATATAAACATATACACATACCTAACTTTATATGAATAGAGATGGTTATTATTATACTAAAGCCGTTTGTTTCTCTAAGTCTTTTCCCTATCAAAGTGTAGTATCTATTCTGAGACTACACTTTATCTGCCCTGTCTTCCATCAATGAAAAAGGACATTTTTATTTCTATCCTAATCCAGAGTGCTCTTTTTAGGGAGGTAAGTAAACAGGAAGATAAAATGCATGGTAAAATATTCTCATATGTTTTTACTTCTGAGATTAAATTAGTTTTGTAAAGAATTCCATGATAAGTCTACTTGAACTGTAAATTGTAATTAACTGAACAAATCCCCCATTTCTCACCAAACCCTCTATGTATTTCTCTCGCCCTCTCACATTGTGTTAATTCAACCTCTCTCTAATAGTTTTTAATGTCTTTGTGAACATTTGGAGGAGTGACTCGCTCTTTTCAGCTAATTTACATAGCGTGTTCGTACAAACCGTAAACACGCATGTAAATTCGACAGCAAATTAATAGGACTCTTTACTTCTATATTATTTATAATGATTGAAAAAACTTATATTTAGTTAGATAAGAAAAATGTCTTAGCAAACTTCTGACAGTTTATTAATTTATTAATTTTCGAATGGAATGAAAGGGAAAAATAATGTTAGTGGTTGTGACAGACTGGTAACGTGTACGTCTAGTATATATACTTATCGTCGCAAAAAAGTCTCAAAGAAATAATTATGCTCACTGTTAGCTTATGTAGTTCGCTTATCATAAGTAAATATTCATATTATTACTAAGCTCTACTCATTGTATGTGTATATACGGAAACAATATATATATATATATATATATATATATATGCGTAATATATCATTTAAATGTATAAGTATACAATATAAAACACCCATATATATATATATATATATATATATATATATATATATATATATATATATATATATATATATATATATATATATATATATATATATATATATATATATATATATATATAGGGCTTTCTGAAGCCCTCCAAAAAGGACCGCGCTCCTTTTTGCTGGAGCGAAGAAGAGGAGGGCTCATTTTATATTCAGCGGGAGTTGAGCGGGAGCAACTCCATTTGGGACTAAAGAGCGGTGGTTCTATCGCTCCGCGCTCCTCGTTCCAAAATTTGATTTTTTTTTTAAACATTAGTTTTTTATTCAGCAATATAAAGGAAAAGTTAAGAAAGTCTCAGAGTTTACTCTGAATTATTTTTAAAAATTATATCTCTGGTAAAGAGAGGGAGGGGCTCAGGCGGAAGACGATTTAATTGTAATGTTTTTAACAATCTTTTTTTAAATTGTTTTATTCGTTATCCCCCCACCCCCAACCCCGTCAACTTGCTATCAAGCGATGAGACAGATCAAAGGCGTCATTAAAGTTTGTATTGCAGTCAGTGATTTGAGCGGAAATATTAACGTTCTATTTCTTTGGAAAGATTAAAGAAAGTTGAAATACATTTGAGTTAGGGGTACGAACGATTTTGACACCATCTTAGTACAGGTCGGGAGGGGGGGGGGAGAGATAGAATTCAAAATGTTTACTAGCTGACCTGAGATAATTACTAAGGCCCTTTTAAAAAGTACACTGCTATCTTTCTGTTGAATAAAAACTCAGAAAATGAGCACTCTAGGAATTTAGGAAAACTCGTCCAAGGAAAACTCGGCAACGGAAAATTCGTCAATGGAAAATTCGGCACGGTAAACTCGGCAATTTTGGCCAAGTAGGAAAAGTTAGTAATTATCGAATAAATATCGATTGAAAATAGATTTTAGAACCGTTTTTTTACAGGAGATATACTTGTAAATACGGGGCTACCCCCCTCCCCAGTGAAGAACATTTTTTATATTCTTTTTTGGTACTTGTGCAGTTTACAAACCGGGCTATTTTTTAGATAAGATTTTCAAGTTAAATTAAATGTTTACGATATCTTTTGTTTATTAAATTGTTAGGTGAAAGTACAGAATAGTTAACAAAGCCCCCCTCCTCACTCCATGTTAGGAATGGCTTTCTAAATAAAGTTATTTCAACCCGGTTCGTAATTACGTTACGAAATTAAAGGTTTGGACTGGGTTATTTTTTACATAAAAGTTAAATTCGATTTTTACGATATCTTCTGTTTATTAAATTGTTACGTGAAAGTACAGAATAGTTAACAAAGCAACCCCCATTCTCCCCATGTAAAAAATCGTTGTCTAAATAATGTTATTATTTCAAGCCGGTTCGTAATTAAGTTACGAGATTAAATCCATCATAATTCATTTAGATGTCTTCGTAAACAAGTCAGCCATTTTAATTGACAAAACATCAATTACTTCGTGTATGTGCAAAACTTGAAAGGAATTTATAAACTATCGAGTAGAAAGTCATTTAAACTGGCTTTGAATTCTTAGAAAATTTCCATGTATTTAAAACAACAAAATTGTTTTCTTGTTCTCGTAACTTAATTACGAACCGGCTTGAAATAATAACATCATTTAGACAACGAATATTTACATGGGGGGGGGGGGCTTTATTAACTATTCTGTACTTTCACGTAACAATTTAATAAACAGAAGATATCGTAAAAATTTAATTTAACTTGAAAATTTCCGGGTTTTTCACATCTATGTGTTACATTTTTGATAAGACAGTATTCTTAAGAAATTTAGCGTCAAATGTCTTTTAATGCGCCAGTGAGTCTATAGATGTCTTTGAAGTTATTTTCTTATACATTTGAACTTTTTTATTGCTTTTTTTATTGAATAAATAAGCCAATTTTTCTTTTAATTCGCGTTTTTAAATAATGTTAGGTTCAATTATACTATAGGGGCCGTTCGATTTTCTCACCCATTTCGCTTGGTATTCACCCAAATATTCGATAAAATCTATTTTGGGTTGAAATGGTACATTTTGTCCTGACAAAAAAATTTAATTTATACCCGTCGTCTTTTCGGTGACATTTTGTTATTCTTAAATTCACGACTAGTATGTTTTAACCTTTTCATGTTTGTTTTTTCTGTGTAATAAAATGTTAAAGCAGTAAAAATATCTAGTCTAAGGAAAAAATATATTTAGTCCAAGGAAAAAATATCTTTAGTCCAAGGAAAAACCACTAAAAACCAACATGGCCGCCAGCGATTAAAACCTGGAATTAAAGTTAGATTCTCAACACTTTAAAAAGTAAATGCCAGATATGTTGTATTACATTTTAAGACATTAAATGGATCTCTAAATTGTTTATTGACAATTTATTGATATTTTTTGTTCAATCTTTAAAAAATAAACTTCCTTGGGTTTTTTTCGCTCCAAATTGTACTATTGAAAAGAAAATGGATACATCGATTTGTTTGCAAGTACTTGCTCGGTCTTCTGTTGTAAATAATAATATACATTATACAATATAGTTACGTTCGTAAAACAAACAAATATTAAACAACAGTACGACGATTAATGTTGCCCTGGCTGTCTATCCTCTCAGAGAAATTTTTTGTCTTTAAAAAAAAAAATCACTAATAATGTTTAAAAGTAAAACTTTATTTACTTAAACCAAATCTAAATATATCGGGTAAAATTTTCCTTTCCCGAAAAAATTGGTTGTTAATGTAATGAATATTAAAATTGTTTTAAAATACTTCAGGTATTTTTCCATTTCTATTTTATACCTCAGGAAACGAAAATTTACGTATAATCCTATACTTCGACCGACATGTTCTCCTATAACTCTCAAAATATTAGCGAGATTTTGTCAAATATTATCTTACGGTCTTACACTTAAAGTGGCATCTCAACCCATATTGACGAGATCCTTTGACGCCAACCCCTATCCTTCAACCACTCATTGCAAGAATAACACGTTTATGAAAGATCATATATTTTTTATTATAGAGCGCTGAAAAAGAGCCGCTCCTTTCTTATAGGAGTTGGAGCAAGAGCGGCTCCTTTTTTAAAATGGGGAGCGTGAGAGGAGCCAGCTCTAATTTTAGGCGTTGGAGCAGGGGCGGGAGCAGCTCCAAAAGTAGTGGAGCGCGTAAAGCCCTATATATATATATATATATATATATATATATATATATATATATATATATATATATATATAGTAAGCAATGAAAATATATATGGCAATCAAGCTACACAGAGGCTCCCGTGTTTCATCCCCGAGGGGAATCGTCAGGCTAAATGCATGGAGTTATTTTTGTCAGGTGTTTTTATATACGTGGCTTGCTAGTTAACCAATCAGATTCTTTGTTTTTCCCTCAGCCAATCGTTGGGCTTCCCTCGAACAAAGGCATTGTGGGTGACGCTCTTATTTTTGTTAACAATGGATTTTCCTATATCCTGTTTCCTTTGTTTTGTCAATACAGTGGGCGAGTTTATTTTAACACGTGGTTTCTTGTATTTCTATTTTGGGTTTTAAATTTTAACTAATTCAGTTTTTTATTAATTAATTAATTTATTTTTATTTATTTATTTATTATATATCATCCTAAGGTAAATTTATTTCTGTGTAAACAGCTGTTTGCTATTTCACTTCTAGAGTTTAATAGGTTTCGGGGATCTTTAAAATTTAGGATTTCGTATTTTTCATTCAGGCATAATCTACACGGGTCGTCTAAGTTTCTACATGTACTGGCCTGTCTTACTATTTCCCATTCAATTATTGGTGAGTGTCCATTTTCTTTGAGCTCCCAATAATGGTTAGCTAGTGCTGTTTTAGTTCGACGTTCTTTGTTTTTAAATGTGCTTTTATGGTCATAGTATCTGGTCTTAAAGTCTAAGGATGTCATACCCACGTAGTATTTTTTGTTATTTGGTCTTTCGTTGGCAAATATCGTTGCTTGGTATACAACACTTTTAGTTAGGCATTTATTATGTAGTGGACAAAGTTTACGATTTATGCAGTTACATCTTTTCTCTTCATTGCTAACTTTTTCGTTTCTATTCGGGTGGTTATTATTAGTGTTTTGTTTATTTCTATTAGTATTGTTTATATTTTTGTTCTTCGTAGTGTTATTTTTGTTATATTTTCCACTTTGTTTATTTTCTTCTTCTCTATTGTTGTCTTTTAGTATTTTGTTGTTGTGTGCCTTAATTATCATTTCTAGGTTTTCACAGCAGCTGTAGGATAGTTTTAGATTATTTTTATTGAATATTTTATGTAGAGGGTTGGTTACGGGGAAGTGTTTTTCAATCAGATTTAGGAATTTTTTGCCTAGTTTAGTTTTTGGATATCTATATATATACATATATATATACATATATACATATATATATATACATATATATATATACATATATATATACATATATATATACATATATATATATACATATATATACATATATATATATATATATACATATATATATATATATACATATATATATATACATATATATATACATATATATATATATATATATATATATATACATATATATACATATATATATATATATACATATATATATATATATCCTCTTGTTTCATTTCCTTGGGCTAACACTTGACCTCTATATGAGATACATAGATATTTAAATATTCCATTAAAGTTTTCCTTTACGTGTCAAGCGTTGAGTTTTAAAAGAAGTTAAGCACATTAATTTTCCTTTGCCTAATCAACCATTAAACTATATTACAGTATATCTCATTTGTGGTATATTGGTTTTGTCGAATTCCAGGACAATAATTCATCTAGTCTAGGTGAGTATCCTGCATAGTGCTGGTACTCCATGCAACATCACTTGGAGAAGGTTAACCATTCCTCGTATAAGCCCCTGTCCAGAGAAACCTTAGACACTCGGACAGTATCTAGTAGGCATTCAAGTTCTCTTATATATATATATATATATATATATATATATATATATATATATATATATATATATATGTGTGTATGCGTATGTGTGTGTAATCCCCTTCAAGACCTCAAGGCACCAGTTTCAGCTTGTGTTTTGTTTGATGGTTAGCGGCAATTAATAGGATGCACATTTTCTTAGTTTACAGAAGGCAGCTGACCATCGAATATTGTTTCTTGCAAACAAGTTATCAAAGGAAAAACCCAACACACACATAATCTAGCAATTGGTTTGTTTATATATAGAACTTCGATACTGCTCGTAAGAAAATAATCAAGGAAATACCTTTTTCCAACACTGTGAATGCGTTTAGATATCCTATCCTATTTTTGATTAAAGTCGACGTTAACATTTTTGTTAAATTCTTTCTCGCTGAGTTTATCTGATGTTCGGATGATTTATGGTGAACATAAATGACACAACAAATTCTGATTGAGTATTGTAGGGTTATGTTAGGGTTAGGGTTAGGGTAAGGGCTGTAGGCTTATGTATACACTGTCTATAAATAGAGAACGTTAACACGCGGCAAGAAAGAGAGAGGACATATATGATAGCAATAACTGATTATTTCACTTTGGGATAAGAGGAGAGAGATTAAAATTCATGGTGGCTCAGACATTCGAAGATATTAAATAGAGTCATTTTAAGACCACTCCCAAAGTTATAGGATCTGCTATTGTTATATATTTATGTGGCATTGGGTATGAGGAAGATAGAAAGTCAGTTCTTAATGCGTCCAAAAGTTCTAATTTACAGACAAGAGATAAATTAGAAGTATCAATCAACATGCTGGGATTGTTCAGAATTCGTTTGGATACAAAACGAACACACATGTTAGCATGTGGCTTTTACAACAGGAAGTAGCTTATTATCTCTCTCCTCCGCCATCCTTCTCTCTTCATGTCTCTGCCCGAATATTGTACCTGAAGTAAATAAATAACATATGTGTTTAGGGTACACACAACTTAGAGTTAACTATTATTACTTTCGCAATCAAAAAAACGATGCAGCACACACAAACAACGAATGCCAACGATCAGAAGATTTCGATTCGAGTTTCACCCCACTTTGTGCTCATCAGTAGGACACATCCAAACTCAAGATTTGAAATCCAAGTCACTTGCTTGCGATGCAAGTACTCTGACACCTGCATAAAAGTGATTCGGGGTTCGGATCCTGAGTTTGGATGTATCTTATTGGTAAGCCTAAAGGAGGGCGAAACTCAAGTCTAGGGCTTCTCTTCATTGACTTTTATGGTTTATGTGTGCTGCGACGTTGCTCTGAATGTGTAAATAATTATACAGTATATCACATTAAATCTAAAGTTAATTATTAATAAAGAAGCGACAAGACCACGGTCTCTACAAATGTCCACCATGGCGTGCTTTGCGCAGCAGAATCGAACCGCAATACAGCTAAGTACGTCTTCATCTTCCATCTCTTAATCTCTTTCTATTATGAGACTATCCTCGTCTTCACATTCTAAAAGAATCTACACTATTCCCAAATATAATCCCTTTTAAATAATGATCAGGTTCGTTGTTGCTTAACTTCGATAACCACGTCCAAATTGAAGGAAGAAAAGAAGAAAAATATAAAACCGAATAAAATAAAATAAAGACATGAAACTGATAATTGAAGTGACATCCATTTAAAGAAAAATAATTCAAAAGGAAAAAAATAAAATTAGCTACAAAAATCGCCATGTTGTTTCATGGTATGGGGAACAGGAAGCCTCGAGGTTAGGGTTAGGGTAAGGGTTAGGGGAACAGAAAGCATCGAGGTTAAAGTTAATAACGCACTTAGACGACTTCTCCCCCAGAAATAATGAAAGTTTAAAACACTTTACGAAAAATAATTCTTTTAATCAAACAATGATAATAGAAACTTGATTTACACGATCAGAGAATTAACATTTTCAAAGCATACGGGCAGTTTTTTTCGAAGAAACAAAAAGACTATTCAGAAAATATTAAGCAGGGAAGTTCGAAAATTATTTTGAATTACATTATTTGCTATTCAATGCGTCTGTACTGTCAAAATGACGGCATCCGTTTTTCTTGCTTTTTTATTTTGTTTATTACATTATTATGCGAGACAACTTGAATCTGGCATACAGCATTTCCAACGAGAATGTAAGTCTACCATAGAGGATTTTTCACTCCAACACCTAGTCGCGGTCTCCGCGGCCACCCACAGAAGATGTACCATCGTCGCTTCCCTCTTAACATAAGAAAAGCAGCATTCTCTGTCCGTGAGTCTGCTTCCTGGAACAGCCTGCCAGAGGAAGTCGTTATAATGCTTACTATATCCAGGTTGCAAGTCACCTTGAACACACATTCATACGTTGTTTAGCTGCAATATCTTCTAACTGTTTCTTACATGTTTTGCTGCATTTTGTTATTTTTGCCAATAAAATTGATGGATGGATTGATTGATATTTAGTACCATGTCTGTGTTTTTCAATTGCTCACCCCCATTGTATAATAAAGATCAATGTGTATTTATTTGTATATTAACAGATATAAATCCGTCCCGCCACACAAAAGTTAGCGAATAAAAAACGTACCCTTTTCTAGCCTCCGAGTGAAACCATTTCAAATCACGAGGGGAATCAACTAAAGTCACAAAAGTCACACCACATGAAATAAATTCGAAAAAAATCCTACACTCTTAATTAAAAGTCAACGGTTGTTAGGCTGTTTTTTCTTTGTTATCATAAATGATAATTTATATATTGTATATGAATAATTATTCGAGCACTGGGGAAAAATGAGAATAAATTAGGTTATTTTTTATTTTGAATGTTAAATTTCGTGTGTTATTTTTCTCATTAACCCCCCCCCCCAAAAAAAAATACTCATATATGATAACGTTCTCGAGTCTGTATATATATATATATATATATATATATATATATATATATATATATATATATATATATATATATATACTTGGAAGAGTTCTTGTGAAAGTGTGTTTATATGGTAGTCAGCATGTGTGCATGTAATTTTATGTTGAAAAAAATGTTCTTACTAATTTTGAATTTCTAAATTTTGGTGGACCATAGGTAGGCTAAAGTCCCACATTCATGAGTGTGTTAGAAAAGTCAACTAAATAGGGAGGCATGTTCATTGGGGTCCAGTCGAGAACTACTATGGGAAGCATACTGTGGATTATGTTCAGACCTGTGAACTAAGTGAAAGTGGATCATTAACGGATACCTTTATTGGATAACATGTTAGATTATTACATTTCCCCGCACATCTCATCAGTAAACAAAGCTGTTCATCGATAAATACATCTACAAAAAGTTTTGAAAGATTACCTGAAGTTGTATACGTGTTTTGTCGTTCAGATACTTCGTGATTTTGTTTCCCAAAAGTGTGGGTAGGAACTTACCTGAAAAGTAAAGAAAACATATTTTAAGAAAAAGATTAATTTATGAAAAATAAATTCATTAATTAAAAGATTTTAAATTTTACAAGTAGGCATCAAAAATCAAATCGATGTCTTACTGACTGTGAACATTTAGTTACTCCTATCCTATACAGAGTACGTGACTTAAGTCAGGATATATATATATATATATATATACATATATATATAAAAATGAAGATAAGTCTGCGTAGCAACCAGCACTAATTATACCCCCTTCTAATAATTGTAACTGCCAGAAATCTAGAGAATGCCCAATAAACAGCATATACGTATGCACTGTAAAACAATTTCCCCAAAATGCTATTATGGGAACTAACACCAGCATGCAAATTCTCTCCTCACTCTATAGCCCTCTACATCCCCAACTCTCATTGCTACACAACACCCAAAATAACATTCCCCAACACTAACGAAGAACCCTCACTAACTAACAATAACTTTGATCTAACTCCTCAAACTCTCTTGTTTTACCGACCAAACAACTCCAACTTATCTTTTGCCAAGAGCTTAAGCATGCCAACCCAAACTACTCCCGATACTACAAATAACATACATACTACAATAACAACCCCATACAAAATACACTTACATTGGGGCTAGTTCTTTCCTCATCAATACCCGAATCTCAAACCATATCTATTCCTTAAAACGCAATAACGACAATACCACTGGCACCTCTCTCTCTCTCTCCAATTTAATTGAACACTTTAACCGTAGAAACACTCACTACCTCTACATTGCGCAATATTAAAAATGTATAGATTCTACACTGCAGGATCCGTATTCTGTCAACTATGTACATTAGAAACATTTATGATAGCTACAGTAGCTAAAAGTAAATATATTATAAACTCTAAAAACAAACTTATCTCAAATTGCAAGCACAAACGGAAATTTTAATATATTGATTTTATTACTCACCTCCTCTAACATTAGGTTATTTTTTAACTTCTCACCTTTTCAACTTTACAACAAATCACATATTTTTCCTGTGCACCAAATAACTTTATTAACCCAAAATCTTTAACACACATCGAGAACTAACATTAGACTTCACCACTCCACTAATCATTAATCTCCTCTACTCCAACACTCTAATTCCTGTCCCCTTTTTCAATTATTAGCTAATCCCTCTTACATACTTATCCATTGCCTCTCTTATCTTACTTTCATACAATCATTTGACTCTGTGAGTGCAGCTCTCCACCGACAATCCTCTTCACATATATCCTATAGGTCTCATCTTTAAATTGCGCTCCCGGTTACCTCTATAATAGCCCATTCATCCCCCCTTACCCTATCTGTAATTTCAATACTCCATGTTACCACTTTGGTTACATAATCAATCCAATCCCACCCCATAATCCTTATACTAGAACTCCCTTGATTCAAACACATTAACACCCCTCCCAACGATAACATCAGTAATATCTTAAAGTATCTTAATTAGCCACGCCCATAATATTTAACTAACTGTGAAATCTATACATTTTTAAACATTAAACATTGAAATACTATAAATGTCCGGATAATTACTTCGTAAACACGTAAATCCAAGACCCCCAACAGTCTGAGCCCTAATTCCCAATTTGATCCCTTTTCAAACCTAAATTATATATGATTTTGTCTAAATAAATCCGTTTAAATACGGGGATACTCTCACTCTCCCGAACTGCTTAATTATTAGTCAGAAACGCTACTGTATTAGCTTATAGAAACCTCAACCCAAACTCTTAAGCTATATCCTGCCTTGCAAATAAACCAGCAGTAATTACATTATATTGTTGCTTACAAGCGATGAGCTGTAACTAAGGAAGCCTTTCTTCCAACCCCCTCCTAGCATCAGCTAAAGTTTCCTTTGCATAACTTTCTCCTCCCAAATCCCTACACATTCACTTTCCCCAAACTTTTGCTGTCTTCGTTTTTGACCATAAAATTATCTTTCAAACTCTACGCTCGATCGATGTAACTAACCCATATCACCAGTGAATCGGCGTACTTGAAATATAGACACTATTTTAAACTTAATTCCTTAAAAACTATTATTATTCGTGGTTCACGGAAGTACTTTTTCAAAATGGCCCTAATTCTCCAACTTACATCCTAATAAGCGCTTTTTATCTACGGTTGAACTGAACATCATTCTGTTAGATTTATAACGTTTTGACCATTTCTGACACAGTCTCCACGAAATCTCTCCGATCAACTTGTTCCATTTTTAAATCCTTCTTCACTGGACACCTTGTCAACGGACATTTTCCTTAATGGACATGCCTTATATTTTGATAACTTTTTTACACAAGCACATTTACTTTCCATTACTTTATATTGTTTCGTTAAATTTTTCAAATTTTGAATTGTGGCTATTACCCTGTTAACTAATTCATCTATATAATTCCCCTGATGATAACATTTTTAATCTTTGAAAAGCCTGGCTTAAGGAAAACTATGCTTTTATCGAGTACACCTTGCATTGCACAACCGAAGATGAAATATATTTGTCATTCGTACATCTTCCTTCATTTATCTACATAAGTGCTCTATCCCGTATATTGAGCTTACTATAGGTTCAATTCTCTAAAGTACACTTTCAGTCCAATATTTTATATATATATATATATATATATATATATATATATATATATATGTATATATATATATATATATATATATATATATATTAATGATAGTTGTGATAATTGTTTTATTTGGCCGGTTCCGAGTTTTGATTGTATATAGTGCTCAATGCCTTCTCAGACAGAGCTTTATATCACATAAAAAGATAAGATTTTAAAAAAATCTATTTATCATTTGTTTCATGCACCCGAGCTTCAGACTGTCTAATTTCCGAATTTTCATCCAACCCCAAATTCGGACATTAGAAAGTCTGAAGACCATGTAATAGCACCTGAAACCACCATGGTAACGGAATAAAAACAACTTACCTTTTTATAATTTATATATATATATATATATATATATATATATATATATAATTATTTCATGTATACACATATAATATTATTAGTTGATATAATATACTATGCATAGGTTTCCTATACTATGCATATATATATATATATATATATATATATATATATATATATATATTAGACCTCTTCAAAATTGACCTTTTTCTTCAAACATATGGAAACTGCTATTATTCCCATTCTCCAAGGTCTAAATTAGCTAAATATACCAGTTATTGTGATCTTGGACCTTGGCTATGACTGCCTCAAGAGCCATGTAATTTTATTGTTGACGTTTTTCAAAAACGCTGCAAAATATGGGATATTATGTCCTTATTTTCATTGTAGCTTTCCAGAGGTTGATGCTATAGCATTGAAAGTGGTACCAAATGAAAGCTAATAAAATTTGCTTGCATATGGTAGTAAGCACAATAAAACATATGAACATCTGTGTAAATTTTAATTAATTTTAATGCACAAACAGCTGGGACACTACAAAAAATCAGTTTGGTAGTATGATAGCACTGCACTGACACATATATTGCATAAGAAACTCTCAGATAGGATGTTACTAATACATGTATTATCACTTGTTCAATGTGGCTTTTTTGAAACTGTCAAATTTTTTCCTGTGGTACTCCACAACTTGTAGTAAGCAGCTTCTTTGCTCTGGGTCACTTGTGATCTGAGTTGCAAAGTCACTCATTATTTTCACACCTCTCTCAGCCACATCATTGGTCACTTTCACTGACCTCACAAACTTCTGTGCATTCCTGTAGCTGTCATTGTCTTCCCAGGTGTCAGCAGGAGTAGTGAGCCAGTCACATTTCACTCGAAGAGCATCAAACAGAAAGTGAGACTCTGGCCCTATCAGGTCTGTGAGAACTGTAGCTGCATTGATGACAGGAAACACTGGATTGCCTTTCCTGTAACTCTCAGGTTTCTCTGTTTCTGACAGCTTGACTGCGAGCTTCTCTTTTGCAGACTTGGTCATGCTGGCATGTGAACTGAACAAGGTGAATGGCACTAGTTCCTGGGTCAGATACCAGCGGTGGTTGTTCATTTTCTTGAGAACAGAGGTTGCCAGTTCATAGTCATACTGCTTGTATTGCAGCATGTTCTTCATAAGCTGGAGGTCATGGATAGGTGCATCAGCTGCAGATGTGGTGGTCACCCAGTGGCTGGTGTAGAATAAGGTCAGGAACTTGTTCATCCTCTCATGCTTGAAGATAGTGTCCGTGTTGTATTTTAGTTCCTTGGAAAACATGAGCATCTTCATACAGTAAATGTTCCTGGCCATCCAGCGGGCTTGGTGAATGGCACCTGGCTTGGCCCAGTGGATACCTTGAGAAGGTTCCTCACCAATCAGGATCAGGCACAGCTCTGCCACCTCTCTGTAATCTGCCCTCGGACTTGCTTCTTCAAGGAAATTGCTTAAGACTGCAATTGTGCTTGTCTTCTTCTGTTTCAAGTCTTGTTCAACTAGGCCCAGAACTCTTGGGCAGTCCTTAAACAACTTGTCCCACTTCTCTTTCACATTGCTGAACATTGGGTTGTCAGGACTCTTGACCTTGCTGAACACAGCCTCCCATACACTTCCAATTATTACCTCTGATATGTGATGGCGACAAGCGAAGTAGAATACCTTTTTGCCTAGTTTTTCTTCAATAAGCTTCACTGCACCCTTGTTGATGCCATTGTTGCTTGCTGTGGTATCAAATACCAAGCCTACAATGTTGTCTGTGAGACCCCATGCTTCTATCAGTTCCAATGTAGCATTACACTGTTGGATTCCTGTGGAACTTTCTATGAAGGGCACACCAAGCAGCTTCCCTTCTTCATACTGTGGAGTACCAGAGACGAGCACTGCAAGACTTTCCACTGGGTATCTTTCACCAAGAACATCCCGTAGAAGTTTTCCATCCCAGTGTAGTGTGCAGTAATCTGGCGGACTTTCCTTGAAGTTATTCATGTAACTTTGGCACAAGTTATGACGAGTGTTTATCCTATTTTGTCTTGTAGTAGAGGCTGATATAACAAAGTCATCAAGATCTGCGCCTCCTGCCTTCAACACTGCAGACACCATGGCTATAGTCTGGTTGTCAGAGAGTGACAACCGATCTGCAGTGCTACAAATCTCTTCACTGGTCATAACTGAGTGTGGAAAGTGTAAGGTTATCGTACTTGGTTTTGATGAACAGCTTGGTGTTGTCTCAGTGTATTCTGAACCCCCACTAGTACCAGAGCTTGGACTGTTCTCTGGGTCTTCATCACTTGAAATTTTCCCAACTTCTGCTGCTGCAGCAGTCACTGATGATAACATTCTCTCTTCTCTTTCTTCTCGGAAGCTTTTCTCTCTAGACTTCTTCTCAAACACCTTATCATGACCTGACATGTGTGCCAGGCGAGTTGTCTGTTGGTCCAAGTAGAAATTGACGTCCTCTTCCTTGGTCTCCTTTGTGAGCAGCCTGTTGCTTCTTATCCCCTCCACAATATCCTTTGCTCCAATATCAAATAACTTGTCTAAGTTCTTCAGAAAGTTAGCTCGTTTCTCTTCCTCTGGTTTGTTATTTCTTCCCTTGTTTTTAACAATTTTCCTGTACTTTTCATGGAGGATCATGAAACGGTTGACTGCATTTGGTCTAGTTAGTGTTTTAATCCTTGCCATATTCCAGAATGGCAAAACGACATCCACTGTATCATGGGCTGAAGACCTATTGTCACTGTTGGGATTATCATTCCTCAAATGCAGGAAATACTGAAACACCTGGCGATTAGTAGGAAGTTGAGAGCCCCTGATGCTGGAGCTGGGTTGCCCAATGAGATACACATCACTGAATGACCTTGTGGCAGGAGTTGCCACCTTTCTTCTCTTTTCAGTTGGTTCATCCTGTTCACTTGTATCGCTGACCACTTTCCCACAGCATAGTTGTCTTCCAGATGCCATGTTGTCAGCAGTTCACAAATCTTAACAAATCAGCTTTAACTTACAATCTGAAATGAAGAGATAAAACATACTTAGTGATAATAAATTATATACATGCATTAAGATTAACATTTTTGAGATAAAGTTATGTATTATATGATGGCATCTTTCCAAGCATAAAAAATATATATGTTTGTGCATTAAAATTAATTAAAATTAACACAAGTGTTCATGTGTTTACTACCATATGCAAGAACATTTTATTAGCTTTCATTTGGTACCACTTTCAATGCTATAGCATCAACCTCTGGAAAGCTACAATGAAAATAAGGACATAATATCCCAAATTTTGCAGCATTTTTGAAAAACGTCAACAATAAAATTACATGGCTCTTGAGGCAGGCATAGCCAAGGTCCAAGATCACAATAACTGGTATATTTAGCTAATTTAGACCTTGGAGAATGGGAATAGTAGCAGTTTCCATATGTTTGAAGAAAAAGGTCAATTATGAAGAGGTCTAATATATATATATATATATATATATATATATATATATATATATATATATATATATATATTCTTGTCTGTGCGAAGTAATATAGGCAATATTGAAAATGAAAATACTGATACAATATAAACACCATGTATAAATTTAGCATCCCACTTATCAAGACAGGTGAAAGGAACAGTGTTGGCATACCACTCTTCTAAACCCTCAACAAACAAACACTTATATTCAAATTAATTTAGCCCTTGCACATTTTCCAATGGAGAAAATAGAAAATAATTCAGTTGCTACTGTAGAATGAGAGGCCATAATTATAAGGGCATGCTTAGTGGCAGTCTTCAAGCGTTATGTTTGTGTACATTGCATGTGAATTTCTATATGTTGGTACAGTCTGGATAGTAGGGAGGGAATTCTAAAGCAAGCAGTTCGAAGAAAAGAAGTTGTTAGAGTAGAAAGCTTTTCACATAAAAACAAAATATCGTTTTTATGTTATGTTTAGCTTTGTTTGAGAAAACATCGAGCACTGTTACAAGTTCGAATCAATATCCTGAACCGGGTAAAAAAGTCGATTCTTTCATATATATATATATATATAATCCCTACATAACCCATGTACTCTGTATAGGATAGATGCAAAATTTAGTAATATTTATATTTATTTCGTACACAAATAGGAAGTTTCAATTTGACAAAACTATTCTAATCAAAATGTTTGTACATAAAATTAGTAAAAAACAAGAAATACATAATTGCATCTGAGATGGGTATATTTATTGATGACACTATGCTCTGTTCTCAGCATATCGGTAAG
This sequence comes from Sepiola atlantica, assembly GCA_963556195.1. NCBI lineage: Eukaryota > Metazoa > Mollusca > Cephalopoda > Sepiida > Sepiolidae > Sepiola > Sepiola atlantica. The sequence continues at coordinate 30,569,471 of OY744533.1, read as the reverse complement.
CCCAACGAACACATATCCAAATCAATGACTGAATCTTTAGAAAATTACCACCTATCTGAAGTGGAATGGAGCCAAACATGAATGGTTACATTTAATGCTCACAATTATTAGAAACTTTTCCAAACACTGCTTGCCATAGCTAATAGCATCCAACATGAGAGTCCATCATTTAAACCCCATCAGTTTAACATTCACATGAACTTGAACAAATACGTAGAGGATACGACCAAGTCTGCTGCTTAAAAAGTAATCTCCCTTTACCGTGATAGAAAACCTTCAGTTGGAAATGATTGGTTTTGAAATAACGTTAAATTAAAGAAGGTTAATTGGTAGAGTTTGTTATATATACATTTGTGCTGGTGACAAATCACTACTCTCTCCATCTTAGACAAGGTCCAGACAAGAGTTTCTAATCTAATAGTTCCCACCCTGTCTACCAAGCTCCAGTTCCTGTCCATTTGCCGCAATGTTGAATACATGTGATTGTTTTACAAGTACTTCAATGAAATGTGCTTTGACTAACTTGTATGTGTGCTCACTAGACGTAAATAACGCCGACCAACCCGACAATCAGCAAAACGTAACCCTTCACTATAAAGGTCCCAAGATGCCGGAAAGCTTTCTACTTAAATAGCTTCTTTTATCGAATTGCTTGCATTGTGCATTCTCTGTTCCCTGTTTCCCCGACTGTACAACATTCAGAAGTTGCAATCGAATGTGAACAAATATCTCGCTGCACAACTCCCCACTTAGCATGTCCCTATAAATTGTGCCCCTAATTCACAGTAGCCGCCTACCTATTAGTGGCAATATGCCTTGCTCGGATTGAATATAAGTAAAACAAAATATCACAGAATGACAACAACAAAGTATTTAAAAAATAGTTTACATGATGAGGGTCTGTCTCTGATTGACGTATTGCAACCCCGAGATTAAAGATAAATAGCTAGCACGGGAGAAAATACAAGCACCCCAGGTCATCACACAAGTCAGACAAGCTAGACAAGCTCTGAAAATTACATGAATTGAGATTAGCCCTAGGAGGCCTATAAGCCCAGCCAGGTCTGAAAGGTCTACAGGCTAAGCCAGCTCTGAGGAGTCCAGATGCCAAGCCAGCTTTGAGGGGTGCACGAGCCATCAGATAGATAAGTTCTGAAAAAATACCAGGCTATCTTCACTACACAAAATGTGTAAGTCTACTTAACATTCATCTCCATCTCTGATAGGGCAGTTGAATCAATTCTTGATTTTGTGTTGAGATGAATAAAAACTGAAAGTGCATATATATGTAAAGTTTTCCTGAGACGACAATGAAAGGTGTCCCTTAAGGGAACTATGAGGACAAAACCTATTTTAAAAATTCAAATATATCATACTTAAATCAAATTCAAATCATTATACATATGGTTTATTTCTTATTCCTCTGGGGAAGACAATGGAAGTGGTACCGAATCTCTATGTGCATCTCCATGTACCGGATCATTATGCGTTCCATCTAAGAGGGCTATACGGGTAGAACTCCTTTAAAACTTCAAATTCGTATATCCGATTTTAATAAAAATTAAACCATAAGTATGAGACAGTAATTCAGAAGGTTTTTCAAAATTTCAGTTACTACCGACTATAAAGGGGGGTAGTAAAAAAAATGAAGTAATATGGTGTTATGAGTATAGTGAAAAAGGACATGGTAGTGTTCCTAATTTAATCCCGAACAACGTCGGGTCTTCCTGCTAATATATAATGAAAGAAGTAAATCGACACGACACAAAATAATTCATAGATGCTTAAAGTTTCTATTCCCTTCGTCGACGGTTAGCACTCGGAGCCGTACAAAGCAGAAGTAAAAGTTTGAAATATCGATATTTTATACTAATAAACATGTTTTGTGTTCCATCTATAAATATATCTATCATATATCACCATTTAAGTTTGACAAGTATTAGAAGGCTCAGAGTTTTGTTTCACAGGAGACATATATCTTAGGGTAATGTAGAGGTGGACTTAATCAGCATCAAATTGCGGAAAACCTCGGGATTCTACTTTCCAGTGTTAACAGGGCAGTTGTCCAATTCATCAGTGAGCAATATTAATCAATATTATCTTGCCTAAGTCTATCGGGACTTTTCTTTAATATCTGTGTATGCACATATGCTATTTCCACTGCTGGTTTAGTAATATTAACTAGACTTGTGTTATGGAAAAGTTGAGTAACATAAGAGATTAGACTCCATTATTGCCTTCCATAACTAAAATAAGCATGATTATCATGAATAGATTCTTGTAGGGGTGTTTTTGAGGTCGATTTGAAAGCTTTACTTCCATGTAGAACATGGAGAATCGTCAACTATGAAAGGGCAAACGATCAACCACTTGTGAAACAATTGTGTTCCACTTTAGAATATTTTTGCATACTCTGCAGCGTCTTCCTAGGATGAGGCATAGAATCAGTTACTAGAAAATTTAGCATATGCCTTTCCGGTTATCTGCGTTCCATCGCCCATAGACATAACCGCTTATACATTAAACTGGGGTCAAGTCTTCAAAGTCTAAAATAAATATCTTTAAATTTTCCACTTTATATAATAGGATAATTCTTTTCAAAATTGTCATAACAGGCGGATACATAATAAGCGTTCAACCATAGTCTATAAAGTTTCGGATTTTTTTAGATGAGAATTCATAAGTTGTACTATTTGTATTACTCGAACTACTATTTTCATCTAGGTCGTTATTTGCACATTGTTTCGACCGATGTAATCTCGGATCTTCTTCAGTGTTGGATAAGTATACAGCTCGCTAAACCATATACATTTTTACCTCCCTGCAAAAACTAACGTCGCCAAAATCATGTCGCCTGACTAGGATATACAGGAGACTTATGAGAACTACTTGTAAATTCAATCTCGCTTACAAACTTTGTCATTAACTCACCTGCATACGAGGGAAATGTTTTTATACAAGCAGATTTACAATCTATATTGAGAAGTTGAAAAATAATGCGTATACTTCCTCATCTAACTTAACATCTGAAATATAGCCTCAATACTATTCTTAAAACAGTAGTCGTTGTATATTCCCTTTGTTATAATTTTACAAAGCCTATTTTACATAAGTAACTGTCTAGTGTTATTCATTTTTAATAGTATACTATCATTTTGCTCTATATAAATACTTTTGCATATACGGTATAATCACGTTAACACACTGGTTCCCATTATATTAAGTTAAGCGACGTCGAGCCTGGCCAGTACTAAATGGGTGACCAGTTGAGAATACCAGCTACTGCATGTGCTCTCAGCTTATCTCGGTATTGTTTCCAGTCGTCCTGTGCTTCTTCTGTCCACTGGAATCAAGCACTGCTGATTCAAGAGAGGTGTGGTTGGTGATTGTGCAGCCCTTGCTTCACAATTACACGCACAGAAACCCTTACAGAGGGTATCCCTTGTCTCTCAAGACTGAACGGAGGCCATGAAATACTTTAGCATATATTAGAAAGTATATAAATAGCCAAAATGTATCAAACAGTTGTTCAATTTAATGATAATTTTGAGAGACAATTCAAAGTAAAATTCTCACATTTATAAATTTTAGTAATGCAATTAATGGTTATTTGTGGTCACTTATACGACACTAGATTTTATTAAAAATAAAACCTCCAACGAAATAGCAAGAATTCATACCAAAAGCATGTTATAGAATGCCATAAGAAACAAGAATCCTCAATAAGGCATACAAGTGTTCCATAACAATATTGCTAACACATATTCAATTTAAATAAGAAACACGAAAACGTGCGCTAAACTGTAGAAAACTTACATGTTCCTGTGGAGGGTATCTTTCTCACAGGGGTGGACAAAAACACGTCATGTATAGTCGGAATTGGCGGCATCAAGTCATCGAAAACACGTCTTGATTCACGACCACGTAAGGGCGTGTTAGTACAAAACTCCGTGACCATAGCGACGACGTCTGACATGAGAAGGAACTATCACAAAGGAAGATATATCTAATCAATACAATGTCCCTTTCGTAAACGGGCTCCAAATCCGAAACAGATCTTGTCTGCTAAAAGCTTGACGCTTGAAAATGGTCGAAATCTCGTATTTATTCAGGACCATGTGGGGCGCAACAGTACTCAATCTCGTGACCATAGCGACATCTAGTGTTATAACCAATTATCTCCAAAGAAGATAACTTTGGTCCCTACACTTGCTTATAAAAGGAAGTAATGTTACAAATATGAACCTGGTTTTATTAATATATTCTTATTCAGAATTGGGCAGTTTTTAAAAAATACCCATCTTCGCATTGGAATAAAAGGAAAATGTCTAAAGCATTGCCTTGTTATTTAGTAGTTACAATGTTTACTTAAATAACGAATATCTTATTTATTTTCGTGGATGTTTCTCACTCATCCTGTAATTAAGAATAATTGATCATTTTTCCTGCGTTTGCATAAAAACTAAACAACCTTCTATCAATGAATTGTGGCAATGTAAAAATCAAACGAAGCAAACGAATCAAACACTGAGACGAATATCTTGCCTTTTATCATAACACTTAGTTGATTGCTTATCAAGGCATTAGAGAAGAACTCTTCTGAAATTAGAAACCAAAAAATAACGAATTAAAACACTTTCCTCCTCCGTTTTGTTTGTATTTTCCTTATCTTTCTCGTTTTTTCTTCATTTCGGCTCACTTTTTATTTTTACATCTTTTTTATTCTGCCATCTTATTTTTTGTTATTATTATTATTATTATTATTATTATTATTATTATTATTATTATTATTATTATTATTATTATTATTACTAGTTTTTAACATTTTTAGGATCTTGTATATACTCTTCGTTTTGATCTCTCTCTCTGAAAAACAGTTTTATATGGATATACTAATTCATTGAATTATAGAAAACAAATATTTTTCCGAAATAAACATACCAACAGATTCTATGTATAATAATAATAATAATAATAATAATAATAATAATAATAATAATAATAATAATAATAATAATAATAATAATGGTATCAGCCTACGCTGACCCCACACAAAATATTTGCATAGGGTCAATGAGGATTAGAAGACCGGGGAGGGACAGCACAAACCAGACCTCCACTGGAAGTGCAGAGACTGCTGGGACCTTGGGGAGGCTTATTGCCACCCAAATCCCAGAGAAGACCAATGGTCCTTACCAGCGAGAAATCAATGGTAAACGGCTTTTGTGATACTGCAAGCTTATTTGCGGTGGCTATCGAAAAGAGGTGGAGAATACTTGAAATCTGGGAGGAGTTGTTGTCACTCAGACTCCAGGGAATACCACCGGTTGTCGGTGAGCAATCACTGATGACCTGTGTGAGAACTCCTAGTGAGTAAATAGTAATGGTACAACTACCAGAGTAGATAAGAAAAATCACATAGTTTGCACCCTGCCAACACACACACACACACACACATCTGGTGGCACCGGCATCTGTTTGTGCTCCAAAATGATCATTAAGGATTAAGGAGGATAACAAGAACAAGATGAAAGAGCATTAACCAGATCTCTACTGAAAAGGGCACGGAGAGTAGTGGACTCATACGGAAGTTTTTTATCACTCAAATTCCAGAGAAAGCCAACGGCTGATATTAGCGAGAATCATATTATCATCGTCATCATCATCATATTCGGTTTAACGTCTTTTTTTATATGCTGGCATGTGTTGAACAGAAATACATGGTAAACGTTTGTTACGATAACATAAACTGATTGGCAATGGTTATCGAACAAATTTAGAGTACTGGAAATTGTTACTACTCAGACACCATTGAACACCAGCTGTTGTTGCCAGTGAGCGATCACTAACAATGACTCGTGTGAAAACTCTTCGTGAGTAGATAATAAGCAGATTAAAGAGTGAAGATGAAGAAGGCAGATAATCTAAGCTAATACACAGAGCTTGCAGGAGAGCTGAAGGAGATATGGAACATGAATAAAATTACTGTGATACAAATAATTGTAAGAGCACTATGAGCAGTTCCGAAACCTGTAAAAAGACTAGGAGAAATTAAAATCAAAAGTAGGGTTGAAACCATACAAATAACGTCACTGACGAAAAGAGCTTAAAGATTAAGAAAAATCCTCGAGTGGGGAAGCCAACTCACGTAACCAGCTGATACCAAATAACCACAGGTAAGGTGGAATAGAATAATGTTGCGTAAATGCAACTGGAAGTAAGGAAAAACATTACACGAATCCAAGGGAACTATAATCTAGCAGAAATTATCTCTTCTCTTCCTTGCAGACACGTTTTTCACAGAAGGGGCGTTGCTAGTCTCTCTCTACTCTATCGTTATTTCCATTGAAGATGCTCAACTGAACTCCAATCTTTGGTCCATCCTTGTAAGTCATTCACAGCAAGAACTCACTTTGATATCACAACAAAAACACTTTCCTTTATTTCTCGATGTGACTAGCGCCAGGCGGAACTTCCACAGAGCTTATTCACAAGGGCTTCCCGTCTGTTGAACACGTTACTACGGGTCTTCTTCCCTGCGGATTACAACATGGCCATCTTTAAATCCAATCTCAATATAATTTTTTATGCACCGTAGTCAATAGTAATTCGAGCTTGGTCTATCCCATCAAATTTTACCAATACTCTCATGTTCTTTATCTCTCAACTGATACTTATTCCATCTCATTAATCATTATCCTCGAGGGGCTTTTGGCATTGATAAGTGGTGAGCCATTACATATGTAACAGCAATCCGTAAATGCATTCGAAAGAAAATCAGAGGACACCAAAATACTGAGTGTAAAGAAGAATCCAGCAGAAAAAAAGAAGGATGAGAGAACACTACGTACAGGAAAGAGAATACATAACTAAGAAAGTATACGTGCATGTCATTCTCACTGGGTGGTTTAATATTATTAGACATGTTTCGGGTTCAGTGGAACTGGATAAACATACAATATAGTAAGTCATTGGGAACTTCCGTAACTAAAAACAGTCTTATTCGACTGGAGAACTGCTTGTGGGTTGATGTCGCTTTTTCATACTTTAAATGTGAAAATATTAAAACAATATGGCCGTTGTTTCAGGGTCTAAAACAACGACCATCTTATTTTAATATTAACTGAAAGGTAGATAACTGGTCTCTTGAAGCAATAAGGCTAATGGACACCATTACTTTTCGAAGACGATTCGTTTAGAGTTTTGCAGTCACAATTATGGTTTATTGAAGACAGGCACCAAATAGGACACCGACTTTGTTTCTTTGATCATTTGTTAACGCATCTGTGTAATCATATTGCGAATTCTGTTGGGAAACGATTCTTTATTAGATAACGGACACAATATTATATTTAAGCGAGGCGGCCATTTGCAAATTACATTGAAGAAGATGATGACAAGAAGACGCGGGAGAACAAAAAGAAATCTCACAAACGGATGCGAATTCGATAAAAACCAGTGAACAGCGTGTGCAATAGAAAGAAACCAAAAAATACTTACACTAAAAGTTTTTAGGTTGTTTTTCCGTCGATATTTTTCCCGCGCAAACAATTCATCAATTTTCTTTTTCGACAAGTCGCGCCTTTATTTTCCCCTACTTCTTCGTATTATTATTTACTCACTAGGAGTTCTCATACGAGTCATTGAGGTTAAACACACGTGATGCCTTTGGAATTCGAGTGCTAACAAGTTCCCCCTGATTTCCAGGAATCACTGTTTTTTTCCATCACTATTGCAATTCGATGGGTTCTCGCAACAGCTGTTTTCCATCGTCTTCTCGGTAATAACCACAGGTGGCTTTCTTTAGAATTTGAGTGACAATAAGCCTCCTCAAAATCCTGGCACTTTCCGTACTTTTCAGTCGGCGTTTGGATGATGCTTTTCCATGTCGGTCTTCTAGACCCACTGTCTGCGGTAATAATAATAATAATAATAATAATTATTATTATTATTATTATCATCATCATCATCATCATCATCATCATCATCATCATCATCATCACCACCACCACCACCACCACCACCACCACCATCATCATCATCATCATCATCATCATCATCATCATCATCATCATCATCATCATCATCATCATCATCATCATCATTTATTTATTTATTTATTTATTTATTTATTTATTACTCACTACTAGTTCTCACACGAGTCATTACTAGCGATCGCTCACAAGTAGTGTTCCCTGGAGTTAGAATGACACAAATCTCCTCATATTTCCAGAACTGTCCGCTACGTTCGATAATCGTTACACATAACTGCTTTCGTAACAGCTGTTTACCATTGATTTTTCACTCACTTCACTTTCTTTGGCGGTTTAAGTGACAATAAGCCTCTCAGTACTCAAGTACTCTTCGTGTCCTTCCAGTGAAGGTCTGGAGGAGGCTCTACCTCATCAGGTTTTTCATAACCAATTCATGTAGCACAAAATGCTGCTCGTGCTACAGTGTTGTTTTTTTTTTAAAAATATATCTACTCTGCTAGTTTGTTTTCTCTTTGTGAATTTCTACCTGTGCTTTTACGCAGGCTTGTATTACATATATCAGTTTATCTGTAATTTGTCCGTGTTGTACAGTTATGAAGGTTGGTTTCTTCACTCGATGATTTTTCTCAATATTTTGGCGGTTTTTATCACTACCGTCCGTATTTTGTATGAGATCAATCAGACCTTTGGTTACAATTTCTCCTCGTCTTTTTCCACGTTTTTCGGAACTGTTCCTACTGCTCCTATTATTAGTAGTATTACAGTGTTTTTAGTCATGTTCCATATTACATTCAGCACTCTGGAATCTCTTTGTATTGGGTAAGTTTGTCCGCTTGTATTGTCACACCCAAGGGGATGTTATGCTTTTCTTTTTCCAACATTGCCCCTGGTTTCTTTCTGTGCAATTTGTCTGAACATTCATGTAAGTGCAAGCGAAGCGTTGTTTAGCCTTAGTCGGCAATCACCTAGAGATGGTGTCTCAATAAAAATTCTGTTTCCCATCAACTCACTGGGTTAGTATCAGGGAAGTCACCCGGCCTAGAAAAATATTGCCCCAACTAAGGAAATTATTTTCAAAGAAGCCTGACTAGATATTCGTTTGGAAGTCAATTTCTAAACACATGGCAGCATGTAAAACGGACGTTAAATCGATAATGATGATGTTCAAAGTTCAGTTATTTGAACAGTTCCAAGTTATCTACCTTTACAACCCAGTCATGTCTGTTTTTATATTCCGTTTTTGGTTAGTTTGTTGTATAAAATTATGATGCTGTTTACTGTATCGTCTCTCTTTCCAGAGACTCTACATTTTCTGTTTTCCTGTGTCTTGCCTATCTTGGAGTTATGTAATTCGTTCAGATTGCAATGTTTTGTGCAGTTGTCAAGAACGATTCCGTTTCTCTGTCCTTTCCACAACTATATCCATATGTATTCGTGCTCTATTTGTGTGAACCAACTATGTAGCTCCTTCCCTTCCCATTTTTGCTTATCTCGTCCTTTTCTTTTCCGTTTCGCTGATCTCCGTATTATTCACCCGTGAAGCAGTAATAAGCCTCTCTGGATTTTGTGTTACATACGTTATCGCACCGTTTGTGTCTTTTTCACCCTTCTTTACTTTTTGCACAGTCAATATAATCTTTGGGGTACAATACGTTGTGCATGCTTAGTAGTTACTTAATTATTTGATATATGCACCGGAGTTCTTCTTTTGCCTAGAAATATCTTACTAGGAATACGGTTCAAGTATGTATACCTTTTAATAGATTGCTACTACATAATTTAGTTTCAACGATCTTTTTTCTACTTATTATTATTATTAAAATTATTATTATTATTATTATTATTATTATTATTATTATTATTATTATTATTATTATTATTATTTCATACTCGCCTCTTGAACGCTGTTAGTACAGTATCAGGGTATGTCAATTTCCATCTTTACCTAGATTCTATACCTTTCTAGCTATCACAAAGAAAATACTTGTGAAATTTTGTGAAAAATGCTATTTAGAATTTGCAGAAGAGAGTAAGTAACTATGATGAATGTATTTATGTATGGTTTTTATTGTAAAAAATAGAAATTATGTTTTTAGACAAACCGATTTGCTTCCAACTAATGCCGAATATCCTTCATGTCTACTTTTTTACTGATTATCAAAAAAAATGACATAGATTTAAAAAATATTCAGGTATTGTTTCTACCCGATTTCGTGACTATATGGACTCTTCTAGACATTATGTAGAACCGAGCCTACGGCGAAGGACCAGCATTGATTCTGTAACACTATTCTGTACTTCTGTAAATACACACTCTTGTAAATATACCCCCTTGTTGTCTTATTTATTATTGCCCCTCCAAGCCACAGAACTGGAGACGAGGAACTCGGACTTATGTCGGATACAAAATAACCATTATTCCAACTGGCAATGTTGAATTTTCGAAAAAGACTTAGGTGATGTACTCGAAGAATTGTTAATTACAACAGTAACAGCGAGAAGTTAAAAGCCATACTGAATTTTTAACACACAATGTGTATCCAATCTGCTAAATGAAAATCTCTAACGTCAAAAAGTAGGATTGAAAAAATAGTTTTAATTCTTTGGCGGGATGAAAAAGATTTCAAGTCATTCCCCAACTTGAGGTTTTGAAATCTAAATCGTTCGACCATGGGAGAAAAACAAGAGGTCTGTGATTTTTCTTTGGCTTTTATTTTTTTTAACTAGAAACGTGTAAATATATTTGAACCAGCTTACTTAATATTCTTCTCTCGCTAAGAAGTGAAAAAATTATTTTCCAGTAGCTAAAGTTACAACCGTGTATCTCCCCCCCCCAGAAACCGCAAAAAGTCGGCAGCTTATTTTAAATGACAACAATGTAGGAAGTGCCATGTTTGACATTATTAAACACAAACAAGAACAACAACTTCGACTAGAAAAGAAGTTCCAAGAAAAAATAGAATATTAGAAGAAAATGGAAAGAGAAAATCTTCGTCTAAAAGAGTAATTTCAAGAAAAACAATTTAAGTAAATGAAAAGATTTTAGGAAATCGTTCTTCATACCCAACAAGAACCAAATGAATTATGCGAATTATCGAATGGGGGTCAAAATGTGGAAGATGAAAGTGCATTTTCACAAAATGCAATTAGGAGCGCAATCGATGATTTTAATTATGACCATGTAAACGAAATTACGTTTGCTTTGTATTTTAGAAAATACGAATATCCTTATAATACAGACTGTGCTATTTAGAAAGTTGGGTACTATTGAACATATAAAATTCGTCAATTATATATTTCCATAACAAACAGAAATCTTACATTTACTAAAGCGGTTCAATTATTTACTAAATTGTTTAGTTCTAAAACGTGGCGTTTTTCCACAAAAAAATGAAATGTATGAACCTTATATTGAGAGATGACAAATACTACACTACTTTCATAAATATCAGAAAATTTGTGCGGGTAAAAATATTAAATTAATTAAATAAAGCTGCAACTTGATATTGGCTCAGATCTGTCAATAATAAATCTTCAAACGTAGAAAAAATTGGAAGACTTACATTGATGAGAACGAGCAAACTAGCTAAAAGCATCACTGGTGAACGAATACAATTAAAAAGCGAGTTAATATCAAATGTTACATTAAAAAAATACTTTGCAATTAAGAATGTTCGTAATGAACAATCCGAACAACCTGTTGGGCACGGACTGGATGCGAAGAAAATAAATTATAAAATATGGCCATGAATATTAAACTTTAAATGACGAAGTAGCGAGACTAAAAAAATTTAAATAAACCTTTCTTAACTTTTATTTTCTAGTGAACTGGGAAAATGTAAAAAATGACTTTGAGTTGGAATTAAAACTAAATATTCAACCAGTTTTTCAAAAGAAAAGTAATGTTCTATTCGCGTTATTAAATATGATTGACGAGGAATTTAATAGACTCGAAAAAATGGGAGCAGATTTGTCCACAGGATTGAACTATGCACTAAGTAATACCACTACCCTCTAGACTCAACGACGCAGGTTGATTTAAGTGATGCTTATCTGCAAATATCTGTGGAGGAGGAGTGCTGGGGGTTACTTTGTATAAATACGCATAAAGGTTTGTATAAATTTGAACGATTACCATTTAGGGTTAAGGTTTCACCGGTAATTTCTCAACAAATAATGGACACATTGCTTAACAGACTGGATATGCTACAGCCTACTTAGATTGCATTCTGGTGATCAGTAAAAGCACAGAGCAACACAAATTGCATGTAAATGAAATATTTAAGAGAAACCAGGACTATGAACTTTAATTAGATAAGGCGAAATGTGATATTTTTCATGCAGAAAATAAGATATCTTGGTCAGATTATAGACAGGAATAGTAAAAATCGTCACTACAATGTTTTTTTCGTTTAGCAAATTATTATAATGTATTTTTTCAAAACATTTACAATTAGTTAACTCCTTTCAATGAGCTATTAAGAAAAGAAAAAAGATTATGTTTGGACGACAGAATGCCAAGAGGCATTTGAAAACATTAAAAAATATCCTCACATCAGAATTATTTTTGACGCACTACAATCCAGATTTCGAAATCATTGTGGCTACTGATGCTAACTTGTACGGCATTAGAGCCTGTATATTACACAGAATAGATAACAGATCTCTAACACCTATCGCTCACGCATCTCGTACATTAATACCCACAGAAAAGAGTTACTTACAAATGTCGAAGGAAGCATTGAGAATTATCTTTGCAGTCACCAAATTTTGTCGATTTTTGCATGGTAGATATTTAGTGTTGCCAACCGACCATAAATTACTGCTAACGATTTATTGGGGCAGAAAGGGATTGCCAACTCATACGGCAAACAGACTGCATATATGGGAGACCATGTTACTCAATTACAATTATAAAATGAAGTATCTACCATCGTCAATACTTAGGTTATCTAAACTTAACCTGAAATATGCTGAACCTCTTGAAGACACAGTGGTTGCCTTCCTGAAGACTGAGGTAGAAATAAAATATACATTATGTAACGACATTGAAGAAATAAAAAAGCATTAGACGACGATTTAAAATAAATATGAAAAAATAAGATTAAAAAAACACTGAAACCCCAGGAAGTGTATTCAATCTGTGATGAAGTAGTTATGTACGCTCATCGAGTGGTTATTTTTGCAGGATCACAGAAAAGAATACTAAGAGAATTTCATGTCGGTCACCCGAGCATTTCGAGAATGAAAATCTACTAAGAAGCTATGTGTATTGGACAAATACATTGCAAATGCGGTGTAACTATGCAAAGCTTATGTTTTGGCAGCAAATACACCTATAAAGTTCAGACCTTAGCCGAAAACTGACTGAACGTGGTATAAGATCGACATAGACATTGCTGGTCTATTGGATGGTTTTTATTACCTAGTAGTAGTGGACAGTTTCTCAAAATGGCCGGAAATATTAAAATATCAAAAAATAACCACGGAAGGAACCGTTAGTTATTTACATTAATTTTTCCACCGATTCGGTGTCGTTGGCTGTATTGTATCGGACAACAGAACGTAATTCACGTCTAGTGAATTTAAACTATCACGCTTACGCCATACCATACGAGAAGCAATGGTCAGGCAGAATGGTTCTTGGATACGTTCAAAAGAGCGCTTAAGAAAGCGAGAGGCACACCTACTTAAAAGGACGTTCAAGAAGTTTAATAGTTATATAGGATGACCCAAAATAACAATGTTCCATCTTCCCTGACGCCAGCAGAAGCAATGTTTGCAAGGGAGATTAAAACTGTTTGATAAATTATTGCCAACTCATACGAAACCAGAACGTGAAAAAAAAATGTCACAAAGAGACCGCTTCACAGTTGGAAGGATACTTTTCTTTCTAATGTTCAAAAACAATAAATCTTACTGGAAAACAGGGCTAGTGGATAAACGAATCGAGAACATGGTTCACATAGTAAAGGGGATCGACAAAAGGCACATGAACCAGATGATGAAATGATATTCATATGCTGTCGGGAAAGATGCCAGAGGACAAATTAATGGATGCTGTGTTAAAAAAATTTGAAATAACAATCCCACAAACAAGTTCTGAACAGCGAAGCTCAAAAAGAAAACGTAAGATTACGAACTTGATTGGACTTGAACACTGAAAAAGTATTGGCTCCAGGCAAAGCTAAAAAGGGAGTGTTATGGTATGATGGGGATCTACTCTATTTCGTGACTATGTGCACTGTTCTAGACATTATGTATAAAGGAGCTTACGGCGAAGGACGGGCAGTCTTTCTGTAACGTACTATTATGTACTTCTGTAAATACACACTCTTGTAAATATACGACCGTAGTGTTTTGTTTATTATCGATCCTACAAGGCCATAATATTATGTTAATTTTCTTTAAATTTATAAGGCACATATTCAGTTTGAAAATCTTTTAGACAAACGTAAGAATTGAACTCGATATTAACAACGTAAAACTACTGCTTTAGTAATGTGTATGCTGCCTATTCGTTTTTTGTCAACCATTCAACATGTTCTATTTACGTATAAACAGACAAGCTTAAACACAATAACTTTTAATTGTATATAGATAGGTATTATTATTATTATTATTATTATTATTATTATTATTATTATTATTATTATTATTATTATTATTATTATTCTCATTCTTATAAACCTTCTCATTATTTCTATTCTTCAAAACTAAACCTAGGAATGATTCTTGATTAATTATTCATATCAGGTGTGCTTTTATATTAATGCGAAAATTGTCTCTTTCTTCTTCTTCTTCTTCTTCTTCTTCTTCTTCTTCTTCTTCTTCTTCTTCTTCCCATCCTCCTCTTGTTTAAACTATAATGTGTTCGCTTCCCTTTTTCCATTCTTTTTTTAGCTATTCAGGATGACCAAAGCCATTCACTCATTTTCTATCATTAGGCCAGAAATGCCGCAGGTAAATATTGCTTTGAAAAAGAGGCAATAATGGCCAACAAAATAAAAAGACAGTAATTGAACTTAGTTTGACTGAGGTAAATTAATTAAAGCCCTTTGTATTATTGTAGGGTTAGAGTTTGGTTTAAGGTTTCAAAGGAAAGGCATTCATAGTTTTTGACAATGGACGAGACGGAGTTTTTTTTCTTTTGAACAAACGAGGCTACTTGCTTCTATGAGAGGCACCATCCATCAGCCGGTATGTCACACTTCGATTTTAAAGAGCAATGTTATCGCTAAACTCTTAGACTGAATAAACGCATCTTATTTTAGTTGCGTCCACACATTTCTATAAGAGGCTCTGTCTGTCGGTTCGTCTGTCAGGCTTAGTATTGAAATAACATTTTCATCACTAAACGCACAGATAGAATTGACGTATCTGAAGAATACCAGATGTTGTTTACGTGCGCCATTATTTTTTTTACTTGTATCATTTTTACCGGTGCTATTGTTGGGATATTATTATCTAAATTACCTCCCTTGAGTTTATATCATAGTTAAAAAATCCTTTAGACTTACGTGATATTCGAACTCGGTATTGACATAGTAAAACTACTACCTTAGTTATGTGTACTCTTCCTATTCATTTTTGTCAACCGATCACATCTTTTATAAGAGGCTCTCTCTGTCGGTCCTTCTGTCACGCTGAATTTTTAAATAGAATTTTCATTAGTCTGTCACGCTTCAGATAGTAACAGCCATTTCGTTGGTCTGTCACCTTTATGTTTGAAATATCATTTTCATACGTTTACTGGACGCATCTGAAAAAATACCCGCTTTTACTTGCGCCTTTTTTTTTGCTTGCTTCATTTGTACTCGTGCTATTGTTGGGATAGTGTTATCTAAGTAATTTCCCTTTCATTTATATCAGAGTTATCTCCCTTGGATTTATTCCGGCCAACGTTAGAGAGTCACTATTATTATATTTTTGTACTTGTATCATTTTTACCGGTGCTATTGTTAGGGCAGTATTATCTCAGTAATCACCGTTAGATTTATATCAGAGTTATCTCCCTTACATTTATTCTGGCCAACGTTAGACAACACACTCTTTTAAAGCAAGACTTTGTATTCTCGTTCCACTAATGTGCAACATTTAAGACGAAATCTTGATTTTTATGGCGCCTCGTTCATCTTTGCATAACATTTACAAACCCTGACACGAGCTGCTTCCCTAGTGACAGTCGTCTAGAGCCCCACAACCAAAACAAATCCAAGTTCATCAAATTTACTTATTCATTGCTCACGTATATTTCTCTATCACCGACACTGGCAACATGTGTTCTTTCTTATTGTATTTTTGGATCCTAATGTATGTCTGCTTTAATACTTATGCCTGTTATTCTTTCGTTTGTATATCACAGTGCGTACCTAGCTGCCCGTTCCGTCACACCTGGAAACTTCTCTCACCTGTCAGTATCCCATACATCTCTAAAGTATGTCATGGAGTATTGTCATCATATCTAGACCGGTGCACGTACCACTGGCCTCTCCCCCTGCACATGGTGCAAAAAAGTCTCTAACCTAATAGGTCTCGCACTGTTTGCCAAGCGCCAACTTCCGTCCCATCATTACAATGTTGCATCATGTGCTTGTTTTACAAGTACTTCCACGGAATATGCTCCAACAAACTTACTGTACTTGCACTCTCGCAACGTAAATACACCCGACCACCCCGACTAGCAGCAAAACCCCACCTCTTCACTGTTAAGGTCCCAACATACCGGAAAACTTTCTACTCTAATAGCTTCATTCATTGGAACGCTTGGCTTTGCAATTCTCACCCTACTCCCTATTTTCCTGATTGTACAAACATACAGGACAAATCCACACTTAGGATGCCCACTATAAACCTGACGTTGGAATATGGCTTGTTTGGGTAAAAGAAAAGTAAAAAAAAAACAACTGACGTCAGGTGCCTGGTAGTTGTCGTCTAGGCTCCTACAACACAAACATCTCAAAATAATCTTACTTATTCATTGCTCCCGCATATTTCTCTATCGTTGACACCGGCAACATATATTCTTTCTTATTCTATTTGGCATCTTCATTCATGTATTCTTGAGTACGTATGTCTGTTGTTCTTTCTTTAGTATATAATAGTTCCTACCTTGCTTCACGTTCCATAACCCCTTTTACGTTACTGTTTAGCGGTGAATACATGATGAGTATGTAAATCTAACTGCTTCTTATTTTCTTTTCGGACTTCTTTCGACACCTGCATGTGTTGTTCGCGATAGGACAACACAGAAATTGGCGACTTCGTTTGCAGGTAAGATACAAATGCTCGGCTAAAAACGTAAAAGCTAGGATATAACATGTTCGCATTTGTTCATTGTTTTTATAAGAACCATTATTATTTAAAATCGGTAAAACAAAAATCTATTTTAAAAACTTTCTGGCTTTTCGTATTTTTGGTGGGTCTTTAACAATAATTAAACCACTTCCTGCCTGTCAACATTGGCCATTGTTCGTCATGTGGAAAATTAGTGCGTAGGGTAAGTAACATTGATAAATACCGCCATTTTGGAATTACTGCTGAATGGCAACAAATTATTAATAACAAGATTATTCGATGGTCCCTATTTATTTGCTTGCCCCCGAGGGCAAAGTTAGACACAATTTAGGATTTTTAATCTGGGGAAAATCCAGCTCCCCCCAAAAGAGGCCTTTAGATTGGTACAAACATGCCTCAGTCTTAAAGAATTTCTACGCTACTGACCGATGACAGAAAATATGAAGTGTAGTATGAATCAGATACTACACTGTTCCTAGTCAAAAGGCTGACTTGTCCTCCGTTGGTGAAAGTGTAAACACTCATATAAACATAGCCTGAAACTGTCCAGGGACTTTGAAAGGGGGATATGTAGATTGCTATTTGGAATTGCAATCAATTGTAGTTTCTTTTCAGACACACATCGCATATTTGTTCAGCCTGGACCGTAAAACCAACAGCTTTAAAAAATCGTTGCAATCCATCCTTCTTCCTGGCTTCTAATCTTTCTATTTCCTAATCTCTATTCATCTAATGCCTATGTTTTCAATTGTACATATCCAAAGAAAAAAACTAATTTCTAACGAAGTATTTCGAATAATAAACATAAAATATTAAATCCCCGCATCAGTGTTAATTTGATTGAATGTTGTTGGTAGATCCGCATTTTCGCATTTTATCTTCTACATATATGTATAACATTTAAAAAAAAATTCTTATACATATAATATAGTCATCCACAGATAGCTGTTTCGTCGATTCATCATTATTGCTAGACGTAGCGAATGTAACCAAGATTCGAAACCAAAATTGTCAGTCACATCCAAATGCGCTAACAGACCCGTCAGTAAGTAGAAGAGATATACTATATATACACATATTCTTTGTTTGCATATATTTTACTACGCTACAAGTAACCAAGACAAATCTATTTTTACAGAAAATGATTGCTATCTCTCTCCCTCTCTCTCTCTCTCTCTCTCTCTCTCTCTCTCTCTCTATATATATATATATATATATATATATATATATATATATATACAAATCTAGATAGATATAATTATTTATAAATAAATATTATTTTCAAAATAAACCCATGTGTTTCTATGACAAACCTGCAATCCTCAGTATAGGAGGAGACAATACCTGCCGATCTCGATACAAAAGTCATGTTTGACTCAGTAGCCGAGGCACATATCAATGCTATAACGCGCATTGTCTATAAATGGGAAGTAAATAACATTTAAATAGTAACACGGCGGCTCTCCAGCAAGCAGTCGATAGAGAACTCAATAGGCGTTGCCCAGAGTTATGTATTACGCAGAATGACGGCTTGTTGTCAACATAACTTAAAGTGCTCTATCTTGCGAGAGCTTTGAATAATTATTTACAAATAAATATTATTTTCAAAATAAACCTATATACACGTGTGTTTCATGCCAAACATGTAATCATCAGTATGGGAGGAGACAATCCCTGCCTGTCACACGGTTCAAGTCTCCGATATGAAATCTTTTAATAATTATATATATATATATATATATATATATATATATATATATATATATATATATATATATATATATATAATTGATGTTAGTGAGAGAGAACCCTAGCGGAGTTCTCTATTATTAAGAAAAAATCAAAAATAAGAGCGTACTATTTATTTATATATATGTTTTATAGAAGATCAGAAGGACATCGGTACTGTCGGTTTCAAATCCATTTTACCGATATTGTTCTGATCTTCTGTAATATATATATATATATCTGAAAGATTCTTGGTTTGATGAGGTTGACTTTCTTGGAAAAGTACAACCGAAACATGTATGCGCATATGTAACCAATAATGTTTGTATAAATAAAAATTTATACTTATAAACAGCTCTACTTGGTATTGAGCACTTTTTATAAACACTTGAGTTTCTACGGATTTACATTTACAGAAACTAATACAATACATGTACGATATATATATATATATATATATATATATATATATATATATATATATATATATATATATATATATATATATATAAGAAAGCGGTTTAAAGCCTGACAATGCATTTTTAAAAATAAATAATTATTTATTTAAAAGTAGTCTCAAATTTTCAACGTAATACGTCCTCATCAGGGGTGTAAGAAAAACATTTTTTATAGCGACAAGTTTATCGCTAGTAGAAGGTAGGATCCGTCAGATGTTCAAATGTCGAAGTCTTTTAGGGAGATAAGCCCGGACACGCGTTAAAGAACGTATATGGGTCTCCTATTAGAAAGCATTGAATATTTAAATGTAAGAAAGCCGTTTCAAGCCTGACAATGCATTTTCTTTAAATAAATAAATAAATAAATGAATATTAATTTATGTAAATTAATATTTATTAAAATAAATGCATTGTCAGGCTTCAAACAGCTTTCTTAAATTTAAATATTCAATGCTTTCTAATGGGAGACCGCTATATTTTATATATATATATATATATATATATATATATATATATATATATATATATATATATATATATATATATATGCGAATATTGTTAAAAATAAAAGAATTCGTCTGTTTAATTATACCGTTTCTATTTTTTCATTTTTTTAAATGTTTTTATTTTGTATTAAAATATGAAAAAAATAAATGTTCCATAGGTTTCACAGGTTTTAAGAACGTTTCCGATTCTTCGTCAAATCATCCTCAGATGTCAAAAGCAAATGAGCAAAAAAGTTGGAGAAGGAAGAGAATTTTTAAAAAGACACCGGAGAATCGCGCAGAGAACGTTTTTCGCATTGTTCCATGAAGTCGTTGATGATTTAAATTCAGCAACGCTGGGTGGTATAACATATTTTTTACTATGTATGCATAAATGAGAAAATGCTGCCTAAATACACACAATATATATATATATATATATATATATATATATATATATATATATATATATATATATATATATTAATCGTATTTCTGATAAGCCTTAAACATGAGTTAATACTACAAGTATACACACGCACATGCCGACTTACTTGAAAACAGTATCATCAACATTATTACACACACTTACACATATCCTACGCTCACACGCTCTCCCTTTTTACAAGAACTGCTCACACATAATTTCTTATACAATTGATATCAACTTTTGTTTTGTATTGGTTTCATTATATGTATTGTTTGTGGCAATTTCTTCACAAGGTCACTCAGCAATCTTCCAACAGATTATATTCATCCCATACTTGACTAAAAAAAAACATTATACCGATCAATACAAATATTCTAAGCATCTAAACACAATGCCCTCGGGAAATGCGTAAAAAGTGACAAAGCTTATGATTTGTTTCCTCACGTTAAACGCAGTCGCGGACAGTGTGTAAACAGACATTGCTTTGATTGTCAATTTCTTCTACCGACAATTAAAAAAGGGTTTTCACATAACAAACAGAAACAACCCGGCAAAAATAAAATAAACAAATATCGTAATTATATTTTAAATACCTTATAATTAACATCTAAGAACAAAAACTTCGGCGAAGCTAAGAAACGATTGTTTCGCATGCCCGGTTTGAACCGCCATTTATTATTCAGTTACACTGCACGGATTTGTCAGTGTGTCTCTATGTGAGAACTTGTGTCAGTGAGTGAGTAATCATTTGATTAGTTGAGCATTCTTTCTGCCCCCTGTAGCCGGAGTGCTGGTCGAGCGGTCGGTCGGTCGAGATGGTGTGTGGTGTTTATTTATCTCCTCTCCAGAAGGTTAGGCACAAGGCCAGTTTTATCTTACTCCCACGAGGTAAGATGTTACCCAAGGTCGGGTCGGGAAAGTGGGGCTTAAAAAGCCATCACCTGAGAAGGTAAACACTCTGGCCATTAAACAATTGCCTGGGCAGCCCCGTCGGCATTCCCCGGTAGGGGCGCCTCAGACAGTAAGCAATAAACTTACTCCTCCCCAAAGAGGGGAGGCAAAGCCTGGGAGGGTAGACCTCCTAGAACTGCACAGGACCTTCCCATAGACCGACGTAAATCAAGCCCCGAAGGACAAGACAATACCAGTCTATGAGGTGCAGTATCCATCGGAACATATACTACACTTACTTCCTGTTGTCCTGGGATTTGGGTTGCTTCAAACGAACGGGAATGCTTTTCATTGGCCTAATAAAAGTTGGCACATGTGTTTGATATCCTTACTTTCGTAGACGGTGAAAATGAACGAGTATCTAAACGAACGGAGAAAGAAAGAGAGTGCATAAACAAGCCAGTAACAGTTTACTTCGTTCGTATCGCTAATCTCCTCACAACAGTTTTATCGTAAGTTTGCGTGATAGTCAGACCAGCTCCCACAGACTAGCCTCCGTGATTTAAGGATTTGGCGTGTTAACACGACCAGATTCTTCTCGGTTATTTATCACAGAGCATTTACGTATTCAAACAATCAGATTATTTTCAGCAATTGGCAGCAATAAAGTTTTCTAATTACTCCACCCGGCGTTCAAGCGGTAATATTCAAACACATATTGTCCCGGAAACCGCCGATACGTATGGCTAATCAGCACATAATTGTATGATGTAATAAATATTTAAATATATTAAGCTCTTACTAACGTAGCTGGGCACGCTGTAATTATTTCTTAATATATATATATATATATATATATATATATATATATATATATATATATATATATACTCGTAGAATATTCGTCTCAGGACGGGTATAAGCAACAAATATTGTATTAGTTTTTAATTTAACGTCTTTTTTTTACGAGGTATATTACAGTTTCGGTGGCAACCAGCTGTATGATAAGTTTACAACAAAATAATTATGTGCTCACGTTACTCACCCTGTTGCCTAGAATATGTATTCCATAATTTATAATGATAAGTGTTAAGTGAAAAGAAAAAAGGTTGCAAAAGTTATCCAACTTTCCACTACTCTGAAAATCACCTGACACTCTTCAATCCAAAAAGTACAGTTTTTATACTAATAACACCACCACCTATTCAAATTGACTGCCAGCCAGAGCCATCTAGCGTTCGAGACTCTAAACAGCCAATCTGCAAAGAAGAGATAACACAATTGACAACTTGACTTGCTAGTGCCATCTCAATCAACAGATATTGCCACCAAGACAAATTAAAGGGGCACAATACTATGAGAAATAAATGAGAGTAGACGCTGTCAATCATTCCTTTTTATTGTCACACTACGAGTGGCGACAAGGCATTTTATCAAAATAAGTTCAATAGCTTAGGATTTTATCAAGAACATACATTTTATCGACGCGTTCACCGATCCTTTTAAAAATTTATTATAAACTCAAAATTTGATGTGGAGCAATGATTTTTACTATTACACTTTTTGTATCTAAATTATTTTCAAAGATTTTTGTGGACGGGTGCGAGTTCTGTTTGGCGCACCCCTTAAATGGTAATGTTACCGAAAATATAATGTGTCCATGTTACTCATCGCGTTGCCTAATATATATATATATATATATATATATATATTTCAAAATTCATAATCCTACGTTCATTAGTTTAGGAGACTATTCTGTACACACACACACACACACACCCACACACACATATATATATATATAGATATATAGATATATAGATATATATCACCCTATAGGGATCTGATTTTAGTACTTCCTCGTGGTTCCCACTTGTTTATATACATAGAATAAAATATTACAATCACATAAGTTGTACTAAATACGTTTGCTTGTTTTAATAATGCTTATCTTGTAAGTTCCTTGTATTAATACTAGAGCAGGTATAAATGTAAGCAAATGAAACAGACATAAGTAGAAAGGAGTAATACTTGTAAGCGCTTAAGTTTTAATGATAGAAATATGGGTATGTGTGTATATGTATGTGTATGTATGCATACATGCCCATGTATTTAGACACATGGGGATGTGTGAGTATGTGTATGTGTGTATATGTATATGGATATATATGTATAGGTGTATATATGTGCATATATTTATGTATGTATGTCCATGTGCGTGTATATATATATATATGTGTGTGAATGAATGTTGGTAACTAGGGTATACATATGTCTAGTTGTATGCGTACGTATGTATATGGATACATGGATTCATTTCTTATGTGTATGGGTATGTTTATACGGGTATAAAAGTTTTATATATTTTTTATTTTTGATATTTATGTTTTGTGTACGTATGCGTAGGTTAATTAGCGTATTTAAATGTCACTGTGTTTAGTTATCTATGCGTTATATGTATATGTACATACATGCGGGTAAGTGTTTGTACATGCATGTGTATATCTGGTATGCCAATATTTGAGAGTATAAGTTAGATATAAGCAGTGAATGTATTTACATATATATATATATATATATATATATATATATATATATATATATATATATATATATATATATATACTGGTTTCAACTGCCGACAATACACAATGTGGCGTTGCAATAGTTGAGGTCACTTAAGAAGAGAAGAGGAAAAAAAATAAAAAAATAAAAATAAAAGTTAAAATTAAAAAACAAGGAAGAACAACGATAAAAAAGAAAGTCCTAGAAAAAGTCTTAGAAAAGTAGCTCGTGCATTATTTCCTCCACCAAGCCAACAAGCAAATAATCGGTCCCAAATACATTAAAAAAAACAAAAAACCGGAACAATGTGCGATAATATACTTTCACGCCGGCCGGCACAATG